>LPNX010868876.1:335119-365914 GCA_001517045.1 Pseudotsuga menziesii | reverse complement strand
ATGATGATGATGATGTTCATTATGGTGATGATGATGGTGATGATGAGGGTGAAGATGATGATCATGTTGATGATGATGATGATGATGATGATGATGATGTTCATTATGGTGATGATGATGGTGATGATGAGGGTGAAGATGATGATCATGTTGTTGTTGATGATGATGATGATGATGATGATGATGAAGGTAATGATGATGATGAGGATGATAATGATGATGTTCATGATGTTGATGGTGATGATGATGATGATGATGATGATGAAGGTGATGATGATGATGATGATGATGATGAGGATGACGATGAGGATGAGGATGAGGATGATGATGATGATGAAGGTGATGATGATGATGATGATGATGATGATGATGATGATGTTCATGATGTTGATGGTGATGATGATGATGAGGATGATGATGAGGAGGAGGATGATGATGATGATGATGATGATGATGATGATGTTCATGATGTTGATGGTGATGATGATGAGGAGGAGGATGATGATGAGGATGTTCACAATGTTGATGGTGATGATGAATGATGATGATTATGATGACGATGATGAAGGTGATGATGCTGATGATGAGGATGAGGATGATGATGTTCATGATGTTGATGGTGATGATGATGATGAGGATGTTGATGATGTTCATGATGTTCATGATGAGGATGATGATGATGATGTTGATGGTGATGATGATGAGGATGATGAAGGTGATGATGATGATGAGGATGATGATGATGATGTTCATGATGTTGATGGTGATGATGATGATGATGATGATATTCATGATGTTGATGATGATGATGATGATGTTGATGATGTTGATGGTGGTGATGATGATCATGTTGATGATGGTGATGATGATGATGATGATGATGATGATGAGGATGATGATGATGAATGATGATGATGTTCATGATGATGATGATGATGATGATGATGATGATGTTCATGATGTTGATGGTGATGAGGATGATGGTGATGAGGATGATGTTGATGATGTTGATGGTGATGATGATGATGATTATGACGATGGTGATGATGAAGGTGATGAAGATGATGATGATGAAGAAGATGAAGATGATGTTGATGGTGATGGTGATGAGGATGAGGATGAGGATGATGATGAGGATGATGATGATGATGTTGTTGGAGATGATGATGATGAGGATGATGATGATGATGATGATGAAGGTGATGATGATGAGGATGATGATGATGATGTTCATGATGATGATGATGATGATGATGAAGGTGATGATGATGAGGATGATGATGATGATGTTCATTATGGTGATGGTGATGATGATTATGAGGATGATGATGATGATGATGATGTTCACGATGTTCATGGTGATGATGATGAGGATGATGATGATGATGTTCATGATGTTGATGGTGATGATGATGATGATGACAATGATGACAATGGTGATCATGATGATGATGACGATGGTTATGATGATGATGATGATGAAGATGATGGTGATGATGATGATGATGAGGATGAGGATGATGATGTTCATGATGTTGATGGTGATGATTATGATAAGGATGATGATGATGGTGATGATGATGACAATGATGACGATGGTGATGATGATGATGATGATGATGATGATGATGGCAATGATGGCAATGGTGATGATGATGATGACGATGGTGATGATGAAGGTGATGATGGTGAAGATGATGAAGATGATAATGATGAACATGATGAAGTTGATAATGATGATCATGGCGATGTTGATGATGATGATGATGGCGATGATGATGTTGATGATGAGGAAGGTGATGATGATGATGAGGATGATGATGATGATGATGATGACAACAATGGTGATGATGATGATGTTCATGATGATGATGACGACGATGGTGATGATGATGTTGATGGTGATGATGATGATCATGTTGATGATGATGATGATGAAGCTGAAGATGACGATGAGGATGAGGATGATGATAATGATGATGGTGATGGGGATGATGATGATGATGAGGAAGGTGATGATGATGAAGATGAATATGAAGATAATGAAGATGATGATCATGTTGATGATGATGATGATGACGACAATGGTGATGATGATGAAGATGATGAGGAAGGTGATGATGATGTTCATGATGTTGATGGTGATGATGATGATCATGAAGTTCAAGATGATGATCATGTTAATGATGATGATGATGATGAAGTTGAAGATGATGATGATGAAGTTGAAGATGATGAAGATGAAGATGATGATGAACGCTATTTTTGGTTTTACAAAATGTGCACGCGCTTTGTCAGCACATAACGCGCACGCGTTTTGGTTCTATATAACGCACACGCATTTTGTTCTATTAAATCGCGCTCACGTATTGTTTAAATTAAAAAATTTATTCCCTCCAAATGATAAGGCCGAGCCTCCACCCATGCTTTCGTGGAATTCCTATGCCTATGTCTCTGCTTTGTACTTTGCTTCGGATTCAACATGCCTGTGCCTTGGAGTATGATCAACCATGGCTAATTCAACATTATATCCAAATTTTCAATATGCTCGTGTTTAGCGGTTCGTCTGATTATGTTGCACACCTCCATTTTTTATAATATTTTAGAAACAGATATGGTTTTTTTTGCAGATTCTAAGTATGTAAATTTTAACAAGAATACATAATTTTTTCTATTTTTTTCTTATTTATCTTCTGTCATCACTCCTGAACTCAAAAAACACACTGGTAGTGTTTCTTCCATATCTCTTTCGTTTCTCAACCATTTAAAAAAAATTTGTATGGCGCACTAAAGAACACCAATATCTACATGTTATAAAAAGCCCATTTCCAAATAATTGCATTAAGACATTCAAACGCTGCACCCACAAATGATGTACCGTTTTCGAGGTTTGATCTCTTAGATAATTGAAAAAAAAAATAAAAAAATTATTTTTATTATTTGAAAAATAGTCGTGCACTAGTCCTATATGTTCTCTATATGTATATCGGTTTTCGTAATTTTATTCCATCATTTAGACACTCAGACGCTGCACCCACAAAAACATATACCTTATAATTTGTCACAAAAATAAAAAGTGCTCGTTAAAATTGATCTAACTTTAGATAGTTAACAACATTTTCAATAGAAAAAAATATATATATTTGGAAAGGTCATTCAATTTCCTACATTTCTTGTTTTTTACTGATAGCAAGATTCATTGTGTAAGTGTCTCAAAATATCCATGCAAGTTGATGGATGTCTGTTTTTTCAGTTTTGTATTGCATCTAATGCGCCAAAAGAGACCCTCAACTTCTTGCACACACCCTTATTTCTAGTCTTTATTAGCAACAATCATATTAATAAAATTAATATGTTCAAAATATGCTTAGCATGTTGTTAATAAGGTGAAAAATATATATTTGACTCATTGATAATGTTTTTTTCCTAAAGAGTGTGCAAATTACTTGTATGTAATAGTTAATCTAATACAAAAACCACTTAATATTTACCTCCTATGTAAGAATTTTGGGGTGGACTACCATCTATGCTTTTTTCATCTACGGACTAGAATGAGACAAGTATACTGTCTAGATTGATTCTATGAACATCGTCCAAGATTAATCAAGAATGAGACGAGTGTACTATAGAGATTGATTCTATAGTGGTTGTCCAAAATTAATAATTAATAATTAATAATTAAAAAAAATAAAAAAATAGCTGATAACTAAAGTTAATGACAGTTGTAAAAATTAAAATTAATCTTCAACTATTAGATTATTAGATACAACTAGTAGCTTACAATCTATTATTAGATACAACTATTAGCTTAACTCAAATGATTTTACAATTATTACCTTAACCTAACTTTATATTGAATAACTATTAATTTAAATATTAGATACAACTATTAGCTTAACTTCAACTCTAATGGCTTAAGACTTAGTAGAACTACATTTGGTATTCAAGAGTTTAGCTAATGTGCACTTGTGTAACAATGGAACTCCTAATAAAATCCTTCAAACTCCTAATAATCTCCTCCAAATTGCTAGTAAACTATTAATAAAGATTAATTAAGTTTTAGAATCTTTTTAAAAGAGGTTAAGAAAGAGATTAATAAATGTTTTGCATTACAACTAAATCAAGCTAAAATGAATACTGATGGGGTTGTAATACAGACGCTGAAAGAAAAACTGGTTTGATGTAGATCAAGAATTTTGTTGTGCGGAAGCAGAGCGAAATATCAATAACTCTTCCCTCTATATCCCACCTTGCTCTCACTGTATTCTGGCTTGATATCAAATGATAACTCTTCCCTCCATATCCCACCTTGCTCTCACTGTATTCTGTATTGATATCAAATGATAACTCTTCCCTCCATACCCCACCTTGCTCTCACTGTATTCTGTCTTGATATCAAATTCTTATGTGGATGGGATTGATCATCTTATATTTGGGCATACCCAGCTTCTAGAAGAATACTTAATCGTTGTTATTCACTGTTGTAAAACTAATGGAACAAATTGCATTATTTTGATATCTGCATGAAGGGATTGGAATTGTGTTTCTGCTTGTCAAAGCTAGTATTTATTTGCGAACCTAAATTGTCTTTATTTGTATGGGATAATCTATAGTGTGTGCTTTTTTTGCAATCTGTTATCATTACGATATTGCTTTCATTGTCATATTCAAAACAACAAGCTGAACTGTACAGTGCGACACACCTCTACGGTGGTTACCTGAACAATTTCAACGCAGAGAATAATTTAGTGTATGTAGAACTTAAATATCACAAGATAGGTTGGATTTACTTGGTGTGATTCGTGTCTGAAAAGTAATTTTAAAAGCTAGAATCACATCAATTTTCTGTATCAGATCCTTTAATCTTGAAAGCATGAGCATAATAATGATTACAAATCCTTAACGGTTAGCTTGTCCATGTGTGAAACCCAAAAGATCTTACTGTATTTGTAGAGTTGTTTCCATTCATTAATCCTTAGGATAATTAAGGCAACACAGTTGAAGTTATAGTAATATCGATTTAAAAGGGATCCACTCCTCTTAATCCATCAACCCTTATCTTGGGCTCTTATTGGAACCTAACCCTCATTGTGATTTCTACGCTGCTCTTAGTGTACTCCAGACTTGGACATCAACCCGATTCCATAGTGAGTATCTGGATCACTTGAGACACATGCCGAGACACATGCCCATCAATTGAGGCTTGCTAACCAACGAAAATTCCTGTCAACTGTTACTTTTGATTCTTCGCACTTCTCGAACTATGTTGTAACATTTTTCCACACAGAGGGTTGTAGCGTTTTTCCGGGTTGGTGTTTGGTAACTGAGCGGTGATAATAACTACTTTTGTCAAGTACGCAAATCGCCCATATGATAATCTTATGAAACCTTCTACCTTAATGCTTAAATCTCTGGGCATTTTGTTAAGTCCTTGTTCACCTAACCTACTGTCAGTAATGACTAAACAACAATCTTTTGCCTCATATTCCAATACACAGTTAAACGATGAGATTTTACAATTGAAAAAAAAAGAAGACTAGCGAAGTATAATATGAGTACCAGTCTGGTTAATATCTTACCTGCATGTTAATATATTTTTTTTGGGAGCATCATGGTTGAATGATTGACTTTTGTGGGCATCAGTTTTTTTTTGAGACTGATGAGCAGTTGTGAGATTGTTTTATTTGGTGTGGTTTTTTTTAGACCATTATGTAATTTCCAGTTAACATAAACTTGGTTTTTTTGTGTTTTATATGGTGTTATTTTTTTGAAAGTATCTACAAGCTATAAGGTTGGGTTTTTTTTTGTGTAAATGGACTTTAAAGCCATCTGTTGAATGTGAATAAAAATATTTACGAATTTTTTCCCGGAAAAAAAAAAATCTTACCTGCCTTTACATCAACTTATTTGATTATAAAAGTGTTTATTTGATTATAAAAGTGTTTATGGAATGAAAATTTAAAAAGATTTCAAAATCATAGAGTGGTTTTGTGAATGGTTTTGTGAAAATACAGTTTTAATATATATATATATGTATGCTGTGCGCTCAATTGTATTATGTGGTGGTTATCATATATATGCTTTATATTTCTTTTTCCTACTTTGGGTGAATGATATCTATTGTTTATTATATATAATAGGGGAGTAATACAATTTTGTAAGCAGGGAAGAATAGCAAATGAAACATTTTCAATGAATTGAATAGTTTTAATAGAACTATGGAATGTTTTATTTTGAAAATAGAGATAAGAATATAAAGGGATTTCAAAAACATTTTTAAATTTAAAGAACATATTAAAAGAAATTTTAATTCCTAAAAGGTAAAAAGTATTACAAGGAGTTTGGTAAACTTTATATTTTTGAAATAAATAAATAATTTATATATGAATTGTTTTTCATGTGAAAAAACAATATCAAGAAAAAATTAAAATTAGGTATTAATAAAATATATAATAATCTATATCCATCTATGGATGAAAATAAGACAAGAGTATACTTGAGATTGGTTTTATGGAGATGCTTCAAAATTCATAATTAACAATTTCAAAAAAAATAAAAATAGCTTAGTTAACATGTGATAAGTACACTCACACATAGTTTGAAAAATAAAACTTCAACTTTAACCTAATAATTAAAAATCCAATCAAGATGATATAACTGTTAGATTATTAACTATTAGCTTAAATCCAATGATGATACAACTTTATCTCTAATCAGGGCTTTTAGTTGAACTACAATCTTCTATATATTAACTTTGAAATTAACTATTAGCTCAACTCCATTGATTTTACAAGTATTAACTTAACTAATCTAGTGGTAATTACAATTAACCCTAACCACTTGTTCAAACTACTAAACGATTAAAACAAGTGACAAAAAAACTATAGGTGTATATATCTTCACTTAGAAATTTGGGGTGGACTACCATCTATGCTTTTTCATCTACCAACGAGAATGAGACAAGTGTACTCTCCAGATTGATTCTATGGGCATCATCCAAAATTAAATGACAATGAAACAAGTGTACTATCCAAATTAATTCTATGGGCTTCATCCAAAATTAATAATTAATAATTTAAAAAAAATAGCTTAATTAACATGTGATACTTGTACAGCTATTGATAGTTGTTAAAATAAAAATTAATCTTCAACTATTTGATTATTAGATACAACTACGAGTTTAACTCCATCCATTATTAGATACAACTATTAGCTTAACTCCAATGATTATATAACTATTAGGCTTAACATCAACTCTAATTACACTTATATTCTATAACTATTAGCTTCACTATTAGATACAACTATTAGCTTAACTTCAATGATTCTACAACTATTAGCTTAACTTCAACTATAATCACTTAAGGCTTAGTCCAACTCTGTTTGGCATCTAGAAGTCTAGCTAATGTGCACTCATGTAAAAGTAGAACTCCTAATCGTTATGCTCATAGGCATATATATCTTAGAATTTTGGAGTGGACTACCATCTATGTTTTTCATCTATGGACGAGAATGAGACAAGTGTACTCTCAAGATTGATTCTATGGGCGTCATCAAAACTCATAATTAACAATTTCAAAAAAATAAAAAATAGCTTAGTTAACATTTGATAAGTACACTTCGTGATAGTTGGAAAAATTAAACTTCAACTTCAACTATTTGATTATTAGATACAACTATTCAGTTATTAGATACAGCTTTTAGCTTAAATCCAGTGATGATACAACTATTAGCTTAACTTCAACTCCAATCATGACTTTTACTTGAATTGCAATTGGTAACTATTACATACAACTATTAGCTTAACTCCAATGATTATGAAATTATTGGCTTCATTTCATCTCTAACCATGGTTATATTGGGTAAATATTAGATCAACTAATAGTTGTAACTTCAACTCTAATCGTTGTTATATTGAATAACTATTAGATTATTCCAATAGTGATACACGTTATAAATTAAATTTACATGAACTCCATCTCTTAGCCTAAGAAATCCATCTCTTATCCTAGGAAGTGGACCTTCATTACAGTGAAACCATGCACCAAGAACAATTAGTTGGGTAATGTGCAACTCATGTGGCAGTTGGGAGTTGTTAATGTGCATAAGGCTTAGTTTTACTTTTAAATTGACTATTACATACAACTATTAGCTTAAATCCAATGATGATACAATTATGAGCTTAACTTCAACTATGAGTTGAATAACCATAAATTAAGTGGTTGTTATATTAGATTAATGTTAGTCAGAAATACGCACCTCCCGCGGACATGATCTGGTTCCCTAGATCTGATGGTTCAGGTGTAGAACATGGGGGCTTCACTTTTTGACCAATATCCTATCACATTATTTCATATTGTGGGTTTTAAAATTATTAAAAATTGAACCAATACATTGCAGGTATTGAGGGGATGAAGGGTTTAAGGTGGGGATGGGTATGGTGGTTTATAAGGATTAAGGTATAAAAAGGGGTGGGGAAAAGGTTTTAAGTATTGGGAGGGGGTTTCAACAAAAATAGTTTGGGTCGTATATCTCTAGAAATTAAGGATATTCTTTAATATCCCACGATCGCACATGCTATGTGAGATGTTCACTAAGTGAAGTCCACATGGTCTAGAACAAAACAAAAACACCAAATGTCAAACTTCCCCTACATTTGGTTAATCACTTGAATGAAATTCCATGATACTTCTCTCAAAGTTTGTCCTCGCTATCCTCGCAGAAGAACCTATAAAAGATGGAAAGCAACAAGAGAAACATGACAACATACAATATAGTAAACTAGATCTATGCTTGTGACCAAGGAATCAAGCAATACATACATATGAAACAACAAATACGGTAAAGAAAAGACATTTTTTATTAGAAATGATTGGAGAGACTACAACCTTTATTCCTTGGTGTTGAGAGTTCCTTCCAATGCCTCTAACTTCACCTAGCCTCTAATAGCTAAAGAATTATTTTGACAAAGTGTGGGTATGCAACACAATTCTTCCCCCTTTCTCCCATGGGGGATGAGCCAATATTTAAAGGCATAGGAGGCTAGATATGGTTTAGGATCTCATGGGTGAGGTGGGTATAAGATCCAAAAAGGGAGGATCCTGAGCTCTAGTTGGTTCTAAACCATAGGGATGAGGCCCAAGGAGGTATGTTTTGAGAAGCCTCTCAAATTTTCTCTTTTTTCCTTGAAAACTCAAGCATCGCTCCTCCAATGAAGGAAACACACAGTGTTAAGTGGGTAACACTTCTTGCAGTAAGGCTAGAGGTAGTGGCACTGCTCTTTGCTCATGTATCAGAAGTGTTGCTGGATTAGGTAATGCTTTTTGTCAATGGAAGAGGAGCATTACCAGCTCAAAACAAGAAAAGATTGCAAGGGGATAATTTCTTCCTATCATTTCTCTAGGGAAAACTTTGAGGGATTGGAGTATAAAATGGAATACCTATCTCATAACATGAGGGTGACAAGATTTCGTTGTAACAATTAACTATTAGTTACAAGAACTTATACCTCTCGACGTATTTTGAACATATTAATCTTAGTAATATGGTCATTGCTAGTTTTAATATCATAGTTGTATTATCATTGGAGTTAAGCTAATAGTTGTATCTAATATTTAATTTAAAAGTTAATATAAAACTATTGTAATTAATGTAATAGCTCTGAGTTCTCTCTATCCTATCCTGCAAATGGATTAGACTAAGTCTTATGCACATTAACTGGACTCCCAGTTGCTCGATGGAGGTGCACAGTCACATGGACTACACATTACCATGCCATTAAGTTTAGTTATCACATTAACCATTTCTTATTTTTTATTTATTTATTTCCAATTACCAGAAAGTGCAGTTATCACATGAGCTATTTTCGATTTTTTTATAATTATTAATTATGATTTTTGAACAACGCCCATAGAATCAATATGGACATTACACTTGTCCTATTATCGTTCATAGATGAAAAATCAGAGATGGTAGTCCACCCCAAAATTCGGTAACTAGCACATCCACATAGTTTGTGGTTGGATCACGTCAATAAGGATTAAGTGGTTAAGAGATAGTTATGGAATGGAAGATAGTTTGGATTTTTTTAAATTATTCCTCATATTCTTATAGTTAAATGGGTTCAAGTGTGAGTTATCCATGCGTAACTACATGTTATAACTGACATTCTTCCTGTTATCCATTTATAAACTATCTGTTATTTTTTATATTCTTTTTCTTTTTATCTCACATTCTTCTAGTTATTTGCCATGAACTACTAGTTATCCATTCATTGACTATGAGTTATCCATGCATTGATACGAGTTATTCATTCATCAACTAGCTACCATTTATTTTTTATATTCATTTTTTAATAATTGTCTATTTCGAATTTTGAACGACTGTCATAGAATCAATATCGACAGTATACTTGTCTCATCCTCGTCCGCAGATGAAAAATAATAGGTCGTAGTGAACCCCAAGTTTCAAATAAAAATGTCTATCGACCTAATTATGTCAAAAATATTATTTAATATTCACCTATAAAAATAATAAGAATATAATCAATTTCTATATGAAATATTTCAATAGTATTTGTATTAGCAGAAAAATAAACAAAATATCATTTCGAAAATTGTTTAAATATCAATTTAAAATGAACAAATATTAAAATGGTTTTCAATGAATGTTCACTATGTAGACCTACCACGAAACCTAATGTGTAAACTTCTCATTCCACAACCATGGTCAATTTTAATTTGCAACCTTTCAACCATCATCAAATTTAATTTGTAACCCTGCATTTATATAGTTATTTCTTTGCTTTTTAGTATGCTCTCTGGAGGCTATGACCCACGCCATCTATAGCTCGTAAGGCCCATATATTTACATGTGGAAGTGTTGAGTTATATAGAATCATTGCTCTTCCATGTTTGAACAGATTATGAGAAATGTCATTTTGGCTCAATGTCTCTAAGCAAAGTTCGAGGTTTACATATCGATGGTAAATCTTAACTTTTATGATAGAATAAGAATTAGCCTCTAAATTATTGAGAGAATAACTTTGTTTAGTAGTAAAATTATAACTTCGATTATCAAGTATGATTTGAATGTATGGAGATGAAGAGTTTTTCGTAACGGTTTGTTTTACATAAGAACTTGTGGTAACAGTTGTATTGCAATAAGACTTCGTTGTCTTTCATAAAGTACGTTTCTATTGATCTTATGTTTCCAAGTGATGTTTATCAACAAGATTAATAGTGTTCTTGTGCTTGAATGGACAAATATAGTTATTAGAGGCCACAATCAATGTTGTATTACTTGTAGACTTCAGTAGCTAAGCTTGAATAGTGAGCAACCAGTATATTGGAGGATTATGTTTACGGTAAAGTGAAGTAAAAACATGATCAAGTAACTTGTTAATAACACTTAAATATATAAGTCTTGAATTGTTAATTAAAGGTTTGAAGAATCATTTTTTACTATTCATAAGTAAGCCTTGATGAGAAAAGATGTTTTTCATAATTATTTGATAAATATTGAATTAACTTATTAATCACTGAATATGGTTAAATGAAAAATTTACAACTTTTTTTCATAACAATAATGAGGAAATTGGGTACATTAAATAGGATTTCCTTAAAATCATCTCGTGCACTATCTCATCAGACACAATAAAAATTTGTGAGATTCACCCTTATCATCACACTCTCCCAGAGTTCCATCATATAGTTTTCTTTGGATCTTAAAGAAATCGAACATTCGGTCATAAGATGTTGGGTGTCCTTGCAACTAGTCAAGATTAACTATGATCTCCTTGACATTCAAAACTCTTAAATTCTTGGAATCACCCATATATTACCTCAACAAATTGGACGAGGGAAGCTCCCTCATTATCGCAGTGTTCCAGTCACAGTCGTCACTATTTGCTACATATGGAATACCTTCCTCCTGATATCTCCTAGCTTCCAACCATGTTATTCTACTGTCCATAGAGACATATACTTTCTTTGTTCCATGAATAGCCTCTGGGTAATGCATAACCAAGATAACATCCTTCTTTCCTTATTCAACTTAACATACATCTTCAAGGGAGAAAAAAGCACAAGTCATTGCAAAATCCATGAGTGGACGTCATGAATCCTATTTGATATTATCCCAATCAATTGCAAGAGGAAACTTTTATAATCCTTTTGTATTATAACCAATTGTAGCATTGACAATCAAAATCAATAAAATAACCAATAGCCCACATTGATATCCATTGCACCATGTTCATCACCCTGAACTCAAGATCTTGGAAATATTAATTACAAGCAGATTTGTATCACATCCTATCTGACTAAGCCAGAGTATGTAGAAATACATCTTTTGTTGTTTAGTCTTTCAAGTTATGGAGTTCACATCTCACCATATTTAAGTAGTCAAATAATATTTCTGAAGTCCTTGTATATGTAGAAGAAGAAGGATGAAAAAAAGAGAGAGAGAGATAAAGAGGAGAAGACTCTATGTGAGAAGAACACGTAATATTTAAAGAAAAGGAGAAGAATAAAAACTATGAGAAGAGTTCGAGAGATCAAGATCGTTTTTGGAATGTGTTAAGATCCCAAGTTCTGTAAAAGGTGACACATCCAAGTAAATTTCCAAGTATGTAAATGCAACTGTAGTTCTCTTGTTATGTCACAATCATATATAAACCTATATTTTTATGGTTCAATCCATGTCTTAATTATTCCACACATCTTCTTCAGAATTACTTGTGTGAAGGTTTTTTACATTTACCATTTGTAAAAGAAGTAAAGAATTCTCAAACATTTCACCTAGTTAAAGTTTAAGTTTTAACCTCAAAGTGCTCGACACAAGTGTGATCTTGTCACAGTAAAGTTGTGTCGAGGTTGATCCCAAGTTACGTAGTGGAAAAAAGTGTTTTTCATATTATAAGGGAATCGACAAAGAAATATCGTTTTATAAAGTTTGTTTAAATGTGGTCCTGTCAAAGTGGGGGGTGGTCGCAGCTAAAACTATGTCGTGGTAAAATCCTTTTGAAGTCAAGTGGATGTTTGTTGAGGTAAAATTCTGTCTTGATAAAAATCTATAAAAATGTGTGTCGACATAAAGTGAAAGTTGAGTCTTGTCAAAGTGAAGTCTATCGCAGTTAAGTGTGAATACTTGTATGTCATAGTAAAATCTCGTCAAAGGTACTTTGGTCGAAGTAAAAGGTGGGGTTTCTGAAAGGTAGTTTGTTGCAGTCCAGAAGAAAAGAAAATTAAAATTTTTACTCTACACTAGCTCAAGTTGGTTGTCACAATGTCCCCTCTCTCTGGATATGGTATTAGAGCGATGTTTAGGAAATAAAAATTTTCTTTAAAAGGGGAAAATTAATTGTCTAAGGAAAATCAAAATTGAAAAATGGCCTCCACTTTACTTGCACAAATGTCAAGTTTACAAACTCCAATTTTCTTAGGAAAGAATTATGAATATTCGTCTCTAACAATGAATTATTTTTTCATAGGTCAAGATGTATGGGAGATACTCCAAAATGTCTATACAGAACCAGAAGATCATGTGGCATATAATAGTCTCTAACAAGTTGAGAAAGATGGTTTGATGGAACAAAGGAAGAAATATGGAAATGATATGTTATACATACATCAACCCATGCATGAAAGAATACTCCCAATATTATCAGCATAAAATATGACGGAAGAGCCATAGTATACATTGGAAACCACTTATCAAGGCTTGGACAAGGTAAATACTGCTAAATTGCAGATTCTTAGAAGAGATTTTGAATCTTTTTTCAATGAAAGATATACAGTTAGTGGAATAATTCTACACTCAATTTATTGGTCTAATACATCAAATGAAATTGCATGAAGAATCCATAGAAGATAGAAAGGTTGTTGAAAAAGTGCTTAGAATCCTCCCCAAAAAATTTGAATCACTAGATGTGACCTTGGAAGAAAACAAAGACCCATCCCAGTTTACCATTGACGAGTTACAAGCCTCACTCATCAATCATTAGAGGAAATTTGAGGTCTAAAATGAGCCTCCTAAGGAAAATAATAAAATAATAGTTATTAATTTTGCAGTAAGAATGAAAAAAACTACTTTTTTGTTCGTATTTTTGACATATCTCTCTGTGGTTTTACTCAAATACCAAGTGGGAGAGCTCATTGGATGCAGAATTTAATTCTACATCCAACGAGTACCCACAGTGCATACTTTTGACAAACCCTGCTACCCCAAAAATAAAAAATACTAGAAAAAACGTGATGATGACAACATCATCACTTTTTTTCAAGTATTTCTTATTTTTGGGGTAGTAAGGTTCATCAAAAGTATGTAGTATAGGTACTTGTTGGATGTGGAATTAAATTCAGCATACAATGAGTTCTCCCACTCGGAATTTGAGTAAAAACTAAGGTAGATCTGTCGAAAATATGAACCAAAAAAGTAGTTTTCTTTTATGACCAATATGTCAATTCAACCATTATGGTTGACTCATTTTATTGAAATTCTATTGGTTCCTGAATTCCAACTCACAAAATTTATTATTGGCGTGTTTTATTATAAGGCCGATTTTAGACCCCAAATTTCCTCTAATGCATGAACATAGAATTAGTAGATCAAATACATCATTAAAAGGTGCATTTCTAACACAATCATCTATAAGTCATGGAAGAGGAAGGGAGAGATCTAATTCTACAGGTGAAGAAGAAGTTTTTCCAAAGGAGGATGCAATAGAATCCCTAGAAATGTCATTAGTAGAGGACAAAATCATAACCCTAGTATGCCAAGTGGTCACAGATTTGATAAATAAAAAATATAATGTCATTATTGTAAGAAATTTGGACATTTTTCATATGAATGAAAGAATAAGCAGTATGAGTGAGGAAATCAAGGTAAAACCCATTCGAGCAACACCAACACTTTGACTAACACAATGTTTTTTGCATGTGCATACCCAATTGAATGCAATGTTGTCCAAGAATGTCCATGTGACATATGGTATTTAGATTCAGATTGTAATAATCACATGAGGGATAATTCAATTTTTTTTCCAGTTTAGATAAATCAATTCAAACTGATGTCACACTTGGAAATAATTTCCAAGTCATTGTTTCAGGAAAAGGTATTGTTGGTATTCTAACCAAATATGGGGAGAAAATAATATTCCTAGTGTTTATTATGTCAAATGTATGAAACACAATTTAATGAGAACTTGACAGATGTTACAAAAAAGTTAAAGTGTCTACATGGAATACAACCACTGTGTGATTAAAGACATACATACAAGAAACCAAATGATAGAAAAAGTACCAATGATAAGGAATCACTTGTTTCCTTTCAGGATAATGATGAATATGAAAGGAAAGAAAAATTTAGGAGTTGAATTTAAGGCAGAAAGGAAAGAAGCAAGCAAGCACTATGACAAGGAAGGAAAATACAGTGCCGAAATTCATGCAACAATTCAATCAGAGCTTGAGAATGAGTCCTGGTTGTGCCATTTTAGATTTGGACATCTAAATTTTCGTAGGATGAATTTACTGCACATGAAGAATATGGTGAAAGAATTTCCATTGATCGACAAACCAGAGAGAGTTTGTGAAGGATGCATTTTTTGAAAGCAACATAGAGAGACGTTTCTAGTCTGAAAGTCATATGGAGAAAGCACACCACTTGATTTTGTACACTGATATTTGTGAGCCAATGCAGAAACCATCTATAGGAGGCTGCAATTATTTTTCTTACTTTTATAGATGATTTCACTAATAAAACATGGGTATATTTTCTAAAACATAAATCTGATGCATATGGATGTTTCTTGCAGTTGAAGGAACCCATAGAAAAGAAAAGTGGATATAGCCTCAAAATTTTAAGGATGGACAAAGGCGGTTGTAATGTACTAAGAATTAATAATTTATTATTGATTATGCTAAAGTGTACTTCAACTATTATTTTTATTATTTTATTATTTTTGACAAAAAGTCAAGAATAAAACATTTTTTTTTGTAAATCCAAGAACTATTCTATTGAAGTAAAATAATAATACAGTCAAGAGTACAAATTAGACAGTCTTTTCTGTAAGCAGAAGAGAGAGAAAAAAAGAAAACTAGCCTTCCCTTGAAGGGAAATCAGACCTTTGTTGTCTAAGAGATCCTCCCTATGAGAGAGAAAACAAATCATAAAAGTATGGAACTTATAGAGTTTACAATTATAATCCTGATAAAGCACTATGATAGTAAACATGGGTGTCTCAATCCCCAAAAGATCTATAAAAAAGAGAATACATAATTCATAAAAACCTGGCCTAAGGATTTATGTGAGGCTCCTCCTCAATGGGTGTCTCGAAGCTGAAACTGAGTTGCGTGCCTAGAAGGATTTGTACCATGGAGTCAGATGGCTTTGTGGTGACTGGACCAACATTGTTTCCCAAGCACCCATCCTCGCTATTGGAGTCATCATCACTACTGCAGGGAGTTTTTTTAATAGGGAGAGGCTCATATTTCCGATAGTCCACCGCGATATTGGTTTTGTTGGCCTTGGTGCTGGCCATTCTTCACTAAGGAGGAGGTGACATATGCTCAATGTCCATAGGTGCAATAGGGGGGTTAGTGGGGGAGGCGATAGCTGGAATAGTCAAGGGAGACAAAAGCATGAGTTGGAGGGTGGTGGAGTAAAGGAGGAGATGGACCAGGATATTTTTCACAACCCAATAATGATGTTTACGCTCAGTTGTCCTCTTAGTAACAAAAAGAGAGTCTGTTATTTGTTGATCTTGATTTTGTCATCATTTTAGATTGATTATTTTCTCTGTCAACGTTACCTTTTGTCACTTTTTGGTATATTTCTTTCCATTTAGACCATCATCCAAACATAGGTATGAATGTAATTGAATATTATACAAGTCTTCGTTAAATGTCATTATTTTATGGTTTTATTGACAATTATGTGACATTTGTAAATGTGCATGGTATATAGATTTGTTTTGAAGGATGTGGTTTTAAAAGAACCTCCACTTGGACACACATTCACACTAAACACACACAGTTGCATCTAGCTCGTCATACAACCCTCTGATCAACCTATGGCTCTGTTGGTTGGAATATTCTGAAGCATTAAAAGCACAGAATGGTTTCATGGTTCTGTTGGCCATTCGTCCTCCTCGTGTGAGAGTCTTTGCTCTAGAAGACTCAAGATCCTACCCTCTCAGCTAGACACCATTCTCTCTTCCCACATCAACGAAGATCAATACACCAGCAGCTTGCGCAAGGAGAACCGATGCAGAAGGGATTCGGAAGACGGCTCTACACTGTCATAAATCGTTACACAGTCGTTTGTTTAGGAGTTAAGGATGTCTATTTTTAGAGAGATTGACCATTGAAAGGGTCGACCTACTCACTCCATTGTAAAATCTCTATAAATGATGTCTCAATATTAAAGTAGGCTAGTAGTAGTTGTTGAATAAAAACTATGTAAACTCTGTTTCTGTTTAATATAAATTCTATTTTCAGTTGTGAATATATGTCTCTATTTCGTGAGTGATTGATTGATATAAGAGCCACCTCTGATTGCTCAAAAGGGTCCCTCAACAACTAGATGTCTCCATTTCTGTATTTCCATTATTCCCTTTTTGCAAATAAGTAGTTTTCATTTCCAGTTTTTGTATGTAATTTGATTTCCTGTAAGTTGATGTTCCTTTGTCACCCATAACGTGTGTCGTTTGTTGTTAATTTAATTTATGTGTTACTGTTAACATAGTTTATATTTCCATAATTTAAAGTGACCAGTCGCGCATAGTTATTTACAATCTTTATTTAATTTTGTTTTCTAATTTCATATTTTCAATTAGCTAGAGTTTAATCAGTTTAATGTTTCAGGTTTAGCTCATAGTTAGGTTCAGTTTTGTTGATTCTTCTGTAACTGTAGGTCAATTGCATTTATATTTTAATTTGTTTTATTATACAATAGGAAATGACTTCTCTTCTTAGAGCTAGATTAGCATACATTAGAGGAAATTTCAATTTAAAATGGGCCTTCTAAAAATAATACAAATTCCATGTCATCATGTATTAGCCAATCAAAATGATTTAAAATTCAAAAAGGGAGCACCTCTTAAACAATTTTCTAATATAAATTTGGGGATAGGTATCATAAAAGAAGCTACTTTTTTTTGTTCGTATTTTCGACATATCTCCCTATGTTTTTACACAAATTTCGATCGGGAGAGCTTGTTGGATGCGGAATTAAATTCTGCATCCAATGAGTACCCACTCGACATACTTTTGATGGGCCCCTCTACCCTCAAAAAAATAAATACCTGAAAAAACGTTGAAATTTCCTCTAATGAGTGCTCTTATATCATTTCAATTGCTGAATAGCTTAGTTACTGTCTTTTTATGCACTATAGCCTCATATGCATAAACCAGATGGTGTTAGGGTCATTTAGGTTGTTTATTTCATAATTTACACTATTTTTCGCTACCCAGATTGTCATTCGGACTATCTTTCTATACTGTCATTCAGACATTAATATTTTCTGTTTTTTTTATACTTGTTTAAAGTTTAGTTTTCCTAGTTTTCAAATTGTGTTATTTTCTATAGTCAACTAGTAGTCCTATATAATTAGAACTTTATTTCAAACCACGTAAAGTATCCCTTAAGCTCCATAGTGATTCTTAGCTCTCATTTCTTTTTACTTTAGTTTGTGTTTGATTTGTGTTCCTTTTGTCTCTCATCTCTTAATTGCTTACTGCTTCAGAGCTTGTTAATTGTATTTCGAGTTTGATTTACCTTATTCCAATTTAGATTGATTTTAGAATTAAATTTGTTAATTTTATTCTCTAAATAGTACATTAGTTCTTCATGGTTTGATCATCATTTCTAGCATAAGATCTATCATTTTTATTATGTAGTTACTGAAGATGTTCATAGAATAGAAATAAAATATCTTTATTAAGTTTTCTACTTGTTTCTAATAAAATATCTTTATTAAGTTTTCTACTTGCTTCTAGATTATATTTATTTACTTAAATTCATTCCATGCTTTACCTCTCTAGAATAGTATATCTCCAACTTCAAAGTAATCAGTAGAATAGTCTTAATTAATAGATCAGTTGTTCATAATATCTCATTCCAACTAGAGCCATTTACTTATGGATAGAGAATAAATCACAATGTTTACTATCACATGTAAATGGACACTCTTTAGTTTACACCTCTTTGTAGAAGTTAAATTAGACTTAATTCCATTTAGTTTTGTGATTTCCTTTGAAATTCATTTTGATACACCTTTTCCAATTCCCGTCACATTGAACGCATATCCTCAGAATCCTCAAGGAGAATGGAACTAGATAGTTTAGCTTAATTATTGTGTATTGGTTAAATGAATGTATAATTTAATTATTGAATTTATTAAATATATTAAGTAGCTATAATCTTGCCTTGGATAATATAATCTCTTGTTTCCATATAGTTAGAGTTCTGGATTTGTTTATAGCCTTTCTTATTCCTAGATCAAGTCTTGTTTCTTAGATTAGTATTATATATATATCTTTCTTGTTATTGTTTATAGAGTAGAGTAGTATAGATTAATACTTCTTTGATCTATTGAAAGCCTAATTAACTTAGTAGTTGTATTTCTAAATTTTGACTCAGTTTTTCATTTTGAAAGATCTTTCGATCTTTTTTTTGTTATAATATTTCTATGACACCCTAGGTATTTGTCTACCCTAACATATATTTTGTGTCAACTCCAAGCTTACAAGCCACAGTCGATAATTAAATATTTGGTGATTCATTAAGACAATATAGCACCCGACATTTTGGCGTTGTTGTTGCAGAGTTTTTCTGTAAGGTAGAATAGAATTCCCTTATGAAGTTTAGTAATAGGCTGGTGGTGGGGGAGCGGTAAGAACTTGCGCAATTGTTATAATGGTTTTCCCCAAATCTAGTAGTAATAATAGTATAGTAGGTTTTCATTTAGTTTATCTTTTCATGAACAAACCTAGAGATTCGAAAGGTAGATACGTTAGAACTAGTTCTCAAAAATTTGTTAAAATTCCTACTAACATAGCATCTCTCATCATTTTCGATTGATTATTTCCTTTGTTGACATTACCTTTTGTCACTTTTTGGTATATTTCTTTCTATTCAGACCATCAACCAAACAAAGGTGTGAATGTAATTGAATATTATACAAGTCTTGGTTAAATTTCATTATTTTATGGTTTTATTGACAATTATGTGACATTTGTAAATGTTTGTGGTATATAGATTTGTTTTGCAGGATGTGGTTTTAAATCAACCTCCACTTGGACAGGAATTCATGCTAAACATGCATAGTTGCATCCAGCTCGTCATACAACCCTCCATTCCACCCATGGCTCTATTGGTTGAAATACTGCAAAGAGTTAACATCACAAAATGATTTTATGGTTTTGTTGGCCAGGCGTCCTCCTGGTGCGAGATTCCTTTCTCTAGAATACTAAGGTTCCTTCCATCTCAGTTGGCACCACACTTTTTTCCCACATCAATGAAGACCCATACACCAGTAGCTAGCATGAGGAGAACCGACACTGAAGGGATTAGGAAGACGGTTATGCATTGTCATAAATCGTTACACGGTCATTTGCTTAGCAGTTAAGGCTATCTATTTTTAGAGCGGTCAACCACTGAAAGGGTCGAACTGCTCACTCGATTGTAAAATCTATATAAACGATGTCTCACTATGAAAGTAGGATAATAGTCATCATTGGATAAAAACTTTGTAAACTCTATTTCAGTTTAATATAAATTCTATTTGCAGCTGTGAATATATGTCTCTATTTTGTGAGTGCTTGATTGATCAAAGCGCCACGTATGATTGCTGAGAAGGGCCCCTCAGCAATTAGAGGTCTCCATTTGTGTATTTATGTTATTCCCTTTTTGCAGATAAGTAGTTTTCATTTCTAGTTTCCATATGTAATTTGATTTACTCTAAGTTGATGTTACTTTGTCACCTATAACGCGTGTTGTTTTTTGTTAATTTAATTTATCTGTTGATGTTAACATAGATTATATTTCCCAAAATGAAAGTGACCGGTCGCACATATTTATTTACAGTCTTTCCTTTAGTTTGTTCTCTAATTTCATATTTGCAATTAGCTAGAGTTTAATCAGTTTAATGTTTCAGGTTTAGCTCATAGTTAGGTTCAGTTTTGTTGATTCTTCTGTAACTACAGGTCAATTGAATTTATATTTTAATTTCTTTTATTATACAATAGGAAATGACTTCTCTTCTTAGAGGTAGATTAGCATAAGTTCTCTTATATCATTTCAATTGTTCAATAGCTTAGTTACTGTCTTTTTCTGCACTACACCCTCATATGCATAAGCCAGCTGGTGTTAGGATCATTTACGTTGTTTATTTCGTAATTTACACTGCTTTTTCGCCATCCAGACTGTCATTCAAACTGTCATTCTATATTGTCATCCATACTATTGTTCAGACTTTAATATTTTTGTTTTGTTTTATACTTGTTTAAAGTTCATTTTTACTAGTTTTTGAATTGTGTTATTTTCTGTAGTCAACCAGTAGTCCTATATAATTAGAACTTTATTTCAAACCACATAAAATATCCCTTTAGCTCCATAGTGATTCTTAGCTTTCATTTATTTTTACTTTATTTTGTGTTTGAGTTGTGTTCCTTTTGTCTATGATCTCTTAACTGATTACTGCTTCAGAGGTTGTCAATTGTGTTTCCAGTTTGATTTACTTTATTCCGATTTAGATTGATTTTAGAATTAAACTTGTTAATTTTATTCTCTAAACAGTACATTAGTTCTTTATGGTTTGATCACCATTTCTAGCATAAGATCTATCCTTTTTATTCTATAGTTACTAAATATGTTCATAGAATAGAAATAAAATATCTTTATTAACTTTTCTACTTGTTTCTAATAAAATATCTTTATTAAGTTTTCTACTTGCTTCTATTTTATATTTATTTCCTTAAATTCATTCCATGCTTTACCTCTCTAGAATAATATATCTCAAACATCAAAGTAATCAGTAAAATAATCTTAATTAGTAGATCAGTTGTTCATAATATCTCATTTCAACTAGAGCCATTTGCTTATGGATAGAGAATAAATCCCAATGTTTACTATCACATGTAACTCGACACTCTTTAGTTTACACCTCTTTGTAGAAGCTAAATTAGACTTAATTCTATTTAGTTTTGTGATTTCCTTTGAAATTCATTTTGATACACCTTCTCTAGTTCCAGTCACATTGAACGCATATCCTTAGAATCCTCAAGGAGAATGGAACTAGATAATTTAGCTTAATTATTGTGTATTGGTTAAATGAATGTATAGTTTAATTATTCAATTTCTTAAATATATTAAGTAGCTATAATATTTCCTTAGATAATATAATCTCTTGTTTCCATATAGTTATATTTTTGAATTTGTTTATAGCCTTTCTAATTCCTAGATCAAGTCTTGTTTCTTAGATTAGTATTATATATATCTTTCCTGTTATTATTTATAGAGTAGAGTAGTATAGATTAATACTTCTCTGATCTATTGAAAGTCTAATTAACTTAGTAGTTGGATTTGTGAAGTTTGACTCAGTTTTTCATTTTGAAATATCTTTCGATCTTTTCTTTGTTAGAATATTTATACGACACCCTAGGTATTTGTCTACCTTAACATATATTTTGTGTCAACTCCAAGTTTACAAGCCTCGGTCGATAATTAAATATTTGGTGATTCATTAAGAAAATATAGCACCCAACATTTTGGCGTCGTTGCAGGGGAGTTGTTCTGTAAGGTAGAATAGAATCCCCTTATGAAGTTTAGTAATAGGCTAGTGGCGGGAGAGTGGTAAAATGAGAGGTAAGAACCTGTGCATCTGCTATAACACGTGCCCCCAAATCTAGCAGTAATAACAGTATTGTAGGTTTTCATTTAGTTCATATTTTCATGAACATAACTAGAGATTCAAAAGGTAGATACGTTAGAACTAATTCTCAAAACTTTGTTAAAATTCCTACTAACCTTTATGGGGGGCGTAATACCCAAACCACTAACTTGGCAGAAAGGCATCGGAAGACACACGTAGGAAGTAGTTCTTCATGAAAACCTAGAGGAGGAGACATAGAAGGTAGAGAAACCCTAGCGGGAATTTCTCAAGACCCCATTCCTGAAGAAGTTCCTGAAAGCCAACCATTGGAAGCCCTCAACCCTCCACTAGTGCAAACACTTAATGATACAAATTTTTCACTAGTAGGGGATTCGAACTTTGTCAATTTCATTGATCCTGCTCAGTTAAAATCTCTATTTGGAAGTTCAATAAATATAGTTTTTTCATAGATTGAGACATCTACAGTAGAACCTACCCTCCCTGTAGAACCTTATAAAGAAACGGCTAACAACTTCTCTTATTAGAGGAATATATCCCCTGAATAAGAATGTTGGGATGCCTCATTGTCACCTCGGAAGCAACCTCCTAGGTACACACTTTTTAGAAACCGAATCTACATGGAGAGACGAGGAGAAGATGAAGATCATGACGAGGTTAGAAATGTCGGAGAAGAAGGAGAAAATCGAATTGAGGCTACCTTTGGGTTTCCTATCCTAGACCCTGCACAGGATGTAAATATGAAGGATGTAAATAAAAAATATAAAAGTAAACATCTTATTCATTTCTACAGTAGTTTAAGTACTTTAATAAGATTAGAGTGGAATTTAAAATATTATTGAGATATTAATGGAAAAAATACTTAACTAAAAAATCAACTAAAAAATATAAGAGTAAACATCTTATAAATATAAAAACATGTATTTTTAATTTTAAGAAATAAAATATATATTCATTATTCATTAGAACAATTTGAAATATATTTTAAATATCAAGCATGGCATATCATATCATATAAAAATGCTAAAGATGTCATCATCTACATTTAGAAAGAAAAGATATAAATAGAAAAAATAAGAGATAGTGCATAATAAAATTTGCTATTGTCTTACTTTTACAATGTTGTTACAACTATTTTTTATGAAAATTTGTATATATAACTTGGACTTAAAACTTTTAAGTTACTTAGCTAAAGTAAAGTTAAAACCAAAAAGTAAAACTTAAATAACAAATTACATAAACAAAAACCTAAAACTTTAAATGATTAAGAATATAATGTTTTTATAAATAAATAAAGTGGCCATAGTAGAATTTGGTGAAGGGTTTGTTGAATGTATGACATCTCAACTATGCCGTCTTATCTTCATATGGATGGGATTTAGTGTGTTGCATCATTTCACTAGCTTCCTCTCATCATAAATCATCCTCCAATTTTGCAGTTTACCTATAATCAACCATTGAGATTCTTTTCAAGTGGTTTCTAGATAACCATGAAATTCCAGCTGTCATTTCAAGTAATTTTTAGGCTCACAAAGAACCTTGCACTACAAAGTGGCTTTTAGATCACCACAAACTTTACGATATAAGATTGGTTTTGGATGACCATTAACCATCATCATGGGGAAACTCTTTTTCAATGCCCAAACTTACTTGGATATTCTTCATTATCATTTCATCTTTAAACTTTTTGCTTATTCCTTTTGTACCAGCATAAAATTGATCATAGATCTCCATATAAAAAATAATCCATGTATGGAGATAGATGGGTCCCATCTATTGTACTCATATGTTCTAGGATTTCTTTTCACCTACTTGGTTCATCAAATATATAGTAAACTCTCCTTTAAATGCGTTGGCCCTTCTCAACATCTCACACTTTGGAATTACTCTATCTTACATACTCCTTAAGATTCAACATCTCAATTCACCATCTAACTTTTATATCAGTCCACTTGCTACCCTCATACCTATCTGAGTAGTTGATTCCGCAACTTGATGCCACATCCTCTCCATGCATAAGAAGGATACAAGGTACATGATTATATGTGTTACCATATTAATGCATGTAGGTTTCACGCAATAAAGATTACAAAACACATGGGGAAATTAACTTCCTTATGGCTAAACTTTACATCTTTAGACCAAAACAATGTTCAAGGGTATTTAGTACAACCAATCATGCACCCTCTTACAACACACATACTCTGTTACAACTTACACATGCTCTATTACAACTTAGGTGCAAGAAGCATTCAACTTGCTTTACAATAACATCTATATGACCAAAACAAGCTCATTATATATAACGATTTTGTTCTCTGGCATTTAATGATATATATATACAAATAATACTCATTTACTATAGGAATGGTTAGTTTCAATAAAGACTCAAATACATAACAATAGTTGACTAGACTAAATGTCACTACTATAACTATCAAACTCGTTTTCCACCCAAACATACAATAATATGTTTTAATAACATGGCATACTAGCTATTATCAAAACCTCTCAAGACTTATCTATGATATGAGTCCACTTGCTACCCTCATACCTATGTGAGTGGTTGATTCCACAACTTATGCCACATCTTCTCCATGTATAAGTGGCATACAAGGTACATGATTATATGTGTTACCATACTAATGCATGTAGGTATCAATCAATAGGTATTACAAAATACATGGGGAAATTAACTTCCTTGTGGCTAAACTTTACACCTTTGGACCAAAAAAATGTTGGATGTTTAGTACAACCAATCATGCACCTTGTTATAACAGACATGCTCTATTACAACTTAGGTGCAAGAAGCATTCAACTTGCTTTTCAATAACATCAAGATTAATCTCATTATCCCAAACAAGCTCATTATATATACCCATTTTATTTTCCAGTATTTAGTAACTAATAATATGTAGTACAAATAATGCTTATACTTATATACTGTAAGAATGGTTAGTTTCAATAAAGACTCAAATTCATAACAATAGTTGACTGGACTAAATGTCACTACAATCGCTATCAAACTTGTTTTCCACCCAAACATACAATAATATATTTTAATAACATGACATACTATCTATCGAACATGCACCTCAAACTTCAAAAGCCAACAACTTTTACCTGACTTTTTTCAAGACTTCCAAATCATCAGTACTCCTTTTTATTGAGCTATGCACATGCAATTTGACTCATCTTCGTTGGCAAGACGATACCTCGTGACCATTCCAAATAACTTACCCACAATTTGTTGTACTGTGAACATATCAAAGGTCCACCTTTGCATGGTCGACTATTTCAACATTACTTTAGACAAAATAAGCATCCAAAACAAATGTTGAACACAAATCTCCACCGGATACCTTTAATTTGGATTGGATTCTGCTCCACCCTTGAAAAACAGGGCACAGTGACGTGACAACCCAATCTCATCATGTGACAAATAGATACATCTGACCATCCAAAGTTGTCAGACAGATTCCACAACTCCAGAAATTATCATGTTCAAATCAACAAAACCATCTTATTAGCATTCTTCTCACCAATTTCAAGCTTGTTGATCGCAAAGGCCAGCCGCGACGACTCATGAGAACTGAAAAAGCTTGCTGTGAAAGACAGGCGGCCTTAATATAGGTTTTATGACCCAGGTAGGTTGGATATATCTCCAAGAGAACGAAGGATTTTATGGTTATTTTCCCGGTGCTTTTAGGGTACTCCTCCATGCGACAGCAATTGTTCTAAAAACAAGTACTGATTGTAAGCACCTCTCGCACTCCCGGCTGACTGTCTCATGATTCCACATCTCTTCTAAACAACAAGAGATATAACTCAACCATGGGAATACCCTTTTCTCAACAAATCCTACACCTTCTTCATATTTGATAACATATGCAGCATATGCAAAACATGGCATAGAGATAAATCTTTCTTCGGACTTAAAAAATGACAATAAATTATTGGTAGTCTTGACTTTCTAATGAAGATGATCAACTCCATTCTTTTCTCTTTTCTTAATGTTCAAAACACATTTTTTAATCTCCAACAGTTTTGATTTTAGAAGGTCCTCACATTTTGAGATTTCGTTTAAGGGTGCGTGCAAGAATTTGAGGGTCTCTTTTGGCGCGTTAGATGCAATACAAAACTGGAAAAACAGACATCCATCAACTTGCATGGATATTTTGAGACACTTACACAATGAATCTTGCGATCAGTAAAAAACAAGAAATGTAGGAAATTGAATGACCTTTCCTAATATATATTTTTTTTCTATTGAAAATGTTGTTAACTATCTAAAGTTAGATAAATTTTAACGGGCACTTTTTATTTTTGTGACAAATTATGAGGTATATGTTTTTGTGGGTGCAGCGTCTGAGTTTCTAAATGATGGAATAAACTTATGAAAACTAGTATACATATAGAGAACATATAGGACTAGTGCACGACTATTTTTCCAATAATAAAAATAATTTTTTTTAATTTTTTTTTAATTATCTAAGAGATCAAACCTCGAAAACGGTACATCATGAGCAAAACTGTATATACAAATTTAGTTTTATTTGCAAGAGTTCAAGCCCTACACTCTTTCTTGTCAGATTGACTCTGGTTGCCAGGTCAATTTAGCTAAAGGTTCTGCACTACCCTTTTATTACTGGGAGAAGACATTTGGCAGTGGAACTGCTATCCATGGTACCCCAGTACCTATAAGAGGGAAAGATGAAATTGTTCCAGTCGTATTCGGCAAAGCTCAGAGCAAGCTCACATTCTATAGACTGGATGAATTAAAAGACGATTTCTTATTAGGTTCTGATTTCTTACATCAAGTCAGTCCCTATACAGTAGACCATTATCAGATGACTTTCACTTGTTACTTTAACAAAAGGAAAGTTGTTCTTCCTTTTTCCTTTACTAGTGAAGTCAAGTGCAAAACCATAACAGAACCAGAAGATGCTAGTATTCCTCGACTAGCAAAAATGGAAAGGGCAATAGCTTATTCAGAAACGCATGGTGAGAAAATGTTAAAAGATATTTCTGCTAAGCTTCGAAAAGAATGTTGTTCTGACAGCCCTAATGCTTTCTGGAAGCGAGAAAAGTATTTCGTGACATTGCCGTATGATCCGCTCCAAAAGATAAAACCTATGAAGGCTTCTGCAAGAGTTATGACCCCTTCAAAAAGAGAGTTCTATAAAAAAGAGATTGCAGAATTATTAGAGAAAGGACTCATTGAACCTTCAAAAAGTCCTTGGGCATGCCGTGCCTTCGTGGTCAATAAGCATTCAGAACAAAAGAGAGGAAAACCAAGGTTAGTGGTTAACTTCAAGCCACTAAATGCTATACTCCAGAAAGTCAGGTATCCTTTACCTGATAAATCCAGTTTGTTGCAGCGTATAACAGGGAATACTATCTTTAGTAAATTTGACCTGAAATATGGTTTCTATTAGATTGGTATTGAAGCTAAAGATAGATTTAAAACTGCATTTGTGGTTCCACATGGTTTGTACCAGTGGAAGGTTCTCCCTTTCGGTATCAATAACGCTCCATCTGAGTTCCAAAAGAGGATGGAAGATATCTTTAGAGATGATCCATGGATATTGGTTTTTATTGATGACATACTAATCTGTTCCCACAGCTTGCAGGAGCATCTCAAGCACCTGCAAATCTTTTATGATTTGGTATACAAACATGGATTGGTTCTCTCTGAACCGAAAATGGAGATTGGAAAGACCGAGATAGAATTTCTCGGATTAAAGATAAATAAAGGCATGGTAGTACTGCAAAATCATGTTCTTCAAAGCTTCAAGAAATTTCCTAATGAGATTATGGATAAAACACAACTTCAGAGATTTCTTGGTTTGCTCAATTATATCAGACCATTCTATCAAGGACAGGCCGCTGATATTATTCTGCTTCAGAGCAAATTACGAAAGAATCCGCCTGCATGGTCTAAAGAAATGACTGCAGCTGTCAAAAGGATAAAAGAGAAAGTTATGAAGCTACCAGCGTTAACTTTGCCTACGGGAAAAGGCAATCTGATCATTGAAACAGATGCATCTGCCCATACATGGGGTGGAGTTTTACTCGAAGCCATTGATCAGAAAGAACATATCTGTGGTTATGGTTCGGGATCATTTAAAAAGACTGAACTCAATTATCCCTCTAGCCATAAAGAAATATTGGCAGTCAAGAAGACTGTACAACATTTCGTTCTCTTCCTTAAGCCCGTAAATTTTATCATCAGGACTGATTTAAAAATTATGCCTGGAATGCTGAAGAATGAAATTGTAATGGCAGAAAATAATAGTCACATATTTAAATGGTTTATATGGTTTGTCTAACTTTGATTATGAAATTGTGTATAAACCAGGCTATCTTAACTGCCTTGCTGATATGTTGACCAGGGAGTCAGCAGAGGACTTGAAAGATCTTCAGCCTACATTAAACATGTTTGATCCAGGGGAATCAAGCTCTAGTCCTGCCAGAAGACGGATGAGGAGAGAATTGGAGACAGAAAAAGATGCACCAGACAAGCCAAAGACCCATGAAGAGTTGCTGCAAAAAGAAGGTTTGTTTATCCTTCCCTAGGATGGTACATTACCCAGGAATGTTCGTATTGAGTCTCTGGAATATGCTTCAGCAGATGAAGCAAAAAGGTTTCTGTAGTTAACATTAATCAAGAACATCCATTCATCTCCCTTGAAGTTGACGATACTTGAACGATGGGAGAAAGAAGCTTTCTTTAGCTTTAAAGATGCCACCGGCAAACTCCGAGACTGCCCAGAGGTGTGGATAGACTACGATCATCGTGATCATCTCTGGTATATTGATCTCTGCGCACGAAATCTCACATGGACTTCCTAAAATCTCATTTTACAATGCTGCAGAGAAAATGATACTGTTGTAATATTTGCTGACCCAGCAAATCTCAAAGCAAACGCTAAATGGTCGGGTTGGATAGATGTTTTCCTTGATAAGTTCTGCCCTAGAAATGATTGGGAAAGCCGCAAAGCAAATTTCATCCTTCATCTTAAAGCAGATCTTGAAGTCGCCAACCAGAGAGAGCTTTGAATGTCTTAATGCAATTATTTGGAAATGGGTTTTTTATAACATGTAGAGATTGGTGTTCTTTAGTGCACCATACAATTTTTTTTTTAAATGGTTGAGAAACGAAAGAGATATGGACGAAACACTACCAGTGTGTTTTTTTAGTTGAGGAGTGATGACAGAAGTTAAATAAGAAAAAAATAGAAAAAATTATGTATTCTTGTTAAAATTTACATATTTAGAATATGCAAAAAAAACCATATATGTTTCTAAAATTGCATAAAAAATGGAGGTGTGCAACATAATTAGATGAACCGCTAAACAAGAGAATATTGAAAATTTGGATAAAATGTTGAATTAGCCATGGTTGATCATACTTCAAGGCACATGCATGTTGAATCCGAAGGCCTTATCATTTGGAGGGAATAATTTTTTGAATTTAAACAATACGCAAGTGCGATTTAACTGAACAAAACGCGTGCACGTTATATAGAAACAAAACACGTGCGCGTTATGTGCTGACAAATCGTGTGTGCATTTTGTAAAACCAAAAATAGCGTTCATCATCATCTTCATCTTCATCATCTTCAACTTCATCATCATCATCATCATTAACATGATCATCATCTTCAACTTCATCATCATCATCATCATTAACATGATCATCATCTTCAACTTCATGATCATCATCATCACCATCAACATCATGAACATCAACATCACCTTCCTCATCATCTTCATCATCATCACCATTGTCATCATCATCATCATCATCATCAACATGATCATCATCTTCATTATCTTCATATTCATCTTCATCATCATCACCTTCCTCATCATCATCATCATCCCCATCGCTGTCATCA
>LPNX010868876.1:325119-327619 GCA_001517045.1 Pseudotsuga menziesii | reverse complement strand
TCAACATCAAAAACATTTAGAATAATTAAAAAATTTACACTTTATTGTAAATATATATTTGAAAAAAATTCCTTTGAAATGTAACTTATAGGTCCATTTCCTTTTTATTATTATTTAATCATTATCAATTATCCATCCATAAAAAATTTTAAACTAAAACAACTTTATTTGGATTAGCTTATTGTTGAGTGGGGTTTTATGATGTAATGGTTGATCCATTTATTATAACATGTTAAGTATAAGTTAATTAGAAAATATATAAATAAATAAATTGAGATTTAAGTTTAAATTTTTATGTAATATAAAAAAATAATTAGTAAACAAAATAATAAATTTGATTTATTAAACTATATAAATATATAGTTTAAAATATAAAATAAATTGAGTTAACAAATAACAAGTTTGATTTATTAGACTATACAAATATATAATTACTAGAAATTGTAGATTAAAAATTGAAAAAATTTGAAATGTAACTTTAAGTCCATTTCTTTTTAATCATCATCAATTATCAATTCATAAAATATTTTAAACTAGAATGACTTTATTAATGAATTGATTGGGATTTGAGCTTATGGGTTTTTATGATCCAATGGTTGATCTATTTATCATTACATGTTAATATAATAGATTTGTCACTTAATTATTAAGTAAATTTTATAGAAACTTAGTTAGAAAATATATAAATAAATAAATATTTATGAATAGATTGGGATTTGAAATTAAATTTTTATGTATTATAAAAATGAAATAAGCTAATCAGATGAGTTTGATTGATTAGATTATACAAGTTGATTAAGTTTAGCCGTGCACCCACCCCATTAATTGTGGTTGAAGAGATCACGTGCGCATTTTGGTTATACAAAACGCGTATGCGTTTTTACTGGTCAAATCGCGTGCGCGTTTTGGGACTGTTAAAACAGTGAATTGTCATTGTCCGAGAGCAACTTCACTGTGTGTTTTCTGAAAATTTCTATTTGCACGCAATATTTTTCAAGAGCACGAGCTTGCCTTTGAAAATACTCACAATCCACACCATCTCTATCATTCTTTTTGTTATGCAGGTGCAACATTGAGGACATCTTCCATGGTTGAGGAGCACACAGGATAAGATATCAAGCTTCAATGTCATTTCATGGTGATGGTGGATATAACTTTGATTTCCTTATTATTCAAGAGAACCAAAGGTAAATTTTCCCATTCATTATTGTTTTGATGGGAAATATAAACAATTGAGAAGGAAGATTGAAGCACCTTGAAGGATTAATAGTTATATTAAAGCAAGTTAAAGGTTTGGAAGCTTGTAATTGAGGAGCAACAAAAACAAACTATATTGACATTGATCATTGTGGTGATGGGGAATGTACGTAACCGAGGAAGAAAATCAGCAAGGAAGAAGAGACCTCCAGGTACGAAAAATGCCTAGTCAAAATTCATCGAAGGTACGTTGCTTCTTACCGGATACAGAGCACGAGAGACTAATGGAGACCATTGTTATAAGAGATGATCCGGAGGGCTTGGTTGTATGATAATAGGTGGGATCTAGCATGATGAGGTATGTATCATAATTTAAATTTCCTCATGTATGTTTCTTATGAATATGTCAATTTTGTGTTCTTGATATGCAAAATTTTCCATAATGTTGTTTATAAATATGCCAAAAGTTCTCTTGTATGTCAAGTTAATGAACATGCGAAATTTCACATGCATAAGTAAATATATGGTGCGTTACAGTCCATGCATGATTCTTTAATCCCATTTCAGTATTATTATAATATATTATTTAAAAAATAAATAATTATGTTAATACCATCAAACCCTACCTACACTAATACATGACCTTATGTTTTGAGGGATATATATATATATATATATATATATATATATATATATATATATTATAAAATTTGAAACAATCGATGTGTACAAAGACCAGCCCTTCTTTGTAATTGTTGAAAATTTTATTAAGAAATCCCATCATTTAAGTCACTTGAATTTCATGTGGTCATACAAAATATCCATAGATAGGAATTATATATTTTGAAAGCTTATTCAATTTTTTACATTTCATCTTCTTTCAACATATTCAAATTTATTGTGTAAATACCTTGAATCGTCCCTCCAAGACAATAGATTGTTGGTTTTCCATGTTTGTATTTCCATTGACATGTCCTGAGAGACCATCATAAACTTTCATTCACCCAAACCCTTCAACTAGGTGTTATGGTCAAAATGGAGGTCTATCACATCCTAGAGAGTAACAAAAGATGAAGAGACCCAAAGAACAACTAGGGATCATGTTTGAGTATCAAATACCTATTGGAATTGTCAATCTATGAATGGTAATTTCATGTGTTTATGTACCAAAAATCTATTTTCATTGACTATAGATATGAGAGTTGAAAAATGCGACTGAACAATAAACTAAAGCAATCAAATATACCCCTTAGCATGTATACTAAATAACAAATAATGGAAACACCTTCATCACCTTCATCAT
>LPNX010868876.1:253646-324511 GCA_001517045.1 Pseudotsuga menziesii | reverse complement strand
ATCATCACCATCAACACCATGAACATCATCCTCATCATCATCCTCACCATCAACATCATGAACATCATCATCATCACCATCAACATCATGAACATCATCGTCATCATCCTCATCATCACCATCAACATCATCATCATCATCATCTCCAACAACATCATGAACATCATCATCATCATCCTCATCCTCATCCTCATCCTCATCCTCATCCTCATCATCACCATCACCATCAACATCATCTTCATCACCTTCATCATCATCATCCTCATCATCACCATCAACATCATGAACATTATCATCATCATCATCATCAACAACATCCTCATCATCATCACCGTCAACATCATGAACATCATCATCATTCATCATTATGAGTAATAGGGTTCTTTCATTCCTTCAACAATATAATATCTATTATGTGATAATTCCCTTTAGACAATGGCATTTTCTAGGGAAAAGCATGCAACATGTGTAAGTAAACACAAAGTATATGTGGGTGGAAGCAATATTTTTCCTTTTCCCAGTACCCTAAAGAAAAATCTCGAGAGTGTAACCCTTAACCTAATAAGTTCTATAATATGCATGGTGTAGGTTTATATCTATAAACAAAAGCTATATTAAAGAAAAACCAATGTTTTTAACTCAAAATTTAAATTATACTGTTGATGCAACATGTTAACACTAGTACATGTGTATATTAACACTAGTAAATTGCTGCTCCATGAGGTTTTTTGCGCATCGGGCCCAAGTCCACGAGGTGTCCCTGAACGGTATCTGGAGGCGACCTGCAACTCGCCATAGATCGATGCTCGGGCCTCCGATCGACAAACTGTCGATTTCGTTGGATTCGTGACGTGGGATTTTAGCTAGGGGGGGGCCTCTCCCTCCTGTCCATTTCCCGATGACCTCCGTCTACGGTGGTTTCTGAAGCTAGGGTTTCGCTCAGTAGGGGACAATGCAGTCACGCCAATGAGGGCCAAAGCTGGAAAGAGACGGATGGTGGGGATGCAGTTGGCATTGCCATATTTTTCATGCCCAAACACACCAGCAGGAGTTGATAGAATTCAAAATTGCCGCTACGTGAGGTTTTTTGTGCACCGGGCCCAAGTCCACCAGGTGTCCCTGAATGGTATCTGGAGCTGACCTGCAACTCGCCATAAATCGATGCTCGGGCCTCCAATCGACAAACCGTCGATTCTGTTGCATTCGTGACGTAGGATTTTAGATAGGGGGGGGCCTCTCCCTCCTATCCATTGCCCGGTGACCTCCGTCTACAGTGGTTTCTGAAGCTAGGGTTTTGCTCAGTAGGGGACAATGCAGTCACGCCAACGAGGGCCAAAGCTGGAAAGCCATGGATGGTGGGGATGCGGTTGGCATTGCCATATTTCCCATGCCCAAACACACTAGCAAGAGTTGACATAATTCAAAATTGCCACTCCGTGAGGTCTTTTGCGTATCGGGCCCAAGTCCATTAGGTGTCCCTGAATGGTATCTGGAGGTGACCTGCAACTCGCCATATATCGACACTCGGGCCTCTGATCGACGAACCATCAATTCCGTTGGATTCATGACGTGGGATTTTAGCTAGGGGGGGGCCTCTCCCTCCTGTCCATTGCATGGTGACCTCCTTCTACGGTGGTTTCTGAAGCTAGGGTTTCACTCAGTAGGGGACAATGCAGTCACGCCAACGAGGGCCAAAGATGGAAAGCCACGGATGGTGGGGATGGGGTTAGCATTGCCATATTTCCCATGCTGAAACACACCAGCAGGAGTTGACAGAATTCAAAATTGCCGCTCCGTGAGGTTTTTTGTACACCGGGCCCAAGTCCACGAGGTGTCCCTGAACGGTATCTGGAGGTGACCTACAACTCACCATAGATCGATTCTCTGGCCTCCGATCGACGAACCGTGGATTTCATTGGATTTGTGACGTGGGATTTTAGCTAGGGGGGGGGCCTCTCCCTCCTATCCATTGCCCGGTGACCTCCACCTACGATGGTTTTTGAAGCTAGGGTTTCGCTAAGTAGGGACAATACAGTCACGCCAATGAGAGCCAAAGCTGGACAATGCATTTCATGCCAACGAAGGCCAAACTTGGAAAACCCTATCCCTAACTAGGGTTTATTGTTTAACATGCATGTCCCATTACCATAACCCTACCAAGAAAACCCTAATCCTAACCCTAATCTTATCTTACTGTCACAACTCAATTAAGAATCAATCTAATGTCGAACTGAACTTTTTCAAATCCGATGGACTTTTGCTTCAAATCATGTTGATTCACAAAGTTTGTTCTTAGTCTTTGGATTCTATTGTAGTTCCTTTAATGCTGAGTGATTAGTCATTGGGTGCATGAGGTTTGTTGAATAGTGTTGTTGGTTGTTGATGAAATGTAAAGCATGTATTGTACTTAGTTTTATTAAATTACACTTGAGCATTGACTTAACTTGTAATTTAATGAATCCAAACTCACAATTTTTAATTAAATATTATCCAATTGGTGAGCAAGTAGTGAGTTCATTGAAAGCTTGAAATACATTGTATATTTCACTTATATTTATTAAATTACACGAGCAAGAACTTTGACTTTAGTGTGCATGTATTGAGATCATTGAAACCTTTAAACATAATAGTTTTTTCTTTTGACATAGTGCATTCATAAGTAATAGATAATCCTCACAAATCAATACAATAGATTGACACAAGAACATGTGGAAACCAAAGAACAAATTCAAAGTGAAATGTATATTGCCTCCTAACAAAGCTTTTTCTTATAGACACATGATTATGATTGGAATGTTTTCTGCACGTTTTCTGGATTATCAAGAATGGGAGTGAATGTACATTTTTGTCATTACGTAGTTTATTGTAATTGTGCATTGTTCTCAAATTTATAACTGATATCTCTATACAATCGTAAAATCTATAAAAAATTGGGAACATTACACATAGAAACATTCTTCGCCACACATGTATAATCACACTTAAAAGACTGAACCATGAATATCTCAAGAGCCTTGATATGAAATATTTTTTATACCATGAAAGTTATACTACAAAAATATAAGGCCTAGATCTATGGCCTGTAAATGTACATGTATCAAAAACATATTTGATGTACATGTGCAAACAAAAGTACATCTGTCTTGGACCGCGCCCCTATACTCTAATTCCGGACTGTACATAAAAATACATATTTGTTCTGGACTAACACATCAAAATTCTAACTTTCTCTTGTTTTTCCTAGACCCTAATGCTCTTTGGCTTCGTCTACGACCACTATGCATCTCTGGTGACTGCAAATCAATGACAATATTTCTTGATTAGGTAACTGAGCTAGTATTGTACATCAATAACAAAGTTTGAGAATTTAAAATATGACTCAATTGTAAACAAAACAAAGACTCACTGCATCCGTCGGGGGTATAGGTGCCTGTGGTGTTGAGGGTTTAGGTGCCTTTGCTGTACTCGACCTTACAGCAACCCTCATTGCCATGCTTCTCTGTGAATAAAAAAAAAAATGTCAATTATCTCAAGAATTATCAACATGTACATGAATGAGAAAGTATTAATCAATTATGTAAAAAATGAACATTTCACTAGAAAAACCATTTCTAGGGGATGAGGCTGGTGCTCTTCAGTAGTAAGAGGAGCCGTAGGTTGAACATCAACCTCAGTTGCATGCATTAATGGACCAGGGCATGGCTACATTCACCAAATGATTAAATAGTTAGACATCGTGCATGTCCAGAAACAATACAAATGAAATGTACAATTACAAATATTCAAGTAGATGTACCTCACTGTGACTTATCCCTATTGTAGATGTGGCATTGACAGCGGCATCAACAATCCCACTAAGGTCTGGCATGGATGAGTCTACATCCTGATGCTGTAAACATGCGAAAATAACATTAAGAAAAACCACTTGTGAAGTGAATACATAGCTAACCAACAACTACCATTGGAAGTGTGTACATTACCGTGGGATGAGTAGGTTGATCCTCATGCATAGCCACTCTGTTCAAGGAAGAGGGACCTCGTTTGGTGTAAAAAACCCCCTTATCTATGTTTGGACTACGGGAAGTTCCATACCAAAGAGGTGGTGCAGGGATCTATGATGACGGCTGCATTCATAAAGTGTTACCATAGTTAGACATGGATTTGAATGGATGGAATAATATGTACTAAAAAAATAACATGTTGTAATATACTTACCCCTTCCTGGGACATATCTCCACCATGGGAGTGACCGCTTCCATCTCCTCTTCAGATGCATCTAGCATCTGCAAGTTTAAAAATTATATTTACATTAGCGATCTCTATAAAGGAGTGTACAGTAAGAAATTTAAATAATTTGAACAAGATTCAATCATAACCCATGTACTTACATTCTTTAAGTAGTCGTAAATTTCACCTTCGACTATGTCGTTGATATCAATGGCTTCAGCATCATGTTCCAAGTGGGCTTCCTGCAACTTCAAAAATTGTAAATATTAGACATTTTAATAAATTAATCAAGACTAACACATGCATTAACCAAATTATACATGTAATAAAAAAATGACAAGTGTTTAAATATTACCTCAACTGTGGTTCTCTGGGTCTTGGGTACAACCACACCGGGTGCAGTACCACCCTCGTGAGTATGGAACAATTTAAAATTGAGTTCCATAACAGAGTTTTAAAACAAAGTCCTTACCTGACCACCATTCATCGTATTGGTACCATGTCTTGGTCCAGGACCATAACAGGGTCCCCCACACGATGTGTAGACGTGCGGCTCGCTCTAAGGCACATGGGATGTCGGTCTATCCCCACCAACAGATGTCCCTCCACCACCAGAAGCTCCTGGTTGTACACCAGCAGAGGAAGAGGGCGCTCTTTGGTCAATAGTGGCCGTGTGTTGAGAGACCATCTCAGCTAGAGTAAAAAATGCATCTTGTGTCTGGGCAACCATGTCATGTGCAGGAGGGATGTCTGCCCTCGGTAGTTGGGCATGGGATGCAGGTATCTGTGAATTGGCATCTATATGCCTAGCATGGGGTCGATGTTGGGGCATTCCCCTACCAACTCCCTGAAAGCCCAACATGTCAAAATAGTTGACATGTTTCCCCATCACAAACTCTGCATACAATTTTTGGAGGAAGTACATCGGTACTTCCCTATTGTTGTGAGGGGGGATGTCAAAAACCATGTACCACCTATCCATCCAGTTGTCTCTGATGGGTGGAAAAGTGCACCACTCAATAGAAATATGTGGCCTACTGATCTCCGGGATGTCATCCGTCCCAGGAAGTCTAAACAATGAATAGATGGCTTGTTTTGTTATTTTCATCTTTTTTACCTCATTGTAACTCAAGCCATTAGCATATTGTTGCCTTTTTCTCTCCCTGTAAGATGTGATGCTATACAATGCATCATTCGATCTTGCGATCGTATCAATAATAGATAAAAATGAATCTGATAGGGAGCGGCGGAGCTCATCTCCACCCCTCCAAGCTAAACCAATCTCTCTCAAATGGCCAATGAATCTCAGTATCTCTGCATTGTTACGATCCATAGTAGCCACTGCAATCATAAATACAAATAAAATATCATTAGAAATATAAACACATGATATAATGACATATCTAAGAACTGAAAACTGTATAACTATTGACATATAAACTAAATCTATCATGTAAATTTAAAGATTGATCTTGAATTTTATAGTAAAGAATAGGTGGCATAGCTATTTAAAGTGTTAGTCTATTCATAAGCTATTTATTGTTAATGAGAGGGGCTATTGTTGAATGAAGTTGGCAATCAATTTCTAAGCCATTTATTAATAATGAAGATTATTATCATTTTGATGAGGGTGATATTCAATGGTTATGGTAGCTATTGTTAATGAGGGTGACTATATTTCTATGAGAAAGGTAGGGTAATTCCTTTAGATGAGTCCACTTGTCAATTCCTACATCAATAATTGTTATCATAGATACAATGGGATGGTTTGGATCATATCACAACCAACTATATAAAATACACAACTTAAAGACTCAACATTAGAGTGTACAAAATGTCAAAAAAAAAAAACACGACAAAGAAGAAATCCCAATATATTCATTTGTTTTTTGAGTTAATTGGGGTTTTGGTTTCCATTGGGCATGGTAATTTTGTTAAACTGTGTTGCATGGGTACCCGTACCCAGGGGTTGGGTACACGTACCGATACCGAGTACATGTACCAGTACCGGGTACTTGGGTACGACAATGGTACGTACCCAGACGTACCCTCACATACCATGAACAGTGTTTCCGTACCGAGTACTTCATAAAAAAAAATGGGTACGTTTGGTGAAAATGGTACGGCGTACCTCGATTTTTGGGTACGGCTATGGTACGGCCAGTATATAAAACTAAACCAAACTAATACAATTTGTTCCCATAGTTGAAGTCTAGTTCTAGCGATTTATCCTTCTTCAAACAAATATGTAGGAGCTATGATAGGATTGGTGGGAATTTTCAACCCCAAGATTTACATGGAAAGGTTGTAGGAGCTTTTTAACTCAACACGGATAATGCCTCACTGCTGTTTTGATTTGAATTTTTGTTTGAATAATGTATCACTGCTTGAACATAGATTTTAATGGCAATTCTTCACATAACATGCTCATAAATTATAGCAAGGAAATAACATTGACAATGATTTAAATGGCTAATAAACAGACACCCAAAAACATAGTAAGAAGGTGTTTTTTACATGCCTGTAGCATCCCATTGACATATCTGGAAATGAACGTTGAGATACCCAAGTAATGTGGCCATACAATGTGATAGCAGTGAGAAAATCTTATAATGGCTGAGATCTGAAATGTGCTATAGATGACTATTGGGAAAACTTCATCTTTTACTTAAATATTCAGATCTAGAAATGAGAGTTATTTGACTCACAATACAGAGTTATGAAAGTACTATAGTAGCCTTAGAATGTGCTGGGACTGACAATCAATGGATGAAGAAGTAGACTCTGGTATAACAAATCCTGTAGCAGCTTTATTCTTCCCAATGCACCCAATGGAAGCATGTAAGCACAATATAAGAGTGAAGATTTTAGCACATTGATATTTCAATTTATGGCATCCTGGAAACTACTGGTTACACTCTTCCCATGAATCATTTCATCTACAGTAGCAAAATCTTGAACTTCTTCTCCACATGAAGACCCATGACTATATACTGTCAGTGGGCATTAACAATATTGACGTGGGTGCTGTATTTACAAATTGACTTAATGCTTCTGGTGATTAATAGTACATTTTCTATTGTGAAAATGACTATGTTCCTTCATATTTTTAGAGATGGAATTTTACAATAAATCAGAAGTTTTTCCATAGAGCATATTAAATTACTTTGAATAACAAAATATGATAGCTATTTTAAGTTTTTTAAAGATTCTTTTAGAAATGAAGTAGCTACAAATGATTCAACATAGAGAGGACTAACATAGCATTCTTTTAGTGCAATTGTTTTACCTCCTAATCATACTACAAAATTATTGTAGACAAGGCAAATAAATTGATGTAGAAGATGAAAAAAACATGAAAAAAATTGAAGAAATTACCTCACAAAGGGAAGGTTAATCCAAAGCTGGAGATGGAGGGCTCAAGCACACCCAAAATCGCATATGTACAGTCGAGGTTTCATCTTCATTCGTCCAATAGCCGCGCCGAAAATGAGAAAAGGACGGCCTCGGCCGGTTTCAAATAAAAAACAGGTTTTAACAATCGCGCCTCCGTTTTAGAAAAGGAAATCGCGCACGCGATTAGCTTGACTAAAACGGAGGCGCGATTTTGTTTACTAGCCTAGTTGGCATGACCATTGCCATCCTTGGGACTAGAGGCTTGGCAGGTTCGGTGTTGCTTGGGTTGATTTCTTTTTTTTGGATCAAGAGTGAATGACTTCACTCCACCATTGCATCTAAAGGGTCCGTCAACTTCTTGCACACACCCTTAAACAATTCATTGCTTGTGGGTCTCAATGGTCAAAACACATTTTTCAACCTCGAACAATTTTGACTCTGGGAGGTCCTCTCTTATTCTGAGATCTCGTTTAAACAATTCATTGCTTGTGGGTCGCTCTTCTAGAGCTCCCTTCACATACTTATAATGTAGATCTCTTTTCTCATAATAGATCTACAAATTTTTCATGTACAGAACTTAATTTGCTTGCATTGCCTCTTATTTTACATAATAATGCGTTGCAATATCCTCCTAACTTGTTGTAATCAATATGCACAATGTAATTGTAGTTATGTAATAGTTTTTGGTGAGGATCTCAAGGGCAAAGCCTTTTCAGAGAACATTGTATCCTTGTTTTGATTTTGCAAGTCAAACCATGCATTAGCTAAGGCATGGTAATGGGATATAAATTAAAATGATAAATAAAGAATGTAGACCTAGGAGATTGATGTACACTTCAACTTAATGAAGGGGGCAAGGAATCCACTAAGAGAAAGGATAAAGGATAATGAATCCATGAAGAATTAAGTGATGAGGAATTGGATGTCATCATCATGCCACTTGTATGTATTTTAACCAATGAGTTTTGTTAGAACTAAAACACTTGCATGAGGAACAAATGGATCATTACATGCTTAGATTAAAAAGAACTACTATTTATAACACTAAGTAGTTATTATTATTTCCATTAATTACAGATTAAGTAAAATCCAAATCATTATTACTTATAGATTTATGGCAATAAGAAAATAGCTCCATATGTTTAAGAAAAAAGTATTTTACAAATATCTATTAAAGATTTATGGCAATCAGAAAATAGCTCCATAGGTTTAAGAAAAATGTATTTTACAATATATCCATGAGACACATTTTCCTATATAGACATTATATATACAATTACAAGCTATTAAAAAATTTTACTCTAAAAATAGAGTATCATAGAATGTGAATATATCTATAACTATATATAATACTTTCCTTAATTAGCAAACCTAGCAATTAGTGCTTCAACCTTTGCAATTTGAATAATAAATACATTTAGTTGGGAGGGGAAGTTAGTTTCCACCTCATGCCCTTCCGAAGATAGCTACACAACAGCTTTAGCAGATAAGGACAACCATCACTTGAAGGAGGGATTCACTGAAGGTTTCCTTGTAGAATGCACTCACGAAAATCTTCTTTGAAAGCATGAAGTTCTATGGTAGTCTCTCTTTTCCGAGAAGGGAATAACTCCAGCCAAAGAAATAGAATTCATCTCTGGCGATGCGTTTCGAGAGAACTTGTGATCCAGATAAGTAATTGTATTCCATTTTGTTGATGCATGAAGAATTGTGACTCTAGATAATAACAATTATGTTTATCTTATATTTCTTTGATGCGTTTTAGAAAATTGGAGGGGATCCGAACCCCTTCTCAAACCATCCTCATTTAATATTTATACATTTTCTTAGTAAGGAAGGAACGACCTTTCTTGTTATTAATCTTTAATCATCCTTGTATATGACTTCGTTTCAAACTCACGCCTGGAAGGAACATTGTTACCTTCCTTTATATGTTACAACTAATACCGTGTAAGTTTTTATATGTTACAATCACTATTGTGTATCGAGAAGGACAACCTCAATATAGAGATCATAGCCCAATATCTTAGTTATATAGATATGGATAAACCTTTATGTGTGTGGCGGTTAAGAAATCTGATGTAGACTGATTTATTTATTTAAAAGCCTGCATAAGGTGAAACAGCCTGAGAGAGTACCGGCTCCTGTCTTGTCTTTGTCCACATATGCATTTACAAGTTGATTCACATTTTTATTTAAGATGTGGAGACTTATTTCTAGTCTTTATTAGCAACAATCATATTAATAAAATTAATATATTCAAAATATGTTTAGCATGCTGTTAATAAGGTGCAAAAGACATATTTGACTCATTGATAATCTTTTTTTCCTAAAGAGTGTGCAAATTACTTGTATGTAATAGTTAATATAATACAAAAACCACTTAATATTTACTTCCTATGTAAGAATTTTGGGGTGGACTATCATCTATGCTTTTTTCATCGTCCAGATTGATTCTATGAGCATCGTCCAAGATTAATCAAGAATGAGACAAGTCTACTATAGAGATTGATTCTATAGTGGTTGTCCAAAATTAATAATTAATAATTAATAATTAATAAAAATAAAAAATAGCTGATAACTAAAGTTAGTGATAGTTGTAAAAATTAAAATTAATCTTCAACTATTAGATTATTAGATACAACTACTAGCTTACAATCTATTATTAGATACAACTATTAGCTTAACTTCAACTCTAATGGCTCAAGACTTAGTCGAACTACATTTGGTATCCAAGAGTTTAGCTAATGTGCACTTGTGTAACAATGGACCTCCTAATAAAATCCTTCAAACTCCTAATAATCTCCTCCAAATTGCTAGTAAACTCTTAATAAAGATTAATTAAGTTTTAAAGTCTTTTTAAAAGAGGTTAAGAAAGAGATTAATAAATGTTTTGCATTAGCATTACAACTTAATCAAGCGAAAATGAACACTGATGGGGTTGCGAAAATGAATACTGATGGGGTTGTAATACAGACGCTGAAAGAAAAACTGCTGTGATGTAGATCAAGAATTTTGTTGTGCGGAAGCAGAGCGAAATATCAATAACTCTTCCCTCCATATCCCACCTTGCTCTCACTGTATTCTGGCTTGATATCAAATGATAACTCTTCCCTCCATATCCCACCTTGCTCTCACTGTATTCTGTATTGATATCAAATGATAACTCTTCACTCCATACCCCACCTTGCTCTCACTGTATTCTGTCTTGATATCAAATTCTTATGTGGATGGGATTGATCATCTTATCTTTGGGCATACCCAGCTTCTAGAAGAATACTTAATCATTGTTATTCACTGTTGTAGAACTAATGGAACAAATTGCATTATTTTGATATCTGCATGAAGGGATTGGAATTATGTTTCTGCTTGTCAAAGCTAGTATTTATTTGCGAACCTAAATTGTCTTTATTTGTAAGGGATAATCTATAGTGTGTGCTTTTTTTTGCAATCTGTTATCATTACGATATTGCTTTCATTGTCATATTCAAAACAACAAGCTGAACTGTACTGTGCGACACACCTCTACGGTGGTTACCTGAACAATTTCAACGCAGAGAATAATTTAGTGTATGTAGAACTTAAATATCACAAGATAGGTTGGATTTACTTGGTGTGATTAGTGTCTAAAAAAGAATTTTAAAATCTAGAATCACATCAATTTTCTGTATCAGATACTTTAATCTTGAAAGCATGAGCATAATAATGATTACAAATCCTTAAAGGTTAGCTTGTCCATGTGAGAAACCCAAAAGATCTTACTGTATTTGTAGAGTTGTTTCCATTCATTAATCCTTAGAATAATTAAGGCAACACAGTTGAAGTTATAGTAACCTCGATTTAAAAGGGATCCACTCCTCTTAATCCATCAACCCTCATCTTGGGCTCTTATTGGAACCTAACCCTCATTGTGATTTCTACGCTGCTCTTAGTGTACTCCAGACTTGGACATCAACCCGATTCCATAGTGAGTATCTGGATCACTTGAGACACATGCCCAGACACATGCCCATCAATTGAGGCTTGCTAACCAACGAAAATTCCTGTCAACTGTTACTTTTGATTCTTCGCACTTCTTCGCACTTCTCGAACTATGTTGTAACATTTTTCCACACAGAGGGTTGTAGCGTTTTTCCGGGTTGGTGCTTGGTAACTGAGCAGTGATAATAACTACTTTTGTCAAGTACGCAAATCGCCCATATGATAATCTTATGAAAAATTCTACCATATGATAATCTTATGAAAAATTCTACCTTAATGCGTAAATCTCTGGGCATTTTGTTAAGTCCTTGTTCACCTAACCTACTGTCAGTAATGACTAAACAACAATCTTTTACCCCATATTCCAATACACAGTTAAACGATGAGATTTTACAATTGAAAAAAAAAAAATTAGCGAAGTATAATATGAGTACCAGTCTGGTTAATATCTTACCTGCATGTTGATATATTTTTGTTTTGGAGCATCATGGTTGAATGATTGACTTTTGTGGGTATCGTTTTTTTTTGAGACTGATGAGCAGTGATGAGCAGTTGTGAGATTGTTTTATTTGGTGTGGGTTTTTTAGACCATTATGTAATTTCCAGTTGACATAAACTTGGTTTTTTTGTGCTCTATATGGTGCTATTTTTTTGAAAGTATCTACAAGCTATAAGGTTGGTTTTTTTTTTGTGTAAATGGAAAAAAAAAATCTTACCTGCTTTTACATCAACTTATTTGATTATAAAAGTGTTTATGGAATGAAAATTTAAAAAGATTTCAAAATCATAGAGTGGTTTTGTGAAAATACAGTTTTAATATATATATGTATGCTGTGCGCTCAATTGTATTATGTGGTGGTTATCATATATATGCTTTATATTTCTTTTTCCTACTTTGGGTGAATGATATCTATTGGGTGAAGGTACAGCATGAGTGGGCCTAATGGTTAAGAGCATGTGTTTCCTCTTAGGAAGTCACGGGTTCAAATCCAGAGGGCTTTAGCTATTATTATTATATATAATAGGGGAGTAATACAATTTTGTAAGCAGGCAAGAATAGCAAATGTGGAATGTTTTATTTTGAAAATAGAGATAAAAATATAAAGGGATTTCAAGAACATTTTTAAAGTAAAGGGGTAGTGTATGTACACCTCTGTAGACTTTAGCAGTTATTATTATATATAATAGGGGAGTAATACAATTTTGTAAGCAGGGAAGAATAGCAAATGAAACATTTTCAATGAATTGAATAGTTTTAATAGAACTCTCGAATGTTTTATTTTGAAAATAGAGATAAAAATATAAAGGGATTTCAAGAACATTTTTAAATATAAAGAACATATTAAAAGAAATTTTAATTCCTAAAAAGTAAAAAGTATTACAACGAGTTTGGTCAACTTTTTATTTTTGAAATAAATAAATAATTTATATATGAATTGTTTTTCATGTGAAAAAACAATATCAAGAAAAAATTAAATGTAGGTATTAATAAAACATATAATAATCTATATCTATCTATGGATGAAAATAAGACAAGAGTATAGTTAAGATTGGTTTTATGGAGATGCTTAAAAAATCATAATTAACAATTTCAAAAAAAATAAAAATAGCTTAGTTAACATGTGATAAGTACACTCACACATATTTTGAAAAATAAAACTTCAACTTTAACCTAGAAATTAAAAATCCAATCAAGATTATATAAATATTAGCTTAACTCCAATGATGATACAACTTTAACTCTAATCAAGACATTTAGTTGAAGTGCAATCTTCTATATATTAACTTTGAAATTAACTATTAGCTCAACTCCAATGATTTTACAAGTATTAACTTAACTACTCTAGTGGTAATTACTATTAACCCTAACTACTTGTTCAAACTACTAAACGATTAAAACAAGTGACAAAAAAATATTTACACCGATAGGTGTATCTATCTTTACTTAGAAATTTGGGGTGGACTACCATTTATGCTTTTTCATCTACCAACGTGAATGAGACAAGTGTACTCTCCAGATTGATTCTATGGGCATCGTCCAAAATTAAATGACAATGAAACAAGTGTACTATCCAAATTAATTCTATGGGCGTCCTCCAAAAGTAATAATTAATAATTTAAAAAAAATAGCTTAATTAACATGTGATACTTGTTAAAATAAAAATTAATCTTCAACTATTCGATTATTAGATACAACTACGAGTTTAACTCCATCCATTATTAGATACAACTATTAGCTTAACTCCAAAGATTATATAGCTATCAGGCTTAACTTCAACTCTAATTACACTTATATTCTATAACTATTAGCTTCACTATTAGATACAACTATTAGCTTAACTTCAATGATTCTACAACTATTAGCTTAACTTCAACTATAATCACTTAAGGATTAGTCCAACGTGTTTGGCATCTAGGAGTCTAGCTAATGTGCAGTCATGTAAAAGTAGAATTCCTAATAGTTATGCTCATAGGCGTATATATCTTAGAATTTTGGAGTGGACTACCATCTATGTTTTTCATCTACAGACGAGAATGAGACAAGTGTATTGTCACGATTCATTCTATGGGCGTCATCAAAACTCATAATTAATAATTTCAAAAAAATAAAAAATAGCTTAGTTAACATTTGATAAGTACACTTCATGATAGTTGGAAAAATTAAACTTCAACTTCAACTATTTGATTATTAGATACAACTATTCAGTTATTAGATACAACTATTAGCTTAAATCCAGTGATGATACAACTATTAGCTAAACTTCAACTCCAATCATGACTTTTACTTGAATTGCAATTGGTAACTATTACATATAACTATTAGCTTAACTCCAATGATTCTAAAATTATTGGCTTCATTTCAACTCTAACCACGGTTATATTGGGTAAATATTAGATCAACTAATAGTTGTAACTTCAACTCTAATCGTTGTTATATTGAATAACTATTAGATTATTCCAATAGTGATATGTACTTATTAAATTAAATTTACATGAACTCCATCTCTTAGTCTAAGAAGTCCATCTCTTATCCTAGTAAGGGAACCTTCATTATAGTGAAACCATGCACCAAGAACAATTAGTTAGGTAATGTGCAACTCATGTGGCAGTTGGGAGTCATTAATGTGCATAAGGCTTAGTTTTACTTTTAAATTGACTATTACATACAACTATTAGCTTAATTCCAATGATGATACAACTATGAGCTTAACTTCAACTATGAGTTTAATAACCATAAATTAAGTGGTTGTTATATTAGATTAATGTTAGTCAGAAATATGCACCTCCTATGGACACGATCTGGTTCCCTAGATCTGATGGTTCAGGTCTAGAACACGGGGGATTCAGTTTTTGACCAATATCCTATCACGCTATTTCATATTGTGGGTTTTAAAATTATTAAAAATTGAACCAATATATTGCAGGTATTGAGGGGATGAAGGGTTTAAGGTGGGGGTGGGTAGGGTGGTTTATAAGGATTGAGGTATAAAAAGGGGTGGGGAGGAGATTTTAAGTATTGGGAGGGGGTTTCAAAAAAAATAGTTTGGGTCAATATATCTGGAAATTAAGGGTATTCTTTAATATCCCATGATCGCATGTGCTATGTGAGATGTTCACTAAGTGAAGTCCCCGTGGTCTAGAACAAAACAAAAACACCAAATGTCAAACTTCCCCTACATCTGGTTAATCACTTGAATGAAATTCCATGATACTTCTCTCAAAGTTTGTCCTTTCTATCCTCGTAGAAGAACATGTAACAGATGGAAAATAACAAGAGAAGCATGACAACATACAATATAGTAAACTAGATCTATGCTTGTGACCAAGGAATCAAGCAATACATACATATGAAACAACAAATATGGGAAAGAAAAGACATTTTTTATTAGAAATGATTGGAGAGACTACAACCTTTATTCCTTGGTGTTGAGAGATCCTTCCAATGGATCCTTGCCTCTAACTTCACCTAGCCTCCAATAGCTCAAGAATTATTTTGACAAAGTGTGGGTATGCAACACAATTCTCCCCCCTTTCTCCCATGGGGGATGAGCCAATATTTAAAGGCATAGGAGGATAGATATGGTTGAGGATCTCATGGGTGAGGTGGATATAAGATCCGAAAAAGGGAGGATATCAATCTCTAGTTGGTTCTAAACCATAGGGATGAGGCTCCACGGAGGTAAGTTTCGAGAAGCGTCTCAAAATTTCTCTTTTTGCCTTGAAAAATCAAGCACTGCTCCTCCAATGAAGCAAACAGGTAGTGTTAAGGGGGTAACACTTCTTGCAGTAAGTCTAGAGGCAATGGCACTGCTCTTTGCTCATGTAGCAGGAATGTTGTTGGATTAGGTAATGCTTTTTGTCAATGGAAGAGGAGCGTTACCAGCTCAAAACAAGAAAAAATTACAAGGGGATAATTTCTTCCTATCATTTCTCTAGGGAAAACTTTGAGGCATTGGAGCAAAAAATGGAATACCTATCTCATAACATGAGGGTGATGAGATTTTAGTGTAACAGTTAACTATTAGTTACAAGAACTTATACCTCTCGATGTATTTCGAACATATTAATCTTAGTAATATGGTCATCGCTAGTGTTAATCTCATAGTTTTATTATCATTGGAGTTAAGCCAATAGTTGTATCTAATATTTAATTTAAAAGTTAATATAAAACTATTGTAATTAATGTAATAGCTCTAAGTTCTCTCTATCCTAGACTCCAAATGGATTAGACTAAGTCTTATGCACATTAACTCCACTCCCAATTGCCACATGGGGTTCCACTATCACATGAGCTATGCATTACCGTGTCACTAAGTGCAATCATCACATGAGTTCAGGAATTTATTAGGAGTTCCACTGTCACACAAATTGCACATTACTTCAACTCCTAAATGTAAAATGGAGTTTGACTAAACTTTGTGTAGATTAACTGGACTTCCAATTGCTAGATGGAGGTGCACAGTCACATGGACTACACATTACCATGCCATTAAGTTTAGTTATCACATTAACCATTTCTTATTTCTTATTTATTTATTTCCAATTACCATAAAGTGCAGTTATCACATCAGCTATTTTTGATTTTTTTATAATTATTAATTATGATTTTGGAACAACGCCCATAGAATCAATATGGACATTAGACTTGTCCTATTATCGTTCACATATGAAAAATCAGAGAGGGTAGTCCACCCCAAAATTCGGTAACTAGCGCATCCACATAGTTTGTGGTTGGATCACGTCGATAGGGATTAAGTGGTTGAGAGATAGTTATGGAATGGAAGACAGTTTGGATTTTTTTAATTTATTCCTCATATTCTTATAGTTAAATGGGTTCAAGTGTGAGTTACCCATGCGTAACTACATGTTAAAACTGACATTCTTCCTGTTATCCATTTATAAACTATCTGTTATTTTTTATATTCTTTTTCTTTTTATCTCACATTCTTCTAGTTATCTACCATGAACTACTAGTTATCCATTCATTGACTATGAGTTATCCATGCATTGATACCAGTTATTCATTCATCAGCTAGCTACCATTTATTTTTTATATTCATTTTTTAATAATAGTCTATTTCGAATTTTGAACGACTCTCATAGAATCAATATTGACAGTACACTTGTCTCATCCTCGTCCGTAAATGAAAAAGAATAGGTCGTAGTGAACCCCAAGTCTCAAATAAAAACATCTATCGACCTAATTATGTCAAAATTATTATTTGATATTCACCTATAAAAATAATAAGAATATAATCAATTTCTGAAATATTTCAATAGTATTTGTATTAGCAGAAAAATAAACAAAATATCATTTCTAAAATTGTTTAAATTGTCAATTTAAAATGAACAAATATTAAAATGGTTTTCAATAAATGTTCACTATGTAGAACTACCGCGAAACCTAATGTGTAAACTTCTCATTCCACAACCATGGTCAATTTTAATTTGCAACCTTTCAACCATGATCAAATTTAATTCGTAACCCTACATTTATATAGTTATTTCTTTGCTTTTTAATATGCTCTCTCGAGGCTATGACCCACGCCATCCGTAGCTCGTAATGCCCATATATTTACATCTGCGAGTGTTGAGTTATATAAAATCATTGCTCTTCCATGTTGTAAGATATTATGAGAAATGTCATTTTGGCTCAATGTCTATAAGCAAAGTTTGAGGTTTACATATCGATGGTAAATCTTAACTTTTATGATAGCATAAGAATTAGCCTCTAAATTATTGAGAGAATAACTTTGCTTAGTGGTAAAATTATAAGCAAAGTTTGAGATTTACATATCGATGTTAAATATTAACTTTTATGATAGCATAAGAATTAGCCTCTAAATTATTGAGAGAATAACTTTGTTTAGTAGTAAAATTATAACTTCGATTATCAAGTATGATTTGAATGTATGGAGAAGAAGAGTTTTTCATAACGGTTTGTTTTACATAAGAACTTGTGGTAACAGTTGTATTGCAATAAGACTTCGTTGTCTTTCGTAAAGTACGTTTAGATATTGATCTTATGTTTCCAAGGGATGTTTATCAACAAGATTAATAATGTTCTTGTGCTTGAATGGACACATATAGTTATTAGAGACCACAATTGATGTTGTATTACTTGTAGACTTCAATAACTAAGCTTGAATAGTGAGCAACCATTATATTGGAGGATTATGTTTAAGGTAAAGTGAAGTAAAAAGAGGATCAAGTAACTTGTTAATAACACTTAAATATATAAGTCTTGAATTGTTAATTAAAGGTTCGAGGAATCATTTTTTACTATTCATAAGTAAGCCTTGATGAGAAAGGATGTTTTTCATAATTATTTGATAAATATTGAATTAACTTATTAATCACAGAATATGGTTAAAAGAAAAATTTACACCTTTTTTTGATAACAATAATGAGAAAATTGGGTACATTACATAGGATTTCCTTAAAAGCATCTCGTGCACTATCTCATCAGACACCATAAAAATTTGTGAGATTCACCCTTATCATCACACTCTTCCAGAGTTCCATTATATAGTTTGCTTTGGAAATTAGAGAAATCGAACCTTCGGTCATAAGATGTTGTGTGTCCTTGCAACTAGTCAAGATTAACTATGATCTCCTTGACATTCAAAACTCTTAAATTCTTGGAATCACCCATATATCACCTCAACAAATTGGATGAGGGAAGCTCCCTCATTATTGCATTGTTCCAGTCACAGTCGTCACTATCTGCTACATATGGAATACCTTCCTCCTAATATCTCCTAGCTTCCAACCATGTTTTTCTACTGTCCATAGAGACATATACTTTCTTTCTTCCATGAATAGCCTCTGGGTAATGCATAACCATAGATAATATCCTTCTTTCCTTGTTCAACTTAACATACATCTTCAAGGGATAAAAAAACACAAGTCATTGGAAAATCCATGAGTGGACGTCATGAAGCCCATTTGATATTATCCCAATCAATGGTAAGAGGAAAAATTTATAATCCTTTTGTATTATAACCAATTGTAGCATTGACAATCAAAATCAATAAAATAACCAATAGCCCACATTGATATCCATTGAACCATGTTCATCACCCTGAACTCAAGATCTTGGAAATATTAATTACACGCATATTTGCATCACATCTTATCCCACTCAATCAAAGTATGTAGAAGTACATTTTTTGTTATTTAGTCTGTCAAGTTATGGAGTTCACATCTCACCATATTTAAGTAGTGAAATAATATTTCTGAATTCCTTGTATATGTAGAAGAAGAAGGATGAAAAACAAAGAGAGAGAGATAGAGAGGAGAAGACTCTATGGGAGAAGAACACATAATATTTAAAGAAAAGGAGAAGAATAAAAACTATGAGAAGAGTTCGAGAGCTCAAGATCCCAAGTTCTGTAAAAGGTGAAACATCCAAGTATGTAAATGCGACTGTAGTTCTCTTATTATGTCACGATCCTATATAAACCTATATTTTTATGGTTCAATCCATGTCTTAATTATTCCACACGTATTCTCTAGAATTACTTGTGTGAAGGTTTTTTACATTTACCATTTGTAAAATAAGTAAATAATTCTCAAACATTTCACCCAGTTAAAGTTTAACTTTTAACCTCCAAGTGCTCGACACGAGTGTGATCTTGTCACAGTAAAGTTGAGTTAAGGTTGATCCCAAGTTACGTAGTGGAAAAAAGTGTTTTTCATATTATAAGGGAATAGACAAAGAAATATCCTTTTATAAAGTTTGGTTAAATGTGGTCCTGTCAAAGTGGGGGGTGGTCGTAGCTAAAAGTGTGTCATGGTAAAATCCTTTTGAAGTCAAGTGGATGTCTGTTAAGGTAAAATCCCTTCTTGATAAAAATCCGTAAAAGGTGTGTCGACATAAAGTGAAAGTTGAGTCTTGTCAAAATGAAGTCTATTGCAGTTAAGTGTGAATACCTGTATGTCGTAGTAAAATCTCGTCGAAGGTACTTTGGTCGAAGTAAAAGGTGGGGTTTCTAAAAGGTAGTGTGTTGCAATCCAAAATAAAAGAAAATTAAAATTTGAACTCTACAGTAACTCAAGTTGGTTGTCACAATGTCCCCTCTTTCTGGATATGGTATTAGAGCAATGTTTAGGAAATAAAACTTTTCTTAAAAAGGGGAAAATTAATTGTACAAGGAAAATCAAAATAAAAAAATGGCCTCCACTTTACTTGCACAAATGTCAAGTTTACAAACTCCAATTTTATCAAGAAATAATTATGAATATTCATCTCTAACAATGAATTATTTTTTCATAGGTCAAGATGTATGGGAGATAGTCCAAAATGTCTATACAAAACCAGAAGATCAGGTGGCATATAATAATCTTTAACAAGCTGAGAAAGATGGTTTGATGGAATAAAGGAAGAAATATGGAAATGATATGTTATACATACATCAAGCCATGCATGAAATAATACTCCCAAGATTATAAGCATAAAATACTATGGAAGAGCCATAGTATACATTGGAAACCGCTTATCAAGGCTAGGACAACGTAAATACTGCTAAATTGTAGATTCTTAGAAGAGATTTTGAATCTTTTTTCAATGAAATATATATAGTTAGTGGAATCATTCTACACTTGATTTGTTGGTCTAATACATCAAATGAAATTGCATGAAGAATCCATGGAAGATAGAAAGGTTGTTGAAAAAGTGCTTAGAATCTTCCCCCCGAAATTTGAATCACTAAATGTGACTTTGGAAGAAAAAAAAGACCCGTCCCAGTTTACCATTGACGAGTTACAAGCCTTAATCATCAATCATGAACATAGAATCAATAGATAAAATACATCATTATAAGGTGCATTTGCAACACAATCATCTATAAGTCATGGAAGAGGAAGGGAGAGATCTAATTCTACAGGCGAGGAAGAAGTTTTTCCAAAGGAGGATGTAGTAGCAGCCCTAGAAATGTCACTGGTAGAGGACAAAATCATAACCCTAGTAAGCCAAGTGGTGACAGATTTGATAAATAAAAAATATAATGTCATTATTGCAAGAAATTTGGAAATTTTGCATATGAATGCAGGAAGAAGCATTATGACTAAGGAAATCAAGGTAAAACCCATTCGAGAAACACCAACACTTTGACTAACACAATGTTTTTTGCATGTGCATACCCAAGTAAATGCAATGTTGTCAAAGAAGGTCCATGTGACATATCATATTTAGATTCAGGTTGTAATAATCATATGAGGGATAATTCAATTTTTTTTCCAATTTAGATAAATCAATTCAAACTGATGTCATACCTAGAAATAATTTCCAAGTCTATGTTTCCGGAAAAGGTATTATTGGTATTCTAACCAAATATGGGGAGAAAAATATTATTCCCAGTGTTTATTATGTCAAAGGTATGAAACACAATTTGATGAGCACTTGACAGATGCTACAAAAAAGTTATAGTGTCTACATGGAAGACAACCATTGTGTGATTAAATACATACATCCAAGAAACCAACTGATAGAAAAAGTACCAATGAAAAGGAATCACTTGTTTCCTTTCAGGATAAGGATGAATATGAAAGGGAATACAAATTTAGGAGTTGAATTTAAGGCAGAAAGGAAATAAGCAAACAAGCACTATGACAAGGAAGGAAAATACAGTGCTGAAATTCAAGCAACAATTCAATCAGAGGTTGAGCATGAGTCCTGGTTGTGCCATTTTAGATTTGGACATCTGAATTTTGGTGGGATGAATTTACTGCACATGAAGAATATGGTGAAAGGATTTCCATTGATCGACAAACCAGAGAGAGTTTGTGAAGGATGCTTTTTTTGAAAGAAACATAGAGAGGCGTTTCTAGTATGAAAAGTCATATAGAGAAAGCACACCACTTGATTTTGTACACTGATACTTGTGAGCCAATCCAGACACCATCTATAGGAGGATGCAATTATTTTTCTTACTTTTATAGAGGATTTCACTAGAAAAACATGGGTATATTTTCTAAAACATAAATCTAATGCATATGGATGTTTCCTGCAGTTGAAGGAACCCATAGAAAAGAAAAGTGGATATAGCATTAAAATTTTAAGGATGGATAGAGGCAGTTGTAATTTACCAAGAATTAATAATTTATTATTGATTCTGCTGAAACGTACTTCAACTATTATTTTTATTATTTTATTATTTGTGACAAAAAGTCAAGAATAAAACAATTTTTTTTTTGTAAATTCAAGAACTATTCTATTGAAGTAAAATAATAATACAGTCAAGAGTACAAATTAGAGAGTCTTTTCCGCAAGTATAAGAGAGAAAAATAAATAAAACTAGCCTTCCCTTGAAGGGAAATCAGACCTTTGTTGTCTAAGAGATCCTCCCTATGAGAGAGAAAACAAATCATAAAAGTATGGAAATTATAGATTTTACAATTATAATCCCAATAAAGCACTATGATAGTAAACATGGGTGTCTAAATACCCAAAAGATCTGTAAAAAAGAGAATACATAATTCATAAAAAACCTGCCCTAGGGCTTTATGTGAGGCTCCTCCTCGATGGGTGTCCCGAAGCTGAAACCGAGCTGCGTGCCTAGAAGGCTTTGTGTCATGGAGTCAGATGGCTTTGTGGTGACTAGACCATAATTGTTTCCCAAGCACCCATCCTTGTTTTTGGAGTCATTGTCACTACTATAGGGAGTTTTCTTAATAGGGAGAGGCTCATATTTTTGGTAGTCCACCGCGATATTGGTTTTGTTGGCCTTAGTGCTAGCCATTCTTGACTGAGGAGGAGGTGACAGATGCTCAATGTCCATAGGTGCAATAGGGGGGTCAGCGGGGGAAGCGACAACTAGAATAGTCGAGGGAGACAAAAGCATGAGTTGGAGGGTGGTGGAGCAAAGGAGGAGACGGACCAGGAGATTTTTCACAACCCAATAATGATGCCTACACTCAATTGTCCTCTTAGTAACAAAAAGAGAGTCTGTTATTTGTTCATCCTGATTTTGTCATCATTTTCGATTGATTATTTTCTCTGTCAACATTACCTTTTGTCACTTTTTGGTATATTTCTTTCCATTCAGACCATCATCCAAACATAGGTATGAATGTAATTGAATATTATACAAGTCTTGGTTAAATTTCATTATTTTATGGTTTTATTGACAATTATGTGACATTTGTAAATGTGTGTGGTATATAGATTTGTTTTGCAGGATGTGGTTTTAAAAGAACCTCCACTTGGACACACATTCACACTAAACACACACAGTTGCATCCAGCTCGTCATACAACCCTTCGATCAACCTGCGGCTCTGTTGGTTGGAATATTCTGAAGCGTTAAAAGCATAGAATGGTTTCATGGTTCTGTTGGCCATGCATCCTCCTGGTGCGAGAGTCCTTGCTCTAGAAGACTCAAGATCCTACCCTCTCATCTAGACACCATGCTCTCTTTCCACGTCAACGAATATCAATACACCAACAACTCGCGTAAGGAGAATCGATGCAGAAGGGATTCAGAAGACCGCTCTGCACCGTCATAAATCGTTACATAGTCATTTTTTTAGCAGTTAAGGATGTCTATTTTTAGAGAGATCGACCATTGAAAGGGTCGACCTGCTCACTCCATTGTAAAATCTCTATAAACAATGTCTCACGATTAAAGTAGGCTAGTAGTACAGTCATTGGATAAAAACTATGTAACTCTGTTTTCGTTTAATATAAATTCTATTTTCAGCTATGAATATACATGTCTCTGTTTAGTGAGTGATTGATTGATCTAAGAGCCACCTCTGATTGCTCAGAAGTGTCCCTCAATAACCAGAGGTTTCCATTTGTGTATTTCCATTATTCCCTTTTTGCAGATAGGTAGTTTTCATTTCCAGTTTCTGTATGTAATTTCATTTCCTGTAACTTGATGTTACTTTGTCACTTGTAACATGTGTCGTTTGTTGTTAATTTAATTTATGTGTTACTGTTAACATAGTTTATATTTCCATAATTGAAAGTGACCAGTTGTGCATAGTTATTTATAGTCTTTATTTCATTTTGTTCTCTAATTTCATATTTCCAATTAGCTAGAGTTTAACTAGTTTAATGTTTCGGGTTTAGCTTATAGTTAGGTTCAGTTTTGTTGATTCTTTTGTAACTACAGGTCAATTGCATTTATATTTTAATTTGTTTTATTATACAATAGGAAATGACTTCTCTTCTTAGAGGTAGATTAGCATACATTAGAGGAAATTTCAATTTAAAATGGGCCTTCCAAAAATAATACAAATTCCATGTCATCATGTATTAGCCAATCAAAACTCTTTAAAATTCAAAAAGGGAGCACTTCTTAAACAATTTTCTAATATAAATTTGGGGATACGTATCATAAAAGAAACTACTTTTTTTGTTTGTATTTTCGACATATCTCCTTGTGTTTTTACTAAAATTTCGATTGGGAGAGCTCATTGGATGCGGAATTAAATTCCGCATCCAACAAGTACCCACTCGCATTACTTTTGATGGGCCCCTATACCCCAAAAACAATAAATACCTGAAAAAACGTGATGATGACATCATCATCACATTTTTTCAGGTATTTGTTGTTTTTGGGGTAGAGGGGCTCATTAAAAGTATTCCGAGTGGGTACTCGTTGGATGTAAAATTTAATTCCACATCCAACAAGCGCTCCCGATCAAAATTTGAGCAAAAAGACAGGGAGATATGTCGAAAATACGAACAAAAAAGTACTTTTTTCTTTTCTTCCTCCAAAACTAATAAATATCATTTTATTAAATTTTCTTAGGAGGCCCATTTTGAGTTGAAATTTCCTCTAATAAGCGCTCTTATATCATTTCAATTGCTGAATAGCTTAGTTACTCTCTTTTTATGCACTATAGCCTCATATGCATAAGCCAGATGGTGCTAGGGTCATTTAGGTTGTTTATTTTGTAATTTAAACTATTTTTTGCCATCTAGACTGTCATTCAGACTGTCTTTCTATACTGTCATCCAGACTATCATGCAGTCATTAATTTTTTCTGGTTTTTTTTATACTTGTTTAAAGTTCAGTTTTCCTAGTTTTCAAATTGTGTTATTTTATGTAGTCAACTAGTAGTCCTATATAATTAGAACTTTATTTCAAACCACATAAAGTATCCCTTAAGCTCCATAGTGATTCTTAGCTTTCATTTATTTTTAATTTAGTTTGTGTTGGAGTTTTGTTGCTTTTGTCTCTCATCTCTTAATTGATTACTACTTCAGATCTTGTGAATTGCGTTTCCAGTTTGATTTACCTTATTATGATTTAGATTGATTTTAGAATTAAACTTGTTAATTTTATTCTTTAAACAATACATTAGTTCTTCATGGTTTGATCATCATTTCTAGCATAAGATATATCCTTTTAATTCTATAGTTACTGAATATGTTCATAGAATATAAATAAAATATCTTTATTAAGTTTTTTACTTGTTTCTAATGAAATATCTCTATTAAGTTTTCTACTTGCTTCTAGATTATGTTTATTTCCTTAAATTCATTCCATGCTTTACCTCTCTAGAAAGTATATCTCCAACTTCAAAGTAATCAATAGAATAGTCTTAATTAATAGATCAGTTGTTCATAATATCGCGTTTCAACTAGAGCCATTTGCTTATGGATAGAGAATAAATCACAATGTTTACTATCACATGTAACTAGACACTCTTTAGTTTACACCTCTTTGTAGAATTTAAATTAGACTTAATACCATTTAGTTTTGTGATTTCATTTGAAAGTCATTTTGATACGCCTTCTCCAGTTCTTGTCACATTGAACGCATATCCCCAGAATCCTCAAGGAGAATGGAACTAGACAATTTAGCTTAATTATTGTGTATTGGTTAAATGAATGTATAGTTTAATTATTGAATTTATTAAATATATTAAGTAGCTATAATCTCTCCTTGGATAATATAATCTCTTGTTTCCATATAGTTAGAGTTCTGAATTTGTTTATAGCCTTTCTTATTCCTAGATCAAGTCTTATTTCTTAGATTAGTATTATATATATCTTTCATGTTATTGTTTATAGAGTAGAGTAGTATAGATTAATACTTCTCTGATCTATTGAAAGCCTAATTAACTTAGTAGTTGTATTTCTAAATTTTGACTCAGTTTTTCATTTTGAAAGATCTTTCGATCTTTTCTTTGTTAGAATATTTCTACGGCACCCTAGGTATTTGTCTACCTTAACATATATTTTGTGTAAACTCCAAGATTACAATCCTCAATTGATAATTAAATATTTGGTGATTCATTAAGACAATATAGCACCCAACATTTTGGCGTTGTTGCGAGGGAGTTGTTCTGTAAGGTAGAATAGAATTCCCTTATGAATTTTAGTAATAGGCTGGTGGCGGGGGAGTGTTAAGAACCTACGCATGTGTTATAATAGTTTCCCCCAAATATATCATTTATAACACTACTGTAGGTTTTCATTTAGTTTAGCTATTCATGAATAGACCTAGAGATTCGAAAGGTAGATAGTTAGAACTAGTTCTCAAAAATTTGTTAAAATTCCTACTAGCATAGCATCTCTCATCATTTTCGATTGATTATTTCCTTTGTTGAAATTACTTTTTTCCACTTTTTGGTATATTTCTTTCTATTCAGACCATCAACCAAACACATGTATGAATGTAATTGAATATTATACAAGTCTTGGTTAAATTTCATTATTTTATGGTTTTATTGACAATTATGTGACATTTGTAAATGTTTGTGGTATATAGATTTGTTTCGCAGGATGTGGTTTTAAACGAACCTCCACTTGGACAAGAATTCATGCTAAACATGCACAGTTGCATCCAGCTTAGAATACAACCCTATGATCCACCCGTGGCTATGTTGGTTGAAATATTGCAAAGGATTAAAAGCATAGAATCGTTTCATGGTTCTATTGGCCATGCATCCTCTTGGTGCGAGAGTCCTTGCTCTAGAAGACTCGGGTTCCTTCCCTCTCATTCAACACCGCGCTCTTTTCCCACATCAACGAAGATCCAAACACCAGCAGCTAGCATGAGGAGAACCGACGCACAAGGGATTAGGAAGATGGTCATGAGCTATCATAAATCGTTACACATCCATTTGTTTAGCAGTTAAGGCTGTCTATTTTTAGAGCGGCCGACCATTGAAAGGGTTGAACTGCTCACTCAATTATAAAATCTATATAAATGATGTCTCACTATGAAAGTATGCTAATAGTTGTCGTTGGATAAAAACTCTGTAAAATCTATTTCAGTTTAATATAAATTCTATTTGCAGCTGTGAATATATGTCTATGTTTTGTGAGTGCTTGAATGATCGAAGCGCCACCTCTGATTGCTGAGAAGTGCCCCTCAACAACCAGAGGTCTCCATTTGTGTATTTTTGTTATTCCCTTTTTGCAGATAAGTAGTTTTCATTTCAAGTTTCCGCATGTAATTTGATTTCCTCTAAGTTGATGTTACTTTGTGACCCGTAATGTGTGTTGTCTATTGTTAATTTAATTTATGTGTTTGTGTTAACATAATTTATATTTCCAGAATTGAAAGTGACCGGTCGTGCATAGTTATTTACAGTCTTTCTTTCAGTTTGTTCTCTAATTTCATATTTGCAATTAGCTATAGTTTAATCAGTTTAATGTTTCAGGTTCAGCTCATAGTTAGGTTCAGTTTTGTTGATTCTTCTGTAACTGCAGGTCAATTGAATTTATATTTAAATTTGTTTTATTATACAATAGGAAATTAATTCTCTTCAATGAGGTAGATTATCATAAGTGCTGTTATATCGTTTCAATTGTTGAATAGCTTAGTTACTCTCTTTTTCTACACTATAGCCTCGTATGCATAAGCCAGCTAGTGTTAGGATCATTTAGGTTGTTTATTTCGTAATTTACATTGTTTTTCACCATCCAGACTGTCATTCTATACTGTCATCCGAACTATTGTTCGGACTTTTATATTTTCTGTTTTGTTTTACAATTGTTTAAAGTTCAGTTTTCCTAGTTTTCAAATTGTGTTATTTCTGTAGTGAACCAGTAGTCCTATATAATTAGAACTTTATTTAAAACCATATAAAGTATCCCTTTAGCTCCATAGTGATTGTTAGCTTTCATTTAGTTTTACTTTAGTTTGTGTTTGAGTTCTGTTCCTTTTGTCTCTGATATCTTAATTGATTACTGCTTCAAAGATTGTCAATTGTGTTTCCAGTTTGATTTACTTTATTCTGATTTAGATTGATTTTAGAATTAAACTTGTTAATTTTATTCTCTAAACAATACATTAGTTCTTCATGGTTTGATCATCATTTCTAGCATAATATCTATCCTTTTTATTATGTAGTTACTGAAGATGTTCATAGAATAGGAATAAAATATCTTTATTAACTTTTCTACTTGTTTCTAATAAAATATATTAATTAACTTTTCTACTTGTTTTTAATAAAATATGTTTATTAAGTTTTCTACTTGCTTCTAGATTATATTTATTTCCTTAAATTCATTCCATGCTTTACCTCTCTAGAATAGTATATCTCCAACTTCAAAGTAATCAGTAGAATAGTCTTAATTAATAGATCAGTTGTTCATATTATCTCATTTCAACTAGAGCCATTTACTTATGGATAGAGAATAAACCACAATGTTTACTATCACATGTAATTGGACACTCTTTAGTTTACACCTCTTTGTAGAAGTTAAATTAGACTTAATTCTGTTTAGTTTTGTGATTTCCTTTGAAAGTCATTTTGATACACCTTCTCCAGTTTCTGTCACATTGAACGCATATCCTTAGAATCCTCAAGGAGAATGGAACTAGATAATTTAGCTTAATTATTGTGTATTGGTTAAATGAATGTATAATTTAATTATTGAATTTACTAAATATATTAAGTAGCTATAATCTTGCCTTATATAATATAATGTCTTGTTTCCATATAGTTAGAGTTTTGAATTTGTTTATAGCCTTTCTAATTCCTAGATGAAGTCTTGTTTCTTAGATTAGTATTATATATATCTTTCCTGTTATTGTTTATAGAGTAGAGTACTATAGATTAATACTTCTCTGATCTATTGAAATTCTAGTTAACTTAGTAGTTGGATTTGTGAAGTTTGACTTGGTTTTTCATTTTGAAATATCTGTCGATCTTTTCTTTGTTAGAATATTTCAATGACACCCTAGGTATTTTTCTACGTTAACATATTTTTCGAGTCAAATCCAAGTTTACAAGCCTCGGTTGATAATTAAATATTTGGTGATTCATTAAGAAAATATAGCACCCAACAATTTGGCGTCGTTGTGGAGGATTTGTTCTGTAAGGTAGAATCGAATCCCCTTATGAATTTTAGTAATAGGCTAGTGGCGGGGGAGCAGTAAGATGAGAGGTAAGAACTTGTGCATCTGCTATAATGGGCGCTCCCAAATCCAGCAGTAATAACAGTATTCTAGGTTTTCATTTAGTTTATCTTTTCATGAACATAACTAGAGATTCGAAAGGTAGATACGTTAGAACTAGTTCTAAAAACTTTTTTAAAATTCCTACTAACCTTTACGAGGGGCATAATACCCCAACCACTAACTCGGCGGAAATCTATCGGAAGACACACATAGGAAGTAGTTCTTCTTGGAAACCTAAAGGAGGAGCCATAGAAGGTAGAAAAACCCTAGCATGAATTTCTCAAGACCCCATTCCTGAAGAAGTTCCTGAGGGCCAGCCATTGGAAGCCCTCAACCCTCCACTAGTGCAAAAACTTAGCGATACAAATTTTTCACTAGTAGGCGATCCAAACTTTGCCAATTTCATTGATCCTGCTCAGGTAAAATCTCTCTTTGGAAGTTCAATAAATACAAGTTTTTCACATTTTGAGACATCTATAGTAGAACCTACCCTACCTGTAGAACCTAATAAAGAAACCGATGACAACTTCTCTTATCAGAGGAATATCTCCCCTGAAGAAGAACATTGGGACGCCTCATTGTCAACTCAGAAGCAACCTCCTAGGTACACTCTTTTTAGAAACAGAATCTACATGGAGAGACAAGGAGAAGATGAAGATCATGACAAGGTTAGAAATTTCGAAGAAGAAGGAGAAAATTGAACTGAGGCTACCTTCAGGTTTCCTATCCTAGACATTGAACAAGATGTAAATATGAAAAACATCCCTCCTTCCTCATTACCTACTTTCTATGGGAAAAGTAATGAAGACCCGAGCACATTTTTGTTCGAGTTTGAGATTCTTTGTAGAAGCTATAACTATCTACAAGATGCTCAGATACTGAAACTTTTCTTTGCTACAGTAAAATATTCTGCTTTAAGATGGTTCATGGGATTAGGAGAGTATAGTATCAAAACTTGGGAAGACATGAAAAATGCATTCTAGTGGAAATATCAAGATTATTGCAAACCTAGAGACTCTTGAAATGATATTTTCAAGATACAACAACTTGAAGATGAGAGCTTAGAAGATTATCTCGAAAGGTTTATCTATGCATTACACAAGTCTAAATATAATGACCTTCAATAAGATGCAGTACGAACACTCTTCCTTAAAGGGATCTCAAAATACCTACTAGAAAATGTTAATCTCATGGAATCTGAAGATATCTCTCACAAACCCTTTGCACAAATTGGTGAGATGTGTATAAATTACTCTAGAAGTAGGGAGAAAGTCAAGAGAAATATTTGAGAGCCCTACAATAGAAATGTAAAAGGGAACACCTCTAGTTCTAGAGGAGTCACAAGGGTAGAATTAGGAAACCTATTGGAAAACTTTAAAAATGATATTCTAGGAGCAATGGTTTCTCAACTAGATGCTTTACAAGCCAAAAAGAGGCAAGAGGAAGAGCGTGTAGATGCAATACTAAGCATACCCAACAGGAATTCCCATTGAAAAATATCTCAGTACGTCACATTTTCACAGATAATCATACAACAGAGAATTTCCCATTGTTTCCTGGGTTACAGGCCATATATAAGAGTGGGGACATTGGTGAAACATCTAAGAGGCCTCCTTGGAAACCTAGAGACCCACCGACATATCAGAATTTGTCACCACATCCCCCACCCTACTATCATCACTACCAACAACCTCAACAATGGAACACTTCAAGTTGGAAGAACTATCCATCGCAGTATCCTCCTCCTCCTCCTCATTTTACTTAGCATCAGTATTTCCCATAGGGATGGAGGGGGCAGGCATATCCATAGTCACCAATTGTCTCCATACCTAATCATCCTTATCCTTATCACCCACCCAATATTGAACAATTTTTTCCTAGGTTTGTGCCTCCAGTTCCTCTTATTGCACAACAACCTCATCATTTTTAGAATGTGAATCCACCACAACCTACATTATTACCCACACAACTGATACCTAACCCAAACAATAAACCGACTCAAGATCTCAACAACATTGAGTTCCAAACTCTTCCATCTTATGTTATCTCTACTATACATGTGCACGATATCCAATTACGATCTAGAAGAGTTGTGAATGAAAAAACCAAGTCATCAGTCGTCGTTCGGGAAGAGAATGAAGAAGAATAATAACCTAATGAAGTCATGAATGATGCCATTTTATAGGATGAGGATATTTCAAATATTCCAGTGCATACCCATCCTCATCCAAAACCAACTCAGGAACAGAGGATCCCTCCATTTCTGGAACGACTAGGAATAGAAATACTGATGATTCGTCCCAAGTGCAACATTCTAAATGAACTAAAAAATATCTGTGTCAAAATTCCTTTATTATAGGATATTAAGGATATACCAATTTACATAAAAGTAACAAAGGTACTATGTATCAAACGCCTAGGTAAGAAACAGAAAGACCCCCCCTATAATTTATGTTATAGGAGAGATGTCTGAGTGTATGATGTTTGAGGATATTAAGGATATACCAATTTACATAAAAGTAACAAAGGTACTATGTATCAAATGCCCAGGTAAGAAACAGAAATACCCCCCTTACAATTTATGTTGTAGGAGAGATGTCTGAGTGTATGATAGACCAATCTAGAATTGCAAAATATACAAATCCAAGGATCCCAGTAGTAATTGTTATTGTAAATAATATTTCCAAAGAAAATACACTTATCAATCTAGGATTTTCTATTAATATTATGACTACCGTAGATTTAGAATCTTTATAGTTGGAACAATTTCTTTGACCTACCCTTTCAATCCTAGAACTAGCAGACCATACCACAGTAAAACCTACTATAGTGTTGGATGATATTATTGTATCAGTGGATTCATGGGAATACCCCATTGAATTTATGGTTGTAGAATCAAAGGATCCTTCTAAAGGACATCCTATTATCCCAGGGAGACCATGGCTAGCCACTGCTAATTCCCTTATAGGATGTAGGGATGGGGAGATGACCATTTCTAACAGGTTTTCTACACAAAGACTTGTTGTATACCCCCCAACACAACCAGTAACTAAAAACTTGTGGTGGTTATATTTTTCTTTTTGGGATGAGTATTTTGAAGACCTTTCCCTTCCTAGTGACTACTCCTAGGCACTTCAGGAGAAGACTACTAAGAATGTGTTAAACCAATTTGTTTCTTCAACAACTTGTATATATTTCCCTCATTCTTTTGCTCAATTCGATCAAATTTTTGGAGATGAGTTTCAGGAAAATTTGGGCCTCTCAACATTTGTGGATGCACCATGTGTTTTTTCAATTGAGGAGCATACATTAGACAAAATTTCAACTCAAAACGAGCCTCCTAAAAGGAATTAATAAAATAATAGTTAAAATAATAGAATAATATTTATTAATTTTGGAGGACGAAAAGAAAAAAAAATACTCTTTTTTTTGTATTTTCGACATGTATCACCGTTTTTTTACTCAAATTTAGATCGGGAGAGCTCATTGGATGCAGAATTAAATTCCGCATCCAATGAGTACCCACTCGGCATACTTTTGACGGAACCCGCTACCCCAAAAACAAGAAATACATGAAAAAAAGTGATGATGACATCATCATCATGTTTTTTCAGGTATTTCTTGTTTTTGGGGTAGCGGGTTCCATTAAAAGTATGCCGAATGGGTACTCGTTGGATGCAGAATTTAATTCCCCATCCAACGAGCTCTCTCGATCGAAATTTGAGTAAAAACACGGGGAGATATGTCGAAAATACAAACAAAAAAGTAGTCTTTTTTTATGATACCTTTCTCCAAATTTATATTAAAAAAGTGTTTATGACCTATACAGTATTTCAAATTTAAATAAATTTAATTAGCTAACACATAATGACATGGAATTTGAATCAAAGTTAAAAGGCCCATTTTGAGTTGAAATTTCCTCTAATGTAGGGTCTTATACCATACCTTGTGTGGTCGGCCCTGAAAAATTTCTACACATAAATGCAGGTTTAAGTGAAAACAATAAAGAGCAGTTGCTCAAGGTTTTAAGAAGTCAAGCTGGAGAATTCTCATGGGAGTACACTAATATGAAGGGTATACACCCTGACACTTGTATTCACCATATTTTCATGGATGTGAGTATATCCCCTATAAGACATCCTCAGAGGAGGATGAATCCTTCTTTGAAAGATATAGTTAAATAGGAATTACAAAAACTTCTCAATGCTAGTTTCATCTATCCAATTTCAGACAGTAAATGGATGTCTCCTCTAGTGGTAGTCCCAAAGAAAGTCACAGGGAAAAGACATATTTGTGTTGAATTTTGATAACTGAATAAGGCTACACTTAAAGATTATTTTCCCTTGCCCTTTATCGACTAAGTGCTAGATACCCTGTCCCATCAACAATAATTTTCTTTTCTCGATGGGTATAGTGGATACAATGAGATCTTGATAGCATTTTAGGACCAAGATAAGACTAGTTTTACTTTCCCCTGGGGGACAAATGCCTATAGAGTTTTTCCATTTGGCCTATGTAATGCACTTGCCATTTTTCAACTTGTAGTCTTAGGAATTTTTTCTCATCTTATACATGACTACATAGAAGTGTATATGGATGATTTTACAACCTATGGTAATACCATTCAAGAGGCTCTTGATAATCTTGAAAAGGTCTTGATCCGATGTCAAGAGACAAACCTAGCTCTTAGCCATGAAAATTGTAAAATGTTATTAATAGAAGGTATAGTCTCAGGGAATCATGTCTCTTCACAAGGGATCAAGGTAGACCATGCCAAAATAAAAGTAATTGTTAATCTTTCCTCTCCAAAAACGCAAAAGGAGGTGATGATTTTTGTTGGCCATGCAGGCTACTATCGACGTTTGATTGAAAATTTTACTAAAATAGATGCACTAGTGTTTAAGATGTCTACAAAGGATGTAGAATTCCAATGGACTGAATCCTATCAAAGTGATTTTGAGATCTTACAATCTAAGTTATCAGTGGCGCCAATACTTCGAGGTCCTTATTGGTCCCTTCCTTTCCATATATCCACTGATGCTTACGATATGGCTATAGGAGGAGTCCTAGGTCAAAAATAAGGCCAAGAATCATATTCCATCTACTTTGTTAGCAAAAATTTGACTCATGTCGAGCTAAATTACACTGTTATTGAAAAATATTTTTTGGCAGTAGTCTATGCTATCAACAAATTTCACCATTACATTACATGATATGAAGTTTTTGTGCATACATACCACTCTTCCATTATATTTTTAATGAATAAACCAATTACCAATGGTAGGCTGACCCGATGGTTTATTCTATTACAAGAGTTTAACATCACCGTTGTTGATCGACCTGGTAGAGAGAAATTAGTAGCAGATTTCCTCTCTTGCATCCAACACGATGACTGTGCTAAACCCGTTGATGATGCTTTCCTTGAAGAACATCTATTTGTTGTGTCTATTTAAACTCCTTGGTTTCCAGACATCGCTAACTATTTAGCAACTGGGAAGATACCAAACCACTTGTCCCCACATGAAAAACATCGAATTATAGTCCAAAGTTTTAACTACTCTTGGGTTGATAATGACCTTTTTTGTACCGTCCGATATATTATTATCAAACGATGTCTATAGGAGGATGGGATGATAGAAATACTCCATGCATGCCATGATGGGCCATGTGGAGGACACTTTTCTGACAAGCAGACAACATACAAAGTGTTGCATTCTAGGTATTACTGGCCAATCATTTTTAAGGATGCTTCCAGGTATGTTAAAGGATGTGACAGTTTCCAAATAATGGGTAGACCGACATCATATAACAATATGCCCTTATAGCCTCAAGTCATGATTGATCCTTTTCAGAAATGGGCTCTTGATTTTGTAGGACCAATCTCTCCCGTGTCCCACAAAAGGAAGTATATCCTGGTTTGCACGGACTATGTCACCAATGGGTAGAAGCTAAAGCTTTGCTTCGAGCCACAGAGAAATATGTGGTAGAATTTATATATGAATATATATTTACTTGATTTTTTGTGCCTAGGGAAATTTTCACTGACCAAGGTTCTCAATTCACTTCCAAATTGATGAAAAAACTTACCACGAAGTATGGCATTCGACATTGCAAGTACTCACCTTACCACCCATAGGCTAATGGCCAAGTAGATTCAACCAATAAGGTATTGGAAGCTATCTTAACCAAAACCATTCATCTACATCATAAGGACTGGGCAGATAGACTCCCAGAGGCCTTGTGGGCCTATAGAGTAACATGGAGAAACACTACTAGACATACACCCTATGAGCTCGTATATGGGAAACAAGTCCTTTTACCTATTGAATCCCAAGTTAAGACTTTTCATATGGCTGTACAATTAGGCATGGATTTGGAAGAGGCACAGAAACAACGTGTTTTACAAATTAATGATTTAGATGAGATCAGACAAGATGCACCCCAAAGAACAATGTTAATACAAAATCAACGAAAATAATGGCATGATAAATTTATTAAACAAAAGCAGTTTAACACCAGGGATTGGGAATTACTATTCGACTCAAGGTATAAAAAGTTCAAAGGAAAATTAACTACCCGTTGGATGGGTCCATATGAAGTAGTTATAGCCTTCGATAATGGGTAAGTAGAAATGAATACAATTGATGTTTCACAAACTTCCTTTGTCGTGAATGGACATAGACTTAGACTTTACCATCAACCAATATCTAAGCAAGATTTTTTGCAGAATGTCTTACAACAAAAGGAGATGGAGCTGGTTGAAGAGGAAGTTATTCCTCCTCCTCCCGATTCTTAAATTATTTTGGGTTGTCTTCATGTATATATGCAAAGATATCTTTGTTTCTTCAAATAAATAAAAGTCATTTCTAACAAGCTGGCTGCATTTATACATGGAATTCAGTTTTATAATCAACTTATGGAATTCTGTCAAATAAAAGAGGAAGACTCTTTCCCTTTTCCTAAATTTTGATCAATTTTATACGACTTTTTTCCTCTATACATATGTTTTTGTTGGGAATAAATTTGAATCATCTAACAAGTGGTTTTGCAGTTTGTTTACAAGAACCTTATCTTTATAATCAACTCATGAAATATCATCTGGAAAGGGAAGTGCTCTACGAACTCATAATACATCATAACTCCTTTTCTTTTATTGCAAACTGAAATTTATAGTGAAAGTTAAAGTATTCTTTATATTATTCCTACCCACTTTCTTTTATGTTTCCTTATGCTTTTATGGTATTTGATTTAGACATGCACATTTTTGATTTACCATTAGAATAGTTGCTTAAGACCTACTCTAATCATCGTGGTTTTAAAAGTTTTACACCTATGAACTACTAGTTCATCCCCGACTCATTATCAACACTTGTCTCTTAGGCCAATTTTTGGAGGTAACCCAAGATTAAGTGAAATTTCTACTTGTCGAGAACATTACTAATCTTTTATGANACTCTCTTTTGACATGATCTATAATGGAGGGCTATATATATATATATATATATATATATATATATATATATATATATAATTAATCATAAGGTTTGCTCTAAAAATTTGAATTATCTATTTAGTAGGCTTAATACGCTCTAGTACCAACCGACTTCCACATACTAAAATCATTATATGAAGCAAAACCCTTCGGGGTACTGGAAAGGATCACTGGCAGTAGGTCCATTCTAAGTAACATCTTAAAAAATGAAGCTCAATAAATGCAAGTAAACCCGTCGGGGTACTGAATAGGCTCGCTAGTAGCGAGGTTATGCTTGCATGGTACCAAGATAAACCCACTGAGGTATTGAACAAGCCTGCTGGAAGCGGAAAAATAATGAGTAAAGGAGATCTGGTTAATGCATTACTATACACATGACTCATCTAAAAAAACCCCGAGTATATAAAATACATAATTAGGACAATTATTTATACTTTCATTAGAGAATGGGTGTAATTTGAGCTTGGACCCTGTCATGTAATTCAAATAATACCTACGATATGATTATCAAAGAAATGGGAACCATAACTATGGCAATATCACAAACTCATGGGTGAACTTCCTATATATTCTTCGGATGACAAGAGATCTTTAAAATGAGTCAAAGATGACTAGTTTTTCCTATGGCATTTTTCCCATCAGTTATATATCATTATTCAGATGGTCTTCTTAAGCACTGTTATTTTCTAATGAATGTACAAATCTGAATCATCTCCATTTACTAGTTAGTGTTTCTTTTTCTTATGAAAATGATAACAACATTGTAGAATTATTTGTTAAACTATTTGAATATAAATCAGTTTTTCTTTGATGGCTTGAGGACACGCCATATTTTTGGTTTGGGGGAAGGTTAGAATTGTTTTTACTTTCTGATTATTTATGAAAAGATTCAATTATCTTTGACAAAATTATAGGTGTTTTCAGGATAATGCAAGTAGTGGAAGAGTGTGCTAATATTTGATGAATAGAGAAGAGTGCAACTAAGCTTCAATAAAAACGTTTTACATCATTTTGTTGTGTGTTGGAAGCCTAGGAGAATTAACTGCATAATTAGCAGCAGTTGGATCCAGTAAAGCGCATTTTTATACAGAGGGTCCATATGGAGGATCATAGGAAGGGTCGAATGTCGGTTCGAATGGAATTCCAAATGATCCAAATGAAACCGTAACATTGTAGCAACATGATTAAATATGTCAAGGTGTTAATTTCTTTTAGTTTTAATTATGGAAAAAGAGTTTAATCCACTAAACCATACCCATGACTATTAGGTCTCATTCCTATCCTCATAAAAACATTACGATTTCATTAGGACTCACCTCAACCTCATCCAAATAATCGATTAACCCCATGTTGATATGATATGATTTTAGTATCTTTTTGACCATTATTACCCTTACCCTCTCATTAAGTCATATGCAAAAATCACTAGGTGTTCTATCATTCTATTAATTAAAGTCATTGTGGTTTTTAAATGCATTTTATAAATTATGTAATGAATAATTCATTCAACTTGTCCAAAGTTTAATTTGGAAATAGTTGAATCATTCATAACCATATGAAATAATTAGTAGTCACATGATTCAAAGTATTGAACCATAGCATGATTTCTCAAGCATGTGAAATCACGATCTCACGATCGCTGAGACACCTAAAACATATTGCTTTTTAAACTCACGATCCTTAACCTCATCCTTACCTACCTTCATCTTCATAGAGCCATCCAATCACTATTTCGTTGTATCCTCTACAACCCCGTGCGTTTCTTCCCATTATTAAAAAATTCCTAATTTCCTTGATCGTGAGAGTTATTAGGACTTGTTATGGATTTCGAAGTTCCAAGAATGACAGGAGATCTTCTTTTGAGTGGGATGGAACCCGTTCCTCCACCTTTTTCAGGGATACGATGAGGAGATTTCACTATTATTCGCAAAAGGGTTCAATGGTAAGGTGGCTAGGGTTGGCTACCTCACCTTTCCAGTGACCAAAGATACCATTGCAGTCGCTACCAAGCTCCCAAGAGAAGGTACCCATTGGAACAAACATTTGTTTGTTCCTCGGTTGTCCCATGATTTCTCTCTCAAGATGGAATAACAACATGTTGCAGATAAGAAAGGGTTTCACAGAGAATGGGTCAAGCCGGAATACCTTAATCCTTTGGCCATTATCATTCACCTCCTAACTTGCGAAGGTAAGTTTACTGTGTTTAAATATTTCCATTTCTAGTTATTGTCACATTTTGTCAATCAACGGTTTCTTAATTTTTTGTTCTATTTCCTTAATATCTTGGAAAAGATGTCGAACCAAGTCAAGAAAAATACTGTCAATCCTATGGGTATTCTGTACTACCATAGTCTTATCAAGCTCCTCATTGTGCATCAGTTGAAGGAGAGGATGCAGACTTGGGAAAATTTGGTATTTAAGGTCTTGAACCCTCATTGAAATGCTCTAAAGCATCCTCGTCACACTTGTGAACGTGAACTGAGTCAGACCCCTCCCAAAGAAAATAAAAGCACTAAAGTAGTGTATATTTATGAAGATACTTCAGAAGCGAGTCCGTATGGCCATTCACCCACCTCTGTTAACCGTGTGGCCGCTGAATTTCTACCTTTTCCACAAGTTTGAACCAAGAATAAGAAGGTGAATCACGTTCATCCTACCCTTCAATCCGGTCATCCAGATAGTATGGTCGAGGTGGATGAACTTGTTTCTGAATTGCCTATGTTTACACTGGCCAGCATCTCAACCAAGTTGCTCAAAGACTCTACTCTTGAGCCCACTTCTCCATCTGCTCAAGGAACGATTCCTGACGAATAAGTCCCTGCTATCGACCTTGAAACACCATCCAGATAATTGAGTCCTCCTCAAGATTCCAAGTGCCCTACAGAGCCATTTACTCTTAATCAGCAAACAATAGATCGATTGAATCAAGAATTAGCACAGTCGAGAAGCCAAAATAAAAGATATGCCAAGATGATCGCTGATCTTCGTCAGGAAAACAAGGAGCTACATCTTCAAGTTAAGATTGTTAAAGAGCTCAATAAGGCCATAACCTCTTTGTGTGACTCTCGTAAGGATGGGAATAAAGTTCTGAAGGCACAAGCCTAGAATTTGAAATTCAAATATCCCAATTCCTCTGCTAATTCAAAGGTAGTTGCTACCACAACACATCCTTCTTCCTAACTTCCTCTTTGTTTTGCTCAGTGGGACCTGGCATCTCTTTGGTTTGGGGGAGTGTTGATCCTGATTTTGTCATCATTTTCAATTGATAATTGACTCTATTGACATTACCTTTCATCACTTTTTGGTATATTTCTTTCCATTTAGACCATCAACCAAACAAAGCTATGAATGTAATTGAATATTATACAAGCCTTGGTTAAATTTCATTATTTTATGGTTTTATTGACAATTATGTGACATTTGTAAACGTGCGTCATATATAGATTTGTTTTGCAGGATGTGGTTTTAAATGAAGATCCAGTTGGACACACATTCATGCTGAACACACACAGTTGCATCCATCTCATCATACAGCCCTCTGATCAACTCGTGGCGATGTTGGTTGGAATATTCTGAAGCGTTAAAAGCACATAACATTTTCGTAGTTCTGTTGGCCACGCCTCTTCCTGGTGTGAGGGTCCTTTCTCTAGAAAAATCAAGATCCTTCCCTCTAATCCCAACACCATGCTATCTTCCCACGTCAACAAATATCCATACACTGGCAGCTCGCACGAGGAGAACCAACGTGCAAGGGATTAGGAAGACCGTCGTGCACTGTCATAAATTGTTACATAGTCGTTTGTTTAGCAGTTAAGGCTATCTATTTTTAGATCGGTCGACCACTGAAAGGGTCGACCTGCTCACTCCATTGTAAAAGCTATATAAACAATGTCTCATGATGAAAGTAGGCTACTAGTTGTCGTTGGATAAAAACTCTGTAAACTCTATTTAAGTTTAATACAAATTCTATTTTCAGCTGTGAATATATGTCTCTATTTCGTGAGTGATTGATTGATCTAAGTGCCACCCTTGATTGTTGAGAAGGCCCCCTCAACAACCAGAGGTCTCCATTTGTGTATTGTCATTTTCCCTTTTTGATAATAAGTATTTTTCATTTCCAGTTTCTTATGTAATTTGATTTCCTATAAGTTGATGTTACTTTGTCACCTATAACATGTGTTGTCTATTGTTAATTTAATATATGTGTTGTTGTTAACATAGTTTATATTTTGAGAATTGAAAGTGACCGGTCGCGCATAGTTATTTACATTCTTTCTTTTAGTTTGTTCTCTAATTTCATATTTGCAATTAGCTAGAGTTTAATCAGTTTAATGTCTCAAGTTTAGCTCATAGTTAGGTTCAGTTTTGTTGATTCTTCTGTAACTGTAGGTCAATTGTGTTTTTCTTTTAATTTTTTTTATTCTACAATAGGAAATGACTTCTCTTCTTAGAGGTATATTAGCATAAGTGCTCTTATGTCATTTCAATTGCTGAATAACTTAGTTATTGTCTTTTTTTGCACTATAGCCTCATATGCATAAGCTAGTTGGTGTTAGGATCATTTAGTTTGTTTATTTCATATTTTACATTGTTTTTCTCCATCCAGACTGTCATTCGAACTGTTGTTCTATACTGTCATCCAGACTATCATTCATACTTTACTATTTTTTTGTTTGTTTTATACTTGTTTAAAGTTCAGTTTTCCTAGTTTTCAAATTGTGTTATTTTCTGTAGTCAACCAGTATTCCTATATAGTTAGAACTTTATTTCAAACCACATAAAGTATCCCTTAAGATCCATAGTGATTCTTAGCTTTCATTTCTTTTTACTTTAGTTTGTGTTTGAGTTGTGTTCCTTTTGTTTCTGATCTCTTAATTGATTACTGCTTCAGAGCTTGTCAATCACATTTCCAGTTTGATTTACTTTATTCTGATTTGGATTGATTTTAGAATTAAACTTGTTAATTTTATTCTCTAAATAGTACATTAGTTCTTCATGGTTTGATCATCACTCCTATCATAAGATATTTCCTTTTTATTTTGTAGTTACCGAAGATGGTCATAGAATAGAAATAAAATATCTTTCTTAAGTTTTCTACTTGTTTCTAATAAAATATCTTTATTAAGTTTTCTACTTGCTTCTAGATTATATTTATTTCCTTAAATTTATTCCATTCTTTACCTCTATAGAATAGTATATCTCCAACTTCAAAGTAATCAGTAGAATAGTCTTAATTAATAGATCAATTGTTCATAATATCTCATTTCAACTAGAGCCATTTGCTTATGGATAGAGAATAAATCGCAATGTTTACTATCACATGTAACTGGACACTCTTTAGCTTACACTTCTTTTTAGAAGTTAAAGTAGAATTAATTCCATTTAGTTTTCTGATTTCCTTTGAAAGTCATTTTGATACACCTTCTCCAGTTCCTGTCACATTTAACGCATGTCCTTAAAATCCTCAAGGAGAATGGAACTAGATAATTTAGCTTAATTATTGTGTATTGGATAATGAATGTATAGTTTAATTATTGAATTTCTTAAATATATTAAGTAGCTATAATATTTCCTTACATAATATGATCTCTTGTTTCCATATAGTTAGAGTTCTGAATTTGTTTATAGCGTTTCTAATTCCTAGATCAAGTCTTCTTTCTTAGATTAGTATTATATATATCTTTATTGTTATTGTTTAAAGAGTAGAATAGTATAGATTAATACTGCTCTGATCTATTGAAAGTCTAATTAACTTAGTAGTTGGATTTCTAAAGTTTTACTCGTTTTTTTTTATTTTGAAAGATATTTCGATCTTTTCTTTGTTAGAATATTTCTATGACACCCTAGGTATTCATCTACCTTAACATATATTTTGTGTCCACTCCAAGTTTACAAGCCCTGGTTGATAATTAAATATTTGGTGATTCATTAAGACAATATAGCACCCAACATTATTTCATCTTCCCAGTCATCGAACAAGAGTCGGAGGGGACTAGGGATTTCCACATCATATCCCTTTGAACTGGATTGGGCACTAAATCTGGTGTCTCACTAACTGGAGGTGCCATGTATTGCATGGCCCCGTATGGGAGTGGCCCTTTGTCTTCCCTACATGATGCAACCTATATGTAGAGTAGGGGAATACGACACCACGAAGGCACCAGGGGATCTAGGAGAAGAAGGATGAAGTGCAGGGTGACCAAAGTTCACAGGCATAAACATAAGTGGGAAGGTGGAGAAAGGGATGAAGAACTAACAACTCTTTACAATAACCCAACATCATTTTTCCAAAGGAGCATTAAAGATTGTCATTTGCAAATGTAGGCAGAATGCCATGTGATGATGGAGGGGATGTGTACCATGGAGGATTTTATGTTCACACTCGTTAAAGGTGTAGAAAACCAGCAAATTAAATACTGAAGAGGTGCAATTAGAGGGATGATGTCGGGTGCAATCTATATGCCCCTTCCATCATGCTATGTGGTCCAGTCGACGGAGAATCGCCTGCATTCGAGAATAAATCCTTCTCAGTGATTTGAATGCATTCACGCTTGAATTTGGGGTTTCAAATATCTTCAAAGGAGTACTGCTAAAGGAATGAGGTTGAAGAAACTCCCTAGTTGGAAATTTTATCTCCGATAGAATTGGATTCTCATTGAACATGACGAAAGGTAATAGCTGCAGGTTGGCATAGGAGGGGCGCTAGTTGTTGGAGATCGTAATCCAGTCTCTAGTAGGAAGAAACCTTGGTGAATCTAGAACCCTATTGTAACTTGATGGCCATGTTTAGTATGAGCTTCGAGTCCCACTCTACTATAAGTGGGAAAATAGATTGATTGAAGGAAATGCATATTCCTTGTAGGAGACCAGTCATATAGACTGCATTGTTGCTTCCAATCCCTAATTTTCAATAGAACACTTGAATAATCTAACCAGTGGCTAATCTGAAGACTCCCCTATACCTTTCTTTTCCAAGATTTCCTTTAAAATCCTCATCAAAATTGAATTTAGAGAAGCCTTGGGGTGGTCGTTTCCAAGAAAGTGGAGTGGATGGATGATGAGCTTGAGTCTTAGAAGTGATGTTGATATGTGGAGATTGAGTGAACCAGTTTTCCATAATGAATTTTCATGTGGGACTGGCCTATAGATCCTTTTCCTGCCATCTGATTAGCATGGTGGTTTCTTTAATATGCTACTGGCATAATACCCATACGTTTTCCATAGGATTGGATCAGCTTTCAAAGATCCTAAGGTTGCGTTCCTTCAGGATGTTCCAGATGATGAATCTTGGGATAAGTTACCAAATTATGTTAAGTATAGGATTTTGGTAGGGGTGGTTGTGCCAGCGCTTGATGGTTTCTGAAGTATTACCCTCATAGCGATCAGTTCTCTTGTAGATGAGGGCTATCTTGTCCCAAAGTTGACTAGAGAAGGAGTGTTGATCAAGAAGATGATCCATGGTTTCCTCTTATTCTTTACATAGAGAGCATTGCGAGGGTCCAATGAAGCCTCACTTGAGGAAATTATCCCATGTGAGAATTCTCCTATGTAACACAAGCCAACAAAATATCATAACTTTGGGCCACGTTTTTGTTCCCTAGACTTTGACCCAGCAGGGGTGTGGATACTAATTGCGATGATTGATGGAAAGTTGGTGTGCTTCTTTTATGGAGAACATTCCTTTGTGATTTTAACCCCATATAAGAATGTCAGTTCCATTTCTTGTTATGATGAGCCTTTGCTCAATGTCCTCCCTTAGTGCATCTGAATTAGCTTGTTGCCGAAGCGGATTCCATTTGTCATGAGTAGACCATTCCAAGAAATCCTGTTGTGTGTTCTGATTCCAAAAGGTGTTGAATTTTTTGTGAGATGGGAGAAGAAGGATATCATGTAAAGGAATGAGATTATGCATAGTCTCTAGGCATGGGAATTGGTTCCAGGAGTCTATCCAAAAATTGTCTAAGGGACCATTATGAATCTCCCAAAAAAATTGTGCTACTAGATAAGCGATCAGTGGGAGTTGGATGCATTCCAGATGAGAGAGACTTTAATGTCTTGTGAGTATCTGATGAGATTCTGGGCATCCCAATATGTGACATATTTTTTGTTCCAGATTTGTTCCCATTGGATACTATTTTTGGTGATCCATTTCCACCAAATTGTGGCACTTAAAATTTTGTTGCTCTGAGATAGATCTCGAAGACCCAGCACCCCATCAATTTTGGTGCGGAAAATGATGTCCCATTTGACCAAGTACCAATTATGCAAATTTTTGTCCTGTTTCCAAAGAAAGGTGTGCTACAACACTTTGATGGATTTAAGAACCTATTTGGGGGTATCTAGGACTGAGAAAAGATAGAGGGGCATAACTTGCAAAACAAATTTAATGAGGAGAAGACGTTCAGCTAGGTTGATGGTGCGAAGGGTCCACCGAGAGAGACTAAGTTCAAGTTTGGAAAGAAGTTCCCTCCAAGAATAATGTTTGAGTAAAGAGTCCATAAGTGGGGCATTGAGATATTTTGAAGGGAGATTGGTAATCTTAAATCCTAGTATTCTATAGATATTCCATTGGGTAAGTAAGGGTGTATTGAAGAAGAAAATTTCATATTTCTCAAGATTAATAGTCATACCTGAGGCTTTGGAGAAGGTGGAGAGTATATTGATGAGAGATCTGGCTTGGTGGACTGAAGGATGTCCCATTAGTAGGTTATCATCCACAAATTGTTGGTGGGTGAGAGGAGTGTGCTCATAGAGCGAGAGACCTTTAAAAGTCCCAAGGGCATTTGCATGAGTGAGAATCCATCCCAAACCTTAGGTCATAAGGATAAAAAGGAAAGGGGAGAGTAGATATCCCTTCTTGATACCATGGGAGGGGTTGAAGGTTCTATAAGGGGAACTATTGATAAGGATTGAGAATAAAGTAGTGGAGATAAGACACATCATCCAACATGTCCAAGAATGGTCAAATCCAAAAGAAAGTAGGGTTTGTTCCAAGAAGATCCAATTATGTTTATAAAAGGATTTTGATAGATCAAGTTTAAGGATCATACAAAGTTTTTTTGAGGTCTTGAGGGAGTGTATAATGTCATGAGCTAGAATGATTCCATCGATTGTTTGGCGTCTTTACACATAACAAGTTTGTTCGAGAGAGATGAGAAAAGGAAGTAGAGGCTTGAGACGATTGGAAATGACTTTCGTAATAATTTTATAGAGAACATTGCAAAGGAATATAGGCCAGTACTTACTAGGATTGGAAGCTTTGTTTAGTTTAGGAATAAGCGTGAGGAAGGTAGCATTGATGGCCAGTAGAATCTTCCGGTTGTTGCGAGATTGTTCGACCATTTCCTAGATCTCATATTTGAGAAATTCCTAGTAGGAGTGAAAAAAATTGTCAGTGAAGCCATCAGGTTCGGGGGCTTTGTCTTCCTTCATTTGTCTGATATCTATTTCCACTTCCTAAAGTGTATTGGGTACCATGAGCATATCATTTTGATCAGTCGTGACCAATGTGGGTATGTGAGAATTTACCTTTTTTATGGAAGCATCCCGGTCCTAGTCATTTTCAATGAGGAGGTATTCATAGAAAGAAATGAGCTCAGCTTCAATGTCTTTGTATGTTCCCATTATGTCACCCCCATTATTTTTTAGATAGGTAATGCGATTGTGCATACAGTTCTAGATAGTGGAGCAATGAAAGAAGGAAGTGTTGCGCTCCCCCTCATATACCCATTTGATTCTGGATTTCTATTTCTAGAGAATTTCTTCATGTTGAGATCGCTCCTCAATTTTAGAGTGAAGTTGCTTCTCTTACTTGTTCATTTTCTCTGTTCTGGTAGTTGTGATAACCTATTGTTGTAGACATTCCATTTCCTATTCTAGTTGGGCCTTACTAGTGAATATGTTTCCAAAAGTATGCATGTTCCAGTGTTTGAGATGGTTCTTTAGAAGCTTTAGTTTTGTTTATATTCTAAGCATGCAAGAGGAACCGATGACCTCATTGTTTATCCACCAATCCTTGATCATATCATAAAAATCAGGGTGAGTGAGACAAATTTTTTTGAAGAGGAAACGATTTCTCCGAGTTGCCTCATCTAGATTCTAGTTTAAGCGTATGGGACTGTGGTCATATCCGGCAGCAGGAACAATGGAAGCAGTGAGTTCCTCATTTATGAGCATAATATTTTTTGTAATAATAAAACGATCGATCTTGGTCGCAATTTGAGCAATCCCCCCTTTGTGATTGTTCCAAGTGTGGAACCCATTATTGGTGTCCAAGTCGATTAGGCTGTTGTTATCAATAAATTCCTTGAAGAGGCTATCTTTGTAATATCCCCCAACAGATAAACATTTTATGTTTGATTTATTTTACTATTTTATTGTTTTAATATTGGTTGGTTTACGAAACGACCAACAAGTCCTTAAAGGACAGATGTAATAAAAAAATTTGCTTGAATGAAACAATGAATGATGGGAACAATCATGCTAAACAATGGAACAATGCATGCAAGATTGGGGGGAAGTATGGAAGGGTTAACCTTCGAAGGAACACCAGGCGCTAGAATGCCATTATGGTGCAGGACATGCCCTGGGAAAAGGGAAACATAGTGGTTGATGAGGATTCCATGGGGAATGGACCATAGCTACAAAGGCCTAGAGTCAAAATTATAAAGAGGGAACCATTGAGTATGCTAGGGGGACTTTTGCTGTGTGAGCACTCTGGGAATTTCTAGGAAAAGAGTTGAGATAAATACTTGCTATGTGAGCACTCTGAGAGGTGTTAGGCAAGGGATTTCTTCCAAGAAACCGAGATGAGGTTAGCTATCTCCACTCTTGGCACGCATAGTTCAGCTCAGGGGTGATTGAGGACAAAGTGTATCTATGCCTAATCTATGGTTGTGTGGAACATGGTTGTTCCCACTTCATTGGGGATCACTTTACAAACAAGTTTCAATATCGGGTTTGGCTCTGCCATTCTATTGAACTCAGAGTATGATTTTTATGTGTAAATATGTGTTTTCAATATCAATGACATGATAAATAACAACTTTAATTTTATTGATGGTAATGATGCTTATGAATTGTTGTACTCATACGTTGTAATGAATGATATTTCCTTGCCTCTGGTAAGATAGTAACCCAAATGGTCTATTATTGTGTTATACAGAGTTATTTTTGTGTTGTATGTTTCCCTTTGATTGATGAACTCAAGGGATGTCTCATGTGTGTATGAATGTGTGTTATAAAGTTGATAAAATGATAAAGAACAAGTCTAAGCATTTTGATGGGAAAATTGCTCATAAACTGGTGTATGTTCATGCCCTATTTGGAATGACTAGGGTTGCATTGGTTATATATCTTACTAATGGTATGATACACCTACTCTGGTTGATGATTTGCACATGGGTCTCATGTTTCTCCAAAGAGAAGTATTCATGTTTGGTGGAGGAATGGTTATGACTACATTTGGATGCTTAGATCATGGAGGAACTAATGCACCTACTCTGTTTTACTTCACTGGAAACTGCCTATTGGATATCATTTTCCTAAATTTATTACTTATGCTTGGTTGAAAGTCTATGATTGTACTTATTGTATGGCCTCTATGGTTATAGAATCCATGCATTGTTCTAGGGGTATGAGATTCTCCCCTTGGTCACATGACCTTTCTATTTATTGTATTTACTGGCATGTGGTGAGTTATTTAGTTGTATTATCATTCTACTGCTAAGTTCTAGTTGTAAGGGATTCCTGTAGGAATCCAAAGTACTAAATGAAATAAACCATACCTAGATTTGGGAATCCCCTGTATAATACTCCGTCCTGAGATGAAGGTAAACCATGAAGGAAAGTGTGGAAAATAGCCACTGAAAACTACTCTAGAATAACAAAGTAGAATGTCTTTTCCCACATATCAGACTCTGCCTACGAAAGGAGAAAGGTGGGAAGTGAAAATAGAAAAACATAAAAGAGACAAGGTAAAATGTGTTTTCAACACCCCAGAGTCCACAGCAGAAAGCAGAAGGTGGTAGGGAGAAATTAGAAGGGGAAATGAGGCCAAGTTTTGGTTTCCACGATCTAGAGTCCTTCTGCAAAAGGCAGAAGGTGAAAAGAGGAAGGTGAAAAAACAAAGGTGTCATTTGTTAAGTTTCATTTCCGCAGTCCATAGCAAAAGTTGGATAAGAGGAATGCAGAAGGCATTAATGTGGATAAATTATTCTATCGTAGGTTAAGTTTCTGATTCCTGCAGTCTGCAACAGAAGGCGGAAAGGAGGAATGCGGAAGGCAGAAATGTGGATAGATTATTCCGTCATAGGTTAAGTTTTCAATTTCTAGAGTTTGCAGTGGAAGGTGGAAAGGCTGAATCCAGAAGGAGGAAATGTGGAAAAATTATTTTGTTGCGGATTAAGTTTTTGATTCTCATAGTTCATAGTGAAAGGGGGAAGGGTGGAATGTGGAAAGGCGAAATGTGGATAAATGATGCCGATGCATGTTAAGTTTCCGATTCCCGCACTCTACAGAAGAAGGAATAAAGGAGGAATGCGGAAGGAAGAAATGAGGTTAAATGATTCCGATGCATGTTAAGTTCCCAACTACCACAGTATGCAGTGGAAGGTAGAAAGACGGAATCCGAAATACAGAAAGATTAAAGGCTAGAAATATTTTAATTGTGGAAAGGACTATTGTAGGAATAATTAAGCATAGGAATGAATGATTAAAGGAAATACTCATGGCCATGCCTTATACAAAATATTTTTTTATGCATGTTAGCAGGTTATATGGGTATGTCACATATGGTATCACAGGCACAGGTTTCAACCCTGTCTCCTTTTGGGAATATCTAGTTTCGTTTCCTTATGGAAAAACTTTGTTCTGGCCATAAAAATTTTGTTTGGAATGTTTAATATACATACGAGGTCTCTCTACAAAACATAGCTATAGGTATCAACCATGTTTCCTTTTGGGAACATCTAGTTCTGTTGAAACACCCTAAATGATAATCATCTTTTGCTTGATGTGTCTTGGTTATGTACTCTCGATGTGTATCAAATTGATGGATTCTGATCAATGTATTCTAATAGGTGTATGATGGTTGATGAGTTGATTGATTTACTACAAGGGATGCTTGGATGGTAGTTGATGCAGGTATGGTTGTATTTGGTGGAAATTATATGATTGATATAGGATTGAAATAGGTTAATATATTATGAATTGATGATAATGTATGCATTAGGGACAATGAATGACTGATTTTAGTTGATGAATAATGGCTTCTTGAATGATTTCGAAGAACAATTATGTTTGTGATGAGGTGAAAAGTGATATTTTGTTATGACCCTCTTTTATTCTTAGTTAAATGGGAATTTACGCATATAACTTAGCTTTTCCTATTGTAGTATTTTAGGTGATCTATGAAGATAGTTTCCCTTGTGACCTCCACTAGAAAGGTATCTGCTGGAAGTATTGAAGGGGAACTAGTAATAACTTAGTGGTATTCCTTATATCGTTGTGGAAAAGTAAGTACTGATCGTGTAACTAGTTAAGCATGATTCAGGTAGCCTCATTGAAGATGAACTTAAAGTATAATTATCAAATATGAAAGATGTAGAATCTAGTACTAACAACTTCATTAGGAAAGCTATCTGAGGTATTGTTAAAGAAGATAGTATCCTTGGGACCCTTTTAAAATTATCTTACTAAGGAAAATTTGGAATGTATCTAATACCTTGTTGCAGGGTTTTGGATCAGCGATCGATCACTGCAAGGATCAATAATAAACAAATCCTAAGTACGTGCCTATGTGGAAGGTTAATATCGTGGTAGAACCAGATCTATGGCCAAGGAGAGATCCCACGAGTTAAAATTACAAACAAGATAAGATGATATTCGTCATTCATATGTTTGAGGATCATGTGGTGGAGATCTGTAGGTGCAAAGATCAACGGCTTGAAGGAATTTCCCTGGTTGAAAAGCAAGGAGGATAAGAAGGCGTTGAGTTGTGAAATTTGGAAGTAATTGTTGCAAGTAGGATTAAGACCAACGGACGAGGTGGATCGTGAAACTAGATCAATGGTTGACAACGACTTCGCTGGGACAACTAGCGCGGATAAACAAAATCCTGGTGTGTGCGGAATTTTTATGAAATCTGCCTTATGATATTTGAGGTCCACCGTCGATCTAGATCAGACAGTCCTCAATTATTTTGTAGATTCAACTAGCAAGTGAGTTAACTGCAGAGGGTGAATGCAAAATTTTTAATTTGAATCGACTTTGTTTTATTTCGATTTTGTCTTTAATTGAAATTGACAGAGATCCAATGACGAAGGATGATTTAGCTGGTTGAAATAGCCTGGAGAATAACAACATAGACTGGACATGAAATTATTTTAAGATCCAGTTCATCGAAGGTTGAAGTCCTCTCTTCAGGGACCATTGGCCAGGTTGATCAGATTTAGCAGTTCGACTAAATTTGGAACCTGACTAAATCGTGAATCAATCCATTTAAAGGCTGTTACAAGGGAACCTAGCATCAACCTCGATAAATTTAGGTTTGAATGATTGATCGAATTCTTTTGATCAATCTACACGAAGGTCACGTTTGACAAAAATTAGACAATCCAATTTGAAGGATAAGATGGATCGACGACAGGAAATAATCACGAAGGGAACGAGAATGGGGAAAATAAATCCTTATGAGTTAATAGATTGACAGACAAATGTTAACGCCGTAGAGATTTGATGAGGAAATCCACAAGGAATAATGTGCAAGGAAGATAATGGACCCATGGGGATAAGATGTGTTTTGCACTTGATTTGGGATCAACAGACATGAAGTATCCCGCACAAAATCAACGGTTGTAAAAGGTTGCAGAAGTAATATTGTGGAAGGAAATTTGCGAAATTTAAACTTTTGAAAAGTTGGTTCCACAATCCGCAACTCTTGCGGAAAGGAAAATGCAGAAGATGACCATTACAGAAAAAATTAGTTGTAGAGAGACTAAGGTTGCACGAAGCTAGTTGCAGAGTTAATCGTTTGAAAAATAAAATATTCGGCCAAGGATCCAAATTTACAGGTTGCTAATTAAAGAACATGCTAAATCCGGAAGGAAGGCTTAGTGCTAGAACTACAGGATGACACAAAGGGAGTGCTTCCATATAACTGCAGAAGACCAGAGATGTTATGCTATAGATTCCTTCCCAGAGAAGCCATGAAATTAGACCAACTATTATGCTAAAACGAGGAGTTTGTCCTTTTTTTTTAATTCCATGTACATAAACTTTCGCTTAAGAATGCTGGAAATGCATGATATTAGTTAGTTCATATGTATCTGAACTAGTGAGAATATTAAAAGATATGGTATAGTGCAGACAAAGATGTTTTGCATGCATATAATATTGGATAGTGAAGAAATTAGTGAAGTTTTACATATGCGCTAAACCACCACTGATAATTATTGTTGTCTGTGATATTATGGTCGATGGAAATTATTGCAGGACCAAGGGCATAGGAGCATGGTTGGAGATGTTGGTGACATCATGCAGGTGACCAATAGCGTTATGAAGAAAGCCTAGGAAAACAAATATATGATCAATAGGTTGGTTTTAGGGTTGTGTAACCCCTGGTAAGAGACCAATCAATCAAGTAACATCTAAAATCAATATGATTCATTTTATACTACAAAATACTAGCAAGATGTTTTCATCAATTAAATCCATTGAATTTATGGTGGACCATAGTATATAATTGATAACATCAAGAGAATGCTATGTAAGTATGATAATTTCTAGTTCTTAAAATAATATATGTACGATAGATGGAAATATTGATGCTATACAAATCCATGATATAAAGATTATGATTTATCACTGGTGGAATAGATGTAGGTACCCAGACCTCGTAATGACAATGATATGAGAAGGTTATTCTCTATAAATTTGAGAAAATTGTATAAGGAGGAAGGATGTACTTGGGGTACATAGCTTCCCCCCCAGCTAGCTAGGCTCCAGTATGCATCGTTAGGGATGCCTAGGTGTAAGACATATGGTTAGACTTCTTTCCGCACACATTCACACCGCGTAAGGGGACTGTCATGAGAGTGGGGGATCCGTGATGAGAATATCCCCTAGGTATTATGGTGTCTAGAAAGGAAGCTCACGAGCTTGGGAAGTCAAAGCTTCCAGTGAGAACCAAAAATTGGTGTTAGGATATGGAACAAAACTGCCATGGAGTACCCAAGAAGGTGTTAGGTTCTGTAATATCGGTTAAGTAATATATATACAGGTTGAGGGTTCCTGCATGTGAACTTGTAGTTCCATGAGGAGATGACCCTCATGTATATATATATATATATATATATTCATGTCAAAAATTCTGAAAGAAGAATTCATCCAAGGAGCGCTTCAAACTTTGATGCCAAGGTATGTGTGGGTACATACAAGATGCATTTTGTGAATGTGTGGTTGTGATATAAATACTTCATTGCAAATTATTTAATAGCTAAAATGATAAAATTATGGGAAGTTATGAGATCATTTCATGCACTACTATGAATACAAGGAAAACAATTGCATGGAAAAAGGTAGTCATGTTTGATTGAATGCTCTATTCAAAGGACAAAATTGTATGGAGCATGATTGTGAAATCATGAGTATTGGAAGTATATTTTATTTGCATAAATAAGGTGAAATTCCTGGCAATTTTTTTTATAGTACTGCATGTTGAAATTTTGAGGATCATTGTAATTCCTGGGATGAAAGGATGGTATGTAAGGATGCTCACAATTGCTTGGATGATTGTAAGTTTCAGATTATAGGTAGTGTGGGCATGTCGCATAAAATAAAGACATAATCTAGCATGTGCAAAGGAAAAAATTTATGAGAAGGATCTCATGATGGCGAAATTTAATTTATGAACATAACATAGTTGTAAATTTTGGTTTTGAAATTTTGCTATTCTAGAATTGTATTAAGACAACATGTTATGTGTGGATGTCGAGGTTTTGGGCAGCAAGTGTAAGTAATAAGGGTAAGAGATTCCACTTGCGAGAGCCAAAAAATATGAGGATGGCCTCATGATTGCAAAATCTAATTTTTGTAGGAGACAAAATTGTAAATTCATCATTTCATTTGATTATCAATGATATTGATTGTTTGATGTTAGGAAAAATGCCAGGTAAAGAGACTACAGAAAACTAGGTATTATGGTATGCAGGAGACAAACAAAGGGAAGGGCCTTATGTTCAGAATTTTAATTTATGTATGAAATAGATTTGAAAAAATTATGATTGAAATTTTCTTTATGATGACCTCTCATGTGAACTGCATGCTTGTATGTCTTGCAAGTGAGATGAGGGAAAACATACCCTTAGGGAAAATGTTGACTATTGAGCTAAAAATGCCAATAAGTATTCGAGTGTTTATCCTCTTATTGCTGATTTTATGTGACTATACATGCATGATGTTGCACGTTTAAAATTGTTAATTTTAAATGAGATGCAAAAACCTCCTTATGCAGGACACCCTGGTTACCAAAAGATGATCACAACCCTTAGGAAGCAAATATTTTGGCCCAGATTAAAAGTAGATATAATTAATTATCTATCTAAACTCTTGGGGTGTCAAAAGGTGAAGACTGAACATCGATATCTAGTATGCTTGTTATAAACTCTTCCCTTTCCTGAGGGAAATGGGGGTTAAAATCCTTGGATTTCATCGCAGGTTTGCCATTAATACAAAAGCAACATGATCCAATTATGGTTGTAGTAGTAGAATAAGTTAAGAAAATTCCTCTTTCACTTCTGTAAAGTCAACTTGTGGAGTTGTTAATATTGTAGAGATACTTCTTGAAAGAGGTATTTCGACTTCGTGGAGTACCAAGGAGCGTAAATTTCTGACCAAGATGTGAAGTTTACATCAAACGCTTTAAAATATGTGCCTACAAGATTAGATACCAAGATGAATTAGATGAACAAATTGAATGAACAAGTCAAGTCATAAAGGAGATGCTAAAATACTAGAAGTATGTGCACAAGGCTGGACAAGAAGGAAGTAGTACTTAGGAATTAGAGGGATCTTCGAGATGCTATAGAAGAAGACTAAGAACATTGTGGATAGTGTTGCAATAAGGGGGTGAGGATGTAATATCTCCCAATAGAAATTTTTTTTATGTATTATTTAATTTACTATTTTATTTTTTAAGATTGGTTGGTTCATGAAACAGCCAATAGGTCCTTAAAGGACAGATGTAATTGAAACATTTGCTTGAATGAAACAATGAATGATGGGGAAAGCATGTTAAATGAGGGAATTATGCATGCAAGAGTGGGGGGAAAGCTGGAAGAGTTAACCTCAGAAAGTGCACCATGCGCCAAAACTCCATGATGATACAGGGAACTCCCTGGGAAAAGAAAGATGCAGTGGTTGAAGGGGATTCCATGGGGAATGGGTAGTAGCTGCAAAAGACCTAGAATCAAAACTATAAACAGGGCACCAATGAGTATGATAGGGGGAATTTTTCTATGTGAGCACTCCAGGAAGTGCTAGGCAAGGAGTTGATAGAAATACTTGTTGTGTGATCACTCTAAGAAGTGTTAGGAAAGGGATTTATTTCTAGAAACTGGGCTGTGGTTAGCTTTCCCCACTCTTGGCATGCATAGTTGAGCTTGGGGGTGATTGAGGATCGAGTGTATCTATGCCTAATCTATAGCTGGGTGGAACGTGTATGTTCCGTATTCATTACAAATCGCTTTACAAACATGTTTCATTATCGGGTTTGGTTCTCCCATTCTATTGAACTCATAGTATGATGTTTATGTGTAAATATGTGTTTTCAATATCATTGAAATGATAAATAACAACTTTAGTTTTATTGATGGGAATGATTCTTATGAACTGGTGTACTCATACGCTGTATTGAATGATTGTGCCTTTCCTTTGGTAAGATAATAACCCAAATGGTGTATTATTTCGCTATACAGAGTTATCTGTATGTTGTATGTCTCCCTTTAACTGATGAAATCGGGGCATGTCTGTGTGTGTATGAATGCATGTTATAATATTGATAAAATGATAAAGAACAACTCTAATTTTGTTTATGGAAGCATTGCTCATAAAATGGTGTATGTTCATGCACTATTTGGAATGACTAGGGTTGGATTGGTTATATAGCTTACTAATGGTATTATACACCTACTCTGGTTGATGCTTTGCATATGAGTCTCATATTTATCCAAAGAGAATTATTCATGTTTGGTTAAGGAATGGTTATGAATACACTTGGATTCTTAGATCATGGAGGAAGTAATGCACCTACTCTATTTTAATTCACTGGAAACTTCCTATTGGATATAGTTTCCCTAAATGTATTACTCCTGCTTAGCTGAAAGTATATGACTGTACTTGATGTATGGCCTTTATGGTTATAGAATCCATGCTTTGTTATACGGGTATGAGATTCTCCCCTTGGTCACATGAACTTTCTATTTATGGTATTTACTAGTCTGTGGTGAGTTATTTGGTTGTATTATCATTATAATACTAAGTTCCAGTTGTAAGGGATGCCTGTAGGAAGCCTAAGTGTTGAATGGAATAAACCCTACCCAGCTTTGGGAAGCCCCTGTATAATACTTCATCTTGAGATGAAGATAAACCATGAAGGAAAGTGTGGAAAATAGGAACTGAAACCTACTCCAGAATAACAAAGTAGAATGCATGTTCCCACATTTCAGAGTCCACCTGTGGAAGGTAGAAGGCGGAAAGAGGAAAACATAAAAGAGACAAGGTAAAATGTGTTTTCCACACCCCAAAGTCTACAACAGAAGGAAGAAGGAGGGAGGCAGAAATCAGAAGGAGAAATGAGGAAAAGTGTTGGTTTCCGTGATCCCAAGTCCGTTTGCAGAAGGAGGAAGGTGGAAAGCGAAAGGTGAACAAATGAAGGTGTCATGTGTGAAGTTTCTGATTTCTGCAATCCACAACGGAAGGTAGAAAGGAAAAATGCGAAAGGAGGAAATGTGGATAAATGATTTCATTGCAGGTTAAGTTTTTTATTCCCTCAGTCCGCGGCGGAAGGTGGAAAGATGGAATGCAAAATGTGAAAGGAATAAATGTGGATAAATGATTTCATCGCAGGTTAAGTTTCTGATTCCCGTAGTGGAAGGAATAAAGGAAGAATGTGGATGGAAAAAATGTGGATAAATGATTCCATCGCAGGTTAATTTTTCAATCCCATAGTGCGTAGCGAAAGGTGGCAGGGAGGAATGCGGAAGGTGAAAATATGGATAAATGATTTTGACACATGTTAATTTTCTGTTTCGCACAGTCCACAGCGAAAGGAGGAAAGGTGGAATGTAGAAGGAAAAAATGAGGATGAATGATTCCAACGTATTTTAAGTTCTTGACTCCCGCAGTCCTCAGTGGAAGGTTGAAAGGCAGTATGTGGAAGGTGGTGAGATTAAATCCTAGAAATATCTTAACTACGGAAAGTATTGTTGTAGGAATAATTAAGCATAGGAATGAATGATTAAAGGAAATACTCATCGCCATGCCTTATACAAAAGAATTTTTTTAATGCATGTTAGTAGGTTATATGGGTATGTCACAATCTTCTAGTGAGAGTGAGCGACGTCCTCCTCATTTATCCTTTAGAGAGGTGATGATATTAAAATCCCCTCTGAGAATATCTGTGGGGTAAGGTGCATCTTGAGTGTCCCAGTGTAGAAAATCTAGGGAAGAGATTTTATGATCTGGAAGTTGAGGGCCGTAAACCTTAGTAATTCTATCATATAAGTTGGTTCCAACATGGTGGAAATGAACCAAGATGGAGTGACGAGAGGCCAGGAAATTTCCTTGCTCTACTTCCACATGGTTCTAGGATATAGTTAGACCACCAGAGGCTCTTGAAGAGTCTACAAAGATGGATCTACTACCTCGCCATAATCTGGCCATCAAGTTATCAAGATTGTCACTGTTGGATTTGATTTCTTGTAAAATAATAATGGTAGGTTTTTCCTACTGACTCTTCTTTTTTATCATTATGTGTTTGTTGGGACTATTGATTCCTCTGATGTTCCAGGATATCACCTTCATTAATTAACAATGGGGTCAAGTGGGAAGAATTTGTAAGCTAGGAGTATTGTCCCAATTCAAAGAGCATGTTACCAAGCATGGAAATTCTCTATACATCTATTTTCATGCCTCTCTTTTTGACTTCCTTGAGGCTCTTCTTTGTTTCCTTGGGATTGCTGGTTATTATTCCAAGCTTGGCACGGGTTCTGGATAAATTTAGTATGTCAGTTAGTAACTGAATTTTATTAGGAGCTATTGCATGTAGTGTGTTTTTTTTGCAGGCATCTTCCAATCCTAAAAAATCCAGATCTCCCAGATCTATATCCCCCATGTCCTCATTAATTAATACATCAATGTCTTGTGTAGAGATTAATATGTCCTGACCATGAATGCCTTCTTATCTAACAACTAAGTTACAAAGGAGACTTTATAATTCTTATGAATAAAACAAGGGTCACAAATAATATATAAATACCTATGGCAGTGCTAGATCCTAAGCCAAGCCATGGGTTGTTACCAATTTATATAAATAATGAATAAGCTAGTCACTCTTTCTAAAAATCGTTCCTTTACCACAATTAAATAACTCTTTGAATATTCTAACTCTTAATTAATTAGAATTTGAATTTCAACATTCAACTTCCATCACACCGATAATGAAGAGTAGACTTCTGAGATCTCTAAGTTTTTTCAATAATATGGGCTCCCATCTCTTAGTCCTCCAAAAAGAGAGGTAGTTTGTCTCATGGACAAGTTAAACCATATTCCTTCACTAATAAACTCAACTTTCAATAATTACGTCGATATGTGTTTTTATTTGATATTTTGGGGTGGACAAGCACCCATGTTTTTTCTAGATTACATGAGTATGAGAAAAGTGTACTGTCCATATTGATTCTATGAAATTCATTCCAAATTCAAAATAAACAATTATAGAAAAATATAAAAAAAAAATAACTGGTAGTTGTATTAATTTGTCACATTGGTCCAGGAACTGAAAACACAGTCTCACAAAGAATATAGACAAATATCCATAAAATTGGAAAAATGGTGCTGCAATAGAATGTTGTAGCTCTGTATAATCAATAAATAATGATTAATACAATACAATGATCATGTAAGATGCATGAATTCTAAGACAATTCAAATTCCCAAGGAGGTCATTCGAATTGAATGAATGGGTGTAGCTTAACTAACTATAAGGCATAATAAACACACTAGTTAACCAACTGATCAAGTCTTGTTGACTCAACAGAGTCCTAACTAAAGTTGGAGTGCAATGAATGACTGAATCTAATTGAAAGTAGCTGAGACACATGTCATTGCATGCCAACCAACAAGTGTTAGCACATCATTAACTCCAATGAACCTTGATGAGGTTAACTGAAGTCAAACTGGCCATCAGAGGTGGTTGGAGGTGCCCCTGTTGACTCCAGTTCATTAAATATTAATAAAATAATGAATATAATGAATGGAGGTGCCTTCACTACTCATCTTAACTGATTGTAACCATCATTTAGCAATTAGGTGCATTTATGACACTCAGATCACCCCCGGAGTGTTCCAGTTAGCCTCCCCAAATGAAGGAGAAGGCTTAGTTGGCCTCCTTGACTGAAGGTAGGCATGGGTGTGCTCATGTTGATGTCATACAATTCTCCTCTAATTCCAATTAAGTCAATAAAACTTAGGATAGTGGTTTAACAAGGCCAAATTGACCAAATTAAGTGTGCATGTTGGGTAAATGTCTCCAACACCCCCCCTTAAGATATACTTAGGAGAAGTAAAATAAAGTGCATGAAAATGATAGGGCTCCGGAAACAAAGGCCATAGGTCACCCTGTAAAATAATGTAAGTCAAACAATGCTAAAAAATAAATCTAAGTGAGGAAAAGAGGGAAAACCCAGTGGGAACCCCCCCCCCCCCTCCTCAAGATGAACACTGAAAGTAGTCTGATCACCCTGATGAACTCACCCCCAATAGTGAACGGAGGTAAGTGAACTTATTTTATAAAAATATCTTGGTGAAGATGTCTGCAATCTACTAATCAGTATGGAAATATTGCAGAATGATGGTCTTGTCATGCAGTAATTCCATGATATAGTGCATGTGTATCTCTACATGCTTGGTACTCTTTCTGGTAACTGGATCTATGGATATATTAATAGCACTTTGATTGTCACAAAATAGGATAGTTGACAAAGTACTACCAAGATCAAACTTTGAAATAATTCCTTGCAGCCAAACAGCTTGGATGCAAGCATTCACCGCTCCTCGGTACTCGGCCTCTACTGAAGACAATGCTATGGCAGCCTGATTTTTTCTAGAACAGAAACTGGGACAACCACCAAACATGAATACATATCCAGAAGTTTAATTCTTATCAATAGAATCACTTGCCCAATCGAAATATGTGTAACCAACCAGCTCTAGCTCAGAGTCTACAACATAGTGAATGTCGTAGGTCCTGGTTCCCTAAATATACTGGAGGATCCTCTTGGCTACCTTCCAATGAAGATCATGAAGCTGCTGCATGTATCTTAACACAAAATTCATGGAATAATAGATATCAGTCCGAGAATGAGTCAACTAGAGCAAGCTAACTATAAGTTGTCGATAAATAGCGCAGTCCATCGGAGGTGTGCTTTTTCCTTCTTCAAGGTTGATCCCTGAAAGTAAAGGGAATGGAGAATCCTTACATTCAACAATGTTAAAATAGACTAACAGGTCTAATATGTATTTTTACTGAGTGACCATTATCCCATCAAAATTTTGCTCAATTTCGAGCCCCTGAAATCGCTTCAAAAGCCCCAAATCGCTCATTTCAAATGCATTGTGGAGAGCAGTTTTGATGACTGAAATATAAGTAACTGTGATACCTGTAATCAGTAACTCATCAACATATAAAAAAATAATAATAAAATTACCATCATAATTCTGTATATACACATTTGGATCTGATTTACACCTTTGGAAGTTTTGTGAGAGAAGGAAAGCATCCATCTTGGAATACCACTCTCTTGGGGCCTGTTTTAACCCGTATAGTGAATTTTTTAGCTTGCAAACCAAAGATGGATCAGACATGTATCCCTCAGGATGTTTCATGTATATCTCTTCATGAATATATCCATGCATAAAGGTTTACTTAACATCCATATGATGCACTTCCTAGTGCTTAGATGTAGAAATTGCCAAAACTAGGTGGATGGACTCCATTTTTGCAACCGATGCAAAAGTCTCATGGTAGTCCACACCTTGGACCTAGGAGAAACATTTTTCTACTAGACTTTCCTTGTATTTTCAGATGCTTCCATCAGCAGCAACCTTAGTCCGAAACACCCATGTGCATTGAACCAATTTCCTCCCCAAAGGAAGAGAAACTAGCTCCCAAGTAGTGTTTTTCTGAAGAGAATTCATCTCTTCATCCACAGAAACTTGCCATCTCGAATCCTTCCGGGCATAGTAGTAAGACTTAGGGTCTGAAATTATCATCAAATAACAATATTAGGACAGATCATCCGAATTTCCAACGTTATCTCCGGCGGAGGAGAGTGTTTGTCGAGCCCAAGTTGGGAGATGATTTTGTACTTAAAGTTCTGATTCATCATCTGATGTTTTCTATACATTGATATCAAAAATCAAAGGATCCAAATCAGGGTCATCACCCCCAATTACATCATCCAAATATTCAGTAAAATAGGAAGGAAATTCAGCAGTTTTCTCCTTCACTAGTTCCACCTCCTGAAGTGGCTCATCAAACATGACACTCCTTTAAATGATGATCTATTTTGTTTTAATATCTAGTAGCTTGAAACCTTTAGATTCATTAGGATATCCAATAAACATACATTTGATGCTTTGCGGTTGCAAATCCCTCCTTTTATCAAGCGGAATTCGGGCCCATGCAGTGGACCCAAACACCCTCATATTTGACACATCCGACTTCTGTCTAAAATATGCTTCGAAATAGGTATTCCCTTTCAAAAATGAGTGTGGCACTCTATTATGAATATATGTTGCAGCATGCATGGATTCTTCCCACAAATTTGTATCCAACTTCTTTGACTCCAACATACGGGTGGTCATCTCATTGAGAGACCGATTCTTCCTCTCTACTACACCATTCTGCGGGGGAGTGCAGGGGACTGAATGCTGGATATGAATATCACTTTGGGAACATATATGAAGTAAATAATTACTGACATAATCCCTACCATTATCAGATCTTAAAATCTTGATATTTTTTCCATATTCATTCTCAATCAAGTCCTTCAATTCAGTGAATTTTTCCAAGACTTCCGACTTATTTTTGATAAAAAAGAACCATGTGTATCTGGAAAAGTCTTCAATGAAAGTTAGAACATACGTTGATCCATTCATGGATGTGATAGGCATGGGACCTCTTATATCAGAATGTATCAGTCCCAAGATGCATGATGCTTGGCTTTCCTTCCCCGGATCGAACTTATGCTCAGGGTGCTTTTCAACAACACAGCCCTTCCAAATTCCAGTGGTATATTTGATGACTGAGAGGCCTTCAACCATAGAATTATTCTATAATTGCTGCAATTATTTGAAGTTCAAATGGCCAAACCTCTCATGCCACAGTATACTAACTTCATTTCCATGAGTCAGCAATGCGGTGGGCTTTGCATCCACCACAAAATGGGAGAACTCGTAGGCTTTTGCATGATGGTTTGCAAGTCCTTTTGCTACAAGTTTTCCGGATGCAAGTTATATGATCTCTACATCACTCAGGCTAAAGGAGACTATCTTAGGAACTCCCATATGTGTCATTTGATAAACACCTTGGAGGTTTGATGCAAGAGATGGTACACACAAAACATTAGAAAAATAACAATGCTCAAGATCTAAGTACCTTTTCCTTCAGATATGATTGTGGAGTCATCTCCCATGAGGATGGGAATTGATTTGCCAGTCTCCAAATATGAGAAGGAGTCTCTTTCAGCCATCATGTAGTTCAAAGCTCCAGAATCTATCAAGAGTGCTTTGGACTTCGAAGTGCTTTCCATGAGGGCATGACTTCTTTCATGCTGTGGTTCCCAATCTTGCTGATCTCTCCTCCAAAATATTTCTAGACGATTGATGTGATTTTTCTCAAGGAGAGAAGTAGCTTCATAAAGTTTATTTTTCATGCAGGCATGGTCGGGGTGGAATCCATTCCCGCAGTATGAACACTTGACTTTTTCCTTTCCATGATGCCCTTTGTCTTTGTTCTTCTTCGAGCTGGAAGGCTCTTCATGCTGCTAGTTTTCAAATTTAGGCTTAGGAGCTTCGAATTTGGGTTTTAGATTCTTTCGTTGCTTTCCTTCACCCTTTAGATCTTTAGGCCCTGAGACATAGAGGGCTTGATCATGGAAGGATGTGATGATCCCCATCTAGACAAGCTTATCATGTTCACTTGTTAGGGACTCAATGAAGGAATTGAGAGAAGGAATCTTCCATCCAGGGGTTGTGAGCTTCCCCACACAGAATGTAGAGACAAACACCAAATAATCAACTCCAAGTTTGGGAGAATGGCATTAATGAGCAGATAATCCTCCTTCTCCACCTTACATTGCTTCAATAGTAAAACAATGTGCTTGAAATTTGTGAAAAAATCATTCAAGGTCTCTAAATTGGAAGGTTGGAGAGACATCAACTCATTTTCAAGCTGGTATACTCTCAAATCATTCTGATTTCCATACAGGGTTTCTAATTTGTCCCAAATTTCCTTTGGAGTCTTCAATCCCGAGAGATGGAAAAGAAGATCTCAGGAAATAGAGAGGTACAAGAATTCGAATGCTTCATCTTTCTTGTTCAAGAATCTATATTTTTCTATCACATGAGTAGGATATTCTTCAGTGTCCATAGTGACCCCATAGATTCCTCTGGCATGTAGCTGGATCTCCATATCTCCTTTCCATGAATGGAAATTGAACGGAGTCAAGATTTCTATGGAAGAAACCATTTCAAACTGCTGGATCGAATGCTTTCACCTGTTAAAACCTGCAAATCACAACAAAAGGGGCATCGTAAGGTCATATATCCTGCACATTTTAGGCTTTCATCACACCCATCATAGTTTATCAAGCAAGCTTAATCAACAATTCCTTTACTTGGGGTATTAAGTGGTAAGCCTTTGCTTCTGGTGTAGTTCTGAAATTTTGAGCTTTTGCTCAATTTTTCATGCAAGATCTGTCAAAAACCATGTTTTAGAGAGATATGAGCTTCATCCCACCGTGATATATGATACCATATTAATTTGTCACATTGGTCTAGGAACTAAAAACATGGTCTCACAAAGAATACAAACAAATATGCATAAAATTGGCAAAATGTTGCTGCAATAGAATGTTGCAGCTCTATATAATCAATAAAGAATGAGTAATACAATACAATGATCATGCAAGATGCATGAATTCCAAGACAATTTGAATTCCCAAGGAGGTCATTCGAATTGAATGAATGGGTGTAGCTTAATTGACTGTAAGCCACAATAAATACACTAGTTAACCAACTAATCATGTCCTGTTGACTCAACTGAGTTCTAACTGAATTCAGAGTGCAATGAATGACTGAGTCTAACTGAAAGTAGCTTAGACACATGTCACTGCATGCCAACCAACAAGTGTTAGTGCATCATTAACTCCAATGAACCTCAATGAGGTTAACTGAAGTCAAACTTACCATCATAGGTGGTTGTAGGCGCCCCTGTTGACTCCAATTCATTAAATATTAATAAAATAATCAATATAATGAATGGAGGCACCTTCAGCACTTAGATTAATTGATTGTAACTATCAATTAGCAATTAGGTGCATTTATGACACTCAGATCACCCCCGGAGTGCTCCAGTTAGCCTCCCCAAATGAAGGAGAAGGCTCAGTCAGCCTCCTTGACTAAAGGTAGGCATGGGTGTGCTCATGCTGATGTCATGCAGTTCTCCTCTGATGCCAATTAAGTCAATACAACTTAGGATAGTGGTTTAACAAGGCCAAATTGACCCAATTAAGTGTGCATGGTGGGTAAATGTCTTCAACAATATGCATCCATGGATAATTGGTATGTGATGCATGGATAACTCCTAGCTTAGGCGTTGGGGAGGCAGGTGTGGGTGGGATCATTTTATATCCTGGAGGAAACAAAGTAACAACTTATGCTTGAGGTCTTGGACAAAAAACCAATAATGAAGATGAATGGATTGTTCTCCTCTTTGGGACGGAACAGGTTAAGCAAAATAAGATCACCAAAGTTACAGCCTTGGGAGACTCTATACAAGTTATCCAAAAAATGGTCTATGGTTACAACAAACGAGAAGTACAAATTGGAAAGATTTATAAACTTGGATCTGGAAAAACTATGTAAATGTCCAAACCTTTTTTGTTCACATTCTCAGAGACAATAATTCGAAAGTAGATATCTTAGAAAATCAAGGGGCTAAGCTAAAAATCAGAATTTCTATGGTGAATGACAATTTAAAAACTTCAAGTCATGTCCCTCGGGAACAGAAGTATGGTTTGGTGTCCTCAAAGGGGGCACATGGGAGGCATAGTTTCGGCTCCTAGTGCCCCTTCTTCCAAACTATCCACTTCCCAAGTCTCTAAGGTGGAAGAAACCCCTCCTCCTTAAATATGCAGCCAGCGGTATCTTGACAACATTCGACAGCACGTAAACTTACTGACGACCAGCTAAAAAACATGCATTTTTGGTGTAGCAGCCAATGTGAAGGGTATTAATGCTAATATTTCCGCCCTTAGGCTAATAAGAAACTCGGCATGAGCAATGGAAGTGTTAACAAGTTCCCCCCAGCTCAGATTTTGGATCATAGTGTTCACAGTGCATCGTTTGTTTCTCCCTCTGCATATTTTTTACATCCTTCAGCTCTTGGTCTTCTCAGTATTGAGGATAAAGAAAAGATGCCCAACACACAGGCAGTGCAGTCTCTATTTTATGAGCGCACGAGATTGGATTTTCATGCAGTCATGGAAGGTAATGGTAAGGATGTAACGTTGAACAATATGCAGGCTTCTCTAAAGTATATTAAAAAGCACCTCCGCTGGCTCTATGACATGGTGAATAATGGGGTTAAAGAAGGAAATACTATAGCAGAAGAAGTTAAGTGGATGGCTAGAAAAATGGGAAACCATGATGCCAGGATCGAAGATAACCACAAAGATATCTATGAGCTTATGGGTACCATTGGATACATGAAGGAATATTTGCATAAGTTATTTAACATGAATCAGTGCAATCATTGTCAAACCTCTCCTGCAAAGGATCATTCGATGGAGGAGACTTCAATAGCTCAGCCTGTAAAATATCTATGAGACAATTAAAAATAGTATCTTCAATTTTATGGTATTTTATGTTTTTCTGTCTATTAATTTTAGGTGTCTATGTTCGTATATACCCTTCAAAGGGTTTTAGAAGCATTTTTTTGAACAACAGTAAGGCTCTGGTTATAGATTACATCACAAAAAACCTTTTAGGCCATTTTGTGACAAATAGTATAAATTTCAGAGCTTTGTCTCTTTTTCGTAAGCTTGGTTGTTTGCAACCTTTTATATAATATAATATCTTCTCGGTTCATGTTAAAAAAAACTCTTATCTTATGTGTGGATAACTCTTATCTTATAAACGGATAACTGATAGTTTGTGACATATAACTCATTACCTAGAAGAACGTGAGGACAAGTAATTGATAACTAATTAGTGACACTTTAACTTATGACCTATCGGTGTTCACGATCCACAAGTTAAGTGGTTGTGCCAGTTTATTATGTCGATAGACATTTTTATTTTAGAATTTGACGTGGACTGTGGCATATGGTTTTCTAGGATTGCACAATGATGAGACAAATGTACTGTCCAGATTGATTCTATGATAGTCATTCAAAATTCAAAATAAGCAATTATAAAAATAGGAATATAAAAAATAATTGGTTGTTGATTAATGGATAACTTTTAGATGATGAATAGATAGTCAATAGTTCATGACAGATAACTAAAAAAATGTGATAGATAAAAAAAAAAAAAAAAAATAATTGATGGTTGATAAATGGATAATTGTTCGTAGCTAATGCATGAATGCATGTATAACGTATAATTTGAAGAGAAGTAGTAGTTGATGCATAGATACCTTATAATTTCATGATACTTAACTTTCCATCTTTTGGTATTCACCAACCACAAATTAAGTGGTCGTTCTACTTAAAAAGTCCATTCATTAAAAATTTACCCTTTCAAAGTTAATAAAGAATAGAGTGTATATAATAGACTACGCTTTAAAAAATAAGGGAAAGGTTAAGCTAAAAAGAAATTTAAAGATGCATATTGCTCTTAAATTTATCATTTAATATAACTATACTCAATTTCGGTTTCTTTTGAATTGTGGGATGAACTTATTACCCATAAAAAAAGACATTAATAAATAGAAGAGAGGTTGAGTGGCCTCCCTTGAGGGATAAAGTGGAAGTCCGTTACTATTGGAGAAATATTTGAAACTATGTAGTTCATCTTTCCATGAATATATATACAATATAGAGCTCTTCCCTTAATCTTTTATATTAAACAAGATGGATGAACAACACAACTGCATATTCCCTGTTGCTTAAGTTTGTAAATTGAATTGGATCCATAAAATTGTTGAAAATAGTAAAGGCTACATCTGTAATAAATTTGAAAGTAATAAATAGCGTGGGCATTATTTTCTTATGAGGACAAAGGGTGAGAGCATTCTTTTTTTATAAAGATGCTCATAAAAGGAGGCAATGTACTGGCTATGTTGATCGATTGTAGAGATCATATTTTAACAAGAACCTATACTTGTTAAAAATTTTCCCAAAACTTGTATCAGTCTTTCAAATAGTAATAACATGTTTTTTTACCAAATTTTCAAATTTAATATTAGCCTTTCAAGTATTAATAACACGTTTTTGGATATTTTTTCAAATAATAATAACACGTAGTCCATCTGGGCCATCTATGCTACCTATCGCCAAATCACCCATGCTAAATCCTTAATGTGCTTTCATGTAATAATTAGGACAAAGCTGATCTGAAAAATCCAATATTCATCTGCGACCAAGTTCTTCAGGAAGATTTTGTTCCATCTACAGTTTGCTATTTGCGTCTTCAGGTTCGCTTATTTTTCTTTTTGTTTTCATGGAATTTGTGTCTCGAGTTGTAGCCAGTCTCTTAGGCAATCTCCCAAGCACAAACATTGTTGAAAGAATCAAATACACGAAGGATGATTTTAAGGCTATTTTTATGAGCTTTTCCTGTGAATGTTATACAATTAGAACCACATATTCAAAAGATGATGCGCTACTTTCCTGGTCACATGCTGAAATTGACTACATTACCTAATTTTTATATTTACCACTTTTATAATAATAAAACTTCTGAAAAGAAGTAATATACTTTTGACTTTATATTGGGTAATGTATTAAGGCAAGGGATTCTAGCAATCAGCTTGTTGTTTTTTTCAATAAAATGACACACAACCAAAGACATTGAGATTGGAATATTATGATATTTTTTATATTTTACGTTTGACAATTTAGTATGAATGTAAAACACAAATACCCTAAGAAGTGGAATTCCAGGTCTACATCCCTCAAAAAATTGAAGTCTTATATCCCTCAAAGACTCTGTTCGAACCTGAAATTCCATCCCTATATAACTCAAAAACGCTACTCCAACATTGAAGTAACAAGTTTAAAAATTGGTCAAGAATAATTAGGGCGTGCAAGCATGGAATTTATGGAAAGCATATGGTTTCGTCCAACGGGAGTTGGTTACGTAAAACTTACTCTCCGTTTGTGATTTGATTTTATGCTTGTATTTGTTATTTTGGGTCATGGAATGAAAAACGACCTGATTGACTCTCCAACCAATAAAACTTTGATAAAAAAAAATAGTTGTTTTATAATGAAATACAGTGGAAGATCCTCTGAAAATAAACATATTTTCGATGACTTTATCTCCCTTTTGAATAATATATCTGGCATTATTGGTGGGGGAATTACAAATGCAATTAAGTGGTTGTTCTTGTTAGCCGAAAAATCTGATTCTGCACAAATGCGGAATTAAACTATAGAACAGAATCGAAATAGGAATGCCCATCAAGATCATACCTCCAGCCATTGATGCAACTAGTCTTGCTGTAGAAGATCTCCCTATTCCACAAGGACTTCAGCTTCCTTCACGGTTCTTCCAAGCTCCGCTTCCTCTCTCTGATGGTGTAAAACTGAAGGGGTTTGAGGTAGTAAGCTTGGAAACCAACAGGGGTTTTAAATAGCGAAGCTCCCATCAAGCTTCTCAAGGCTATGTGTCGTATGTTCCAGAAATGAGGAAGATGGACCACTCCAAAAGCTCCCAAGAAACGTTTTCTAAACCAAACGAACCGTTTGAGGAGCCACTGGACAGAAGATGAACTGCCGGCCCTGCTGAACGGACGCGGGAGCCTGCTGAACGGACGCGGGAGCTTACATTCTCCCACTTGGTCCATACTTCCAAACTTAATGTCTCATCTTAAAACCTATTAACAAAACTGTATTAAGTAATAGATACAAGAATCATGGCGATAAGTCCTCTTATGACAAGTATTACCTTCCATGTATTACTATGTATTTATTGCTATTTTAATTTATGTGGCAACAATTTCTTAATGAATAAACCTTATGTTTATTCTTGGTCCTCAGAGACGAATTTTCTCAAATAAACTTAAGGTGCACATATATATGAGAAAAAACATCACAATAATTAAGACTTTCATTAAAAATAACATTGTCCATACAATGAGAAACTACATAATGGAACCAAGTCCCATATTCATTACATGATCCTTGAATTTAAATGGTGGCATGCTCTTAGTCAAAGGATCAGCGATCATCAACTCAGTGCTAACGTGCTCAATGACCACTTTCTTTGCTTTAACACGTTCCCTGATGGCTAAATACTTAATGTCGATGTGTTTATTTCGACTCCCACTTTTGTTGTTTTTAGCCATAAAAACAGCAGCTGAATTGTCGCAATACATTCTCAATGGCTTAGAGATAGAATCCATAATTCTAAGCCCAGAAATGAAACTCTTAAGCCATACACGATGTGAAGTAGCCTCAAAACAGGAGACGAACTCGGCTTCCATAGTGGAAGTGGAAATCAAGGTCTGCTTGGCACTCCTCCATGATACGGCTCCACCGGCCATCATAAAAATGTATCCTAATGTTGATTTGCATGAATCAACACATCCAGCAAAGTCTAAATCTGAGTAGCCAATTACTTCCAAATTGTCTGTCCATCTATACATAAGCATGTAGTATTTAGTTCCTTCAAGATACCTCATTACTTTCTTTGCAGCTCTCCAGTGGTCTATACCTGGATTACTCTGATATCGTCCCAACATTCCTACAACAAATGCAATGTTAGGTCTTGTGTAGACCTGAGCATACATTAGGCTTCTGACAGCAGAAGCATATGGAATGTTCTTCATTTGTTCCCTTTCAAGGTCGTTCTTCGGGCATTGGTTCAAATTGAACCTATCACCCTTCACAATGGGAGCTATACTTGGTGAACAATCCTTCATCCGAAATCTCTCTAAAATTTTATTAATATAGGTTTCCTGAGACAGACCTAAGAGGCCTCAAAATCTGTCTCTATGGATCTTAATGCCAATGACATAAGATGCCTCACCCATATCCTTCATATCGAAATTTTTAGAGAGGAATCGTTTCACTTCATGCAGCATACCCTTATCATTGGTTGCTAGAAAAATGTCATCCACATATAAAACAAGAAAACAAATTTTACTCCCACTATCTTTCAGATATATGC
>LPNX010868876.1:178895-242229 GCA_001517045.1 Pseudotsuga menziesii | reverse complement strand
TAATTCATTTATTTTTGTCTTATTTGCCTAGTTCATGAGTCCCACCATGTGCAAGTTGCTAATTGCTTATCCATAGAGGTCAAACTTGCCATCTTTGACTCATTTAGCACTTGGGAAAGCCTTAGAAATCAAATCTGCTTTATTCCTGGCCTCCTAGGCCCCCTTCTACTTTTTCTGCTTTGTTGACTGCTTTTTCAGTTTTTAAAGCACATAAGGAAAGCAAGACTAGGTGAGGTGAACTTGTTTTATTCCCCTTTCATCCTCCACTCTTTCCTCCATGCAAAAGAATGTATGAGCTACCATTTCACCACTCATTAGCTTGCCCATGTGCCCTTGCCAATTCGTGAACCTCATGACAGATTTGGGATCAGCTTTTTACACCTATGGGGGATTTGCCTATTTTGGTTAAGCCTGCTTTATGCTAGATTTGGATGCTTCCTCATGCATTTGATTTCTTCATGTATTCTATTTATTCAGTAGCCTATGATATTACAGGGTTGGCTATTGTACACTGATTTAATATAATTTTGTGTTACAGCTCCATTTTCAGTCTCCATTGTTGACAATTTTGCATGATCAATTGTAATTTGTTGTGAGTGAAATTAATCTATTGCTGGTCAGAATTTATACATCCGCAACTCTCCTTTTTGCAACTTACGGGATGTGTAATGCAGATTTGAAGATCTCCAATTCCACAACTTCCCTTTCTGCAATAGTCTATTATGCATTCGAGATGCGAGATGTAGGATGCAAGATGTGGGACCGCAGTTTCCATATTTTCTCGATTCTGCAAACTCAAGATTTCTAGACCATTGATTCTTGTGGGTTGATTCTCAGCTATTGATCTATTCCTAGATGCAGAACAACTTGTGACCGTCATTTTCCATCGTGATTTTCCTCGTCGTTCGATCTCCTATGAGATATTTCTTCGTAGGTCGTCGAGTTGGTCAATGGTGGACGAGAGGGGACGTGACAATGTGGTATCATAACATGAATGTTGAGGAGTGTTTCATGTCCATGTCCTGTTTTTCCAAGAACGACAAAGGTTCCGTAGGAAATTTTTAATTTTGCATGATAATCAGGGTATGGGTACGTGACAGAGTGCTATCAGATCTGTTGATTACAGAGTTGGGCCTAGATGGGACAAAAAGAGAAGTTAAAAGAGAAAATAACACCTAAATTGTGGTTTAATAGAGCCATGGGTTGCAGCATTGGGCCTTGATGGGCCAAATTGAATAGTTAACAGAGCTGTTGGTAAATGGTTTTTACTTCTGCTTTTTTTTATGCAGCTAACAATTTTTTGTTTATTAACAGACTTTGCAGAATTATAGTCACCCTCAAAGGGAAGCATTCCAGATAGTACATTTCAGTCAAGTTGGTTTGGTTGAGCCATGAGAACTGACATGTGTGATGATGCACAGATCCCCAATGAATACGTGAAAGATTCTATGGGGAAAATCTTTGAATTGGAAATGCTGAGACAGAGTCTAATGTGACGAGGTTTCAAGATACTCCCACAGATTTTGCAACCACCATGAGAAGCCTAAGGGTGGAGATGCAAAGTCACAGGGCAGATAATTAAATATTGGTTAAGGCTCTTGAGGGGCAAAATCAGCTGAATGCAGCCATGCTGTAGAGTTTTACAGACATTCATAGGTGGATGAACTCTAGTGACCAGAAAATAAGACCAGAAGGAATTAAGAGCATTGCTAGAAGGAGAAAGAGATCTCCTAGTGGGTCATCTAACTCTGAAGGATCCACTGGTGGTTCAAGTTATTCTTCTCATGATAATAAGAGAAAAGAGGTGCTACCAAAATCATTCACATGATAAATTTAAGAAGGAAAGGCCTCCTACCTTCAATGGTGAGATAAAGAATGGTCAAGAAGCTGAATCTTGAATTATTGAGATGAGGAAATTCCAAAGTCCAAGACTACTCGGGAAATATGAATGCTAGGGTATCCATCTTGACCTTGACTGGAAGAACATCCATATTGTGGGAGCACTTCAGGTAATTGAGAAAGCTTAATGAAAGGAATTTTGTGTGGAAACAGTTCCAGATGTATTTCAAGCAGAAGTACCTATCTAACAGGTACTATGATGATAAGATTAAAGAGTTTCATGAGCGGAGATTGGGGCAGCCGACCATGGAAGAGTATGCAAACAGGTTCTTAGATTTTTTTAGGTATAACAGGTACATCAAAGATCAAAAATTAAAAATACAGTGTTTCCTGAGTGGATTTCCTTAGTCTTACAAAGAACGAATTGAGTTTTATGAACCTAGAAATCTTGAAGAAGCGATAAGAAAAACTAACTATTGCTATGAGAAAAGCAAATGAAAACCTGATTATCATAAGACATGGAAGGACAAGAAGAATGAGAAGTCTAACCAAAGGAAGAAAGTTTTCAAAACTTCTAACTTTAGGAATCAATAGAAGCAACCATTCGAAGTTGAGAAGCAGTCGGCTAGAGTGGTGGGAGAAGAGCCCAGAGATCCACAACAGAACACAGCACCACTCCAATGTTGGAAATGTAGAGGAACCCACATACGTAGTATTTTTCCACTTGAGAATGAGAATGCAAGGCCAAATTATAACATTCAAGAGTCAGAAATAGTGGTTCAAGTAGAAAGGGCTGTCCCTAGGATCTATGCAGCACTGGCGGACCGCCAGGAAGATCCCCAATCAACTGTGGTTGAAGTTGCAGGTAAGATTGTTGGGCAATCTATTTCTATTATGATTGACCCTGGTTCTACTCAGAGTTAAATTGCTCCTAGAGTAGTGGATATTTGTGTTTTTAAGAAAGTAAAGCATAGAAAATCATGGTTATTTCAGCTAGCCACTGGAACTAAGAGAAAGGTTAGTGAATTCATAGAAAAATGTCCATTGGTGATGAATGGATTGGTCACTTGTGTAGATATGAATGCTCTACCACTAAGTTCCTATGATGTTCTCATTGAAATGGATTGGTTAGAAGCTCATAGGGTAAAACTTGATTGCTACAATAAGACTTTTGAACTCGTGGATGAAGAAGGGAACCCAATAGTTGTAAGAGGCATTCCAAAGGTGATTTATGTGAGGCATATTTTAGCAATGCAGTTGAAGAAGTTTTGTAGGAAGGCTTGCAGAGTGTATGCAGCTCATGTTTTGGAAGCAACAAAGAATGAAACTATTAGGTTGGAGGACTATCCTATATTGCAAGAATTCAAGGATGTTTTTTCTTATGAGATTCTAGGGCTTCCTCCAAAGAGGGAAATTTATTTCACAATTGAACTTGTTCTAGGAGCAGCACCAGTGTCCAAGACACCCTACAGGATGAGTACACTAGAAATGATAAAGCTTAAGATGCAACTGCAAGAGTTGTTGGAGAAGAAGTATATCAGGCTGAGTGTGTCTCCTTGGGGAGCACTAGTTCTGTTTGTGAATAAGAAAGATGGTACGCCCTGGTTGTGTATTGATGATAGATAGCTGAACAAAGTCACTATGAAGAACAAATATCCTTTTCCTAGGATTGATGACCTATTTGATCAAATGAGAGGAGCAAAGGTATTTTTCAAGATTGAATTGAGCTCTGGCTACCATCAGGTGAGAATCAAGGATGAAGACATTCATAAGACAACTTAGAGAATGAGGTATGGACAATATGAGTTTGTAGTGGTACCATTTGGTCTCACAAATGCACCAGCTACATTTATGTGCCTTATGAATAGTTTCTTCAGTGGGTATTTGGACAATTTTATTCTTGTTTTCCTTGATGACATTCTTATTTATTCTAAGAATGTGGAATAGCATGAAGAGCATCTGGGATTGACATTGAAATTGCTCAGGGATCATCAGTTCTATGCAAAGTTGAGCAAGTGTGACTTCTATAAGGATATAATTCAGTATTTGGGTCACATTATCTCAGAAGAGGGTATATCTGTGGACCCTGACAAGGTTGAAGCCATTATGAATTGGCCTACTCTAAGAAATGTGATAGATGTAAGATATTTTATGGGACTTGCAGGATACTACTGGAGATTCATTGAAGGATTCTCCAAGGTTGCACATGCCATCACTTCTTTACAAAGGAAGGGGATAAATTTTGAATGGACATCAAGGTGTGAAGAAAGCTTCCAGAAATTGAAGAATATTCTTGTTAGATTTTTATCATTCAATCTAGCATTATGATCTTAGGATCTTTAACTGAGAGAATAACATGCACAGCAATAAACACAAGAGACAAGAGACACAAATAATTTTCCTTAGGGAAACCATAAAGGATAAAACCCCGTAGCTTCCTCAGAGCTAGAATCAGCACAAAAAGTAAAACCCGAAAACATAAAGATGATTTCCCGACAGCAATAGTATCTCTCTTGTCACAGCAACTTCTCCTCTCACTCATGCGCCCCAATGCGTGAGTGTGTGTGTGATAAATAGAGAGGCTCACTCTCTATTTATATTCTTTCATTCACTTGAAACCCACTCCAACATGTCGGCCTCACTTTAAAATTACTTACTAGAGCCGACATCTCTATGAGTGTCTAATAACCCTAGTGCCCCACAACTTGTGTGAACTTTGCCTCCTCCGACCAACAAGGAGGTTTATCCTTAACACAATGGGGGGGGGGACTATTTCCTCGACTTACAATGGCTCACCTAGGGTCGACATCTCTAGGATAGTCTAATAACCCTAGGGCCCCACAACTGTGGGGACTTTAACCCTTGACCAATAGGAGGGTTACCCATAATGACTTGACATGATTTTTATATTATAGAAACTTACCAATAGGAACATCAGGGTATGACATGACTCAAGTAAATTATAAATACATCCCGGAATATACATCGGGTTACAATACATAAGAAATAAGAATGAATACATTCTGAAGTTACAATTACATCAACACTCCCTCTTAACTAGGAAGGTATTCTCTCGACACAATTTACTAGTAAAAGTCTTCTTTTTTGTATCATTTGGATCATCATTGATTCGTTTTCATCTTCACCTTCAAGTTATCTCCATATTTAATTCATCTTCATCTTCAAGTCATCTTCATCATCAGATCTGGATCATCACTCGATATGGATCATCATCACTGGATCTGTATCATCATCACTGGATATGGATCATCACTGGATCTGGATCATCTTCACTGGATCTGGATAATCACTTGGTCTAGATCATCTCTGGTTCTGGAACATCCCTATTGGATCATCATCATGGATGTTATCTCTTGATTCTTCTTATCACAGGAATTTCTACAGAGCCAACCCTTTTTCATGTTGGATGTAGGCCTAGCCACCATGTAGGTCTTCTTCAGTGCTTATATATAACACTTAAGTTAGAATGGCCCGCCCAGCACTTACATTTGACCTACTCGTCAGAAAGGCATGCCAAACACTCACATCTGATCATATAGGAACCAATCCTATAATCACATTAGAAAGGCCCAACACTCACATCCGTTCAACCAATGATCAGAATGGCCCAACACTTACACTTGGCCGTGCGAGGAACCAATCCTCCATGACAAAAGGCTCTACGCTTACATCTAATCAACCAATGATCAAAGAAAGGAAATTGCACTTAAATTTGATCAACCAATGATCAAAGAAAGGAATAGCACTTATATCTGATCAACCAATGATCGAAGAAAGGCTCAACACTTATATATGATCAACCAATGATTGAAGAAAGGCTCTCCACTTACATCCAACACATGCAAGGAACCAATCCAACATGTAGGTTTGAAAAGGCATGCACTCACATCTGATCCTGTAGTAACCAATCCTACAGTCATATCAGAATGGCCCCTAGTCCCAAACTGAGCTACCTGGTAATTGACCAGGTGCCTCCATTCTCCAGGAGAATGGCAGTTGTGCTTACATCTATCTTACTCGACAGAATGGCCAGCACTCACATATGACATGGAAGGAACCTAATCCTTTAACCATGATAGAATGGCTCAGCCCTTATATCTAATATACTCATCAAAATGGCTCCCTTAATCCCAGACTGAGTGTTCCTAGTAACTGACCAGGTACCTCCATTCCAAGAATGGCATTCAGCACTCATATCTAACATGGAAGGAACCAAATCCTCTCACCATGACAGAATGGCTCTGCCCTTATATCTAACCTGCTCATCAGAATGGCTTCTAGAATCATCACTCCCTCTTGGAAGGGACCATGATCTAGAGAACACCAAGCTTCTCCCTGAAGTACTGAAACTTTACTCTGGCCAATGGCTTCATCAACACATTAGCTATCTGATCGTTCATCACAACATACTGGAGCTTCACTGCTCTCCTCTGCACCATATCCCTGATATAGTCATACTTGATCTCGATATGCTTCGACTTGTCATGGAACACTGGATTCTATGACAACTTCACACAACTTTGGTTGTCATAATGTATACAAGTAGCATCCAACTAGAGATCAAATAAATCAAACATTAGCTTCCTTAGCCATACTTCCTCACAACTAGCTGAACAAGCTGCGAGATACTCTACTTCAGCTGTACTCAGTGCCACACATGATTGCTTCTTGCTAAACCAAGAGATTGCACCTGATCCCATACTGAAACAACATCCTAAAGTGCTCTTCCTATCAATGGCACTGCCTACCCAATACGAATCCACATAACCCTCCAGGTTAGTCTTCTGATTCGCCTCATACTTGAGCCCATAATAAATTGTACCCTTTAGGTACCTCACAACATTCTTTGCAACCATTAGGTGAACATGTCTCAATGTGTTCACAGCAAAGAAAATATATGGTCTCGTATTCGTCAGGTACATCAAGGAACTAATCATCTGATGATACATCATAGCATCAACCATCTCTAGTGAAGCAACACTCAATAGCTTTAGGTTCGATGCCATAGGTGTGGTCATGGCCTTACAGTCCATCATCCTGAACCTCTTCAGGACCTCTACTGCATACTTCCCTTGTCCACACCTCCATGCCTATAACATAGTGCATCGACACATAACAGGAGCATCACTGGTCTTCCGCCTTCAACCTTGAAGCAAAGGTTGGAATCCACTTTACTCTTAGTAAAGCCTAGAATCATCAGTAATTTGTCCATCCTATTGTACCATGTCAAACCTTAGGATCTTCTGCATTCACTCCCTCTAAAGCATCATACTCCCTCTGTCTTTTGTGCTCTATGCACTAAAATATTCTGTACTAGAGTGACACTGGATACCAAGATCCTCTATCTTGAACTTTTTCAAAACTTCTTCTCACACCCATCTATGAGCTAGATCATCCTCTCTCAACCTTGTAGCATAGGTTCAGATCTTCATCAAGCTCATCATGTATGTGTTATCCCATGGGTGTCTTCTCAACTCGTACAAGGCCTTCTTTCATTTGTACACTTGATTCTGCTTGTCATGTATCTCAACTCCCACTAGCTGGAAATGTCTCTTCGAATCTTGCCTTGTATCCTATGATGTTTCCATCTACTGCATGATGGAACTACAAACTTCCCTTCATGTATCGATAATGCATCCTAGACATCATTCTTCTTGAACTAGTCTTCCCTTTCTTCTTGGAAGGTTATGCATCAATGATGTCGCTGCATTCGTCATATTATTTTTCATCTTGAACTGTCGTTATTTGTTCTTCGGAACAAGTCTCATTCTTCTTTTCTTGTAGGCGATTATGTATGCGATATTTCCTACAAGTCAAATTAATTTGCTTGGTCAGAGACATTTCATAAGGAATATTCATAATGGCAAATTCTTATGCATAAATATATGATCATGCAACTGCTTTAGCCAATACAACATTCATCCATATCTCACGGAAACTTTTCTAGATGTCGTCCATCTCTACTAGGACAACATTGAGATTGTGCACTAATCCAATATGTCAGCAAAGAGGTTTCATTCTAGATAAGTAGCAATGGAAAGTTGTATAGAACCATGAGCTACTTACCCATCACATGCATATTAGTAGTATATTGTCATTAATGCAAACATTCTATCATGCATAATGCATTAACTGAATATAAACAAATGAATAACAAAACAATATCATGAAATGACAATTGAATACTTATATTTATTTGTTTCGTGGGTAGACTCCTTCTTGATCCTTCAGCTTCATCATCTTCTTCATTCATAATAGCATCGTTTCTTATCCAAATGCTAAGGTGGATAAGATGTTCTTCAAGAGTTGAGTTCTTCATATTCCTCATCGCTTGAGGGATCTTCTTTGAATGGTGAGAGCTTGATCTTCAGTTGCTCCCATCTTCTTTTCTCTTATTATTAGTTGTGCTTCTTCTTGTGTGTGCACTTCCCAGAGTCTGCTGAAAGTAATCACTTCCTTGTGGCACACATTTCTTGAATGAATGAATCCCATGATCATGGGAGGCCATTCAAGGTGGCTATCACCACTTCTACATTCTTCACTTCTTCTTCTACCGCTTCAAGTTGTTCTCTGATTTGAGAGACCCCCGTAAAGTATGACTGTATGGTCTCTGCATTCTGGATCTTCACATTCTTCAACTATTTTCTCAAATACATATTCCAATGTATGTTCTTCCCTTCTAATAGATTTTTTAAGGAATCAAACATCTTCGGTGTCTTTAGGGGAGACACTTGTGGTACAAGTTGATCCGTGACTGAATCAACAATGATCTTCTTGGCCTTGACCAAGTTCTTCTTGTGAAAGGCTTTGAGCCTCATCTCCCTCTGGAACTGGAACCTCTCTAATCATGTAGGTGTCTAATTCATTTTCTTTAGAGAGATCAAATACTTCCATGCTTGGAATTTGTTAACTTCACCAAGCTTATCATCAAGCTGATGTGATAGATCACTTTGAAATGAGAACCTCAAGTATAAATAGCAAAAGATTAGATCTTACTGATTTGAGATATCCGTCCTAGTTCCGGAGCTGGCTGATCTAGGTTTTGTCAGAGAAACCCTAATTTTCAAAACTTGGAATCTTTCAAGTCTGATTGGATAGAAAGATAGATCTCTTCAAGGAAATCTATCCAATGTACTCTTCTGAAAACAGTGGAGGGAAACTCTCGAAATAGGAAGCCCTAGTTTTTAAAATTCTTCTACAGACAATCCTGTTACTGTTTCTGTGGTATATCCAAAATTACTATTCTTATATGTCTGAAATTTTTCACTGAGGTAGCATCGCATTTCCCTGTTCCAACACCATAGGTTTCATCAGAATTGGTTTCACCAATTGATACTCATGGTCATTTTCCTAAGGTGACCTGTTACAGGACTGTTTAGAATAGTGAACTTGTATGGACTTCCATGTGTCACTGGTTCATATTCTGAGTTAGAAACTCAGGACAAAGAAATTAGAGTCTGTTCCCTTTCTAGAACATCTTCATAAATCTCATTTGGACATGTGTAGCTCAAGATATAGCAATTCTCCCCAGTTGTCCTGTTTAGGGATGAATTCTGGAAGAGGCTGGAACCCTAACTTGGAGGGATCATATCTCCCACAATATAGAGAATATGAGGCTGAATTTTGGATACAATGTACATCAGGATTTTATCTTCGGCCTCTACAATTTTTAGCTCCTGATCCTTCGTAAATATCTGGATATAGCGAATGTACCAAAACGTAGCAGTTTTAGTATTTAGGGTTTTTCTAGCTTGGGGTCAAACTAGGGTTTGACTTTCTCGGAGTTTCACCCAACCAAAAATCTTGATCCAGGTCTCTAAACTTCAATTTTTATGAGGAGATTAATCCTATTCTAGGATCACTCAAAATTTCCTCTTCTATATAAATCCCTAATTTCTCGCACCGAAAACTGAAAATGCTTAGAATCGAATTATGCTTCGACAGAAAGATGTGTCCTTCAATGCAAAGTCAGCCTAGCATACTTTTGCTAATGGATTGTGGAGAGAGAAAAAAAAATTAAGAAGCCTTAGTTTCTGCAGCTGCACAATGTCTTCTTCTTAGGTTAGCTTTGATACCATGGTAGATTTTTATCATTCAAGCTAGCATTATGATCTTAGGATCTTTAATTGAGAGAATAACATGCACAGTAATAAACACAAGAGACAAGAGACACAAAGAATTTTTCTTAGGGAAACCATAAAGTAGAAAACCCCACAAGTTCCTTAGAGATAGAATCAACACCAAAAGTAAAACCCAAAAACATAAATATGATCTCCCGACAGCAGTAGTCTCTCTCTTGTCCCAACAACTTCTCCTCTCACTCATGTGCCCCAATGAGTGAGTGTGTTTGTGATAAATAGAGAGGCTCACTCTCTATTAATATTATTTCATTCAATTGAAACCCACTCCAACATGTCGGCCTCACTTCACAATTAATTACCAGAGACGACATCTCTAGGAGTGTCTAAAAACCCTAGTGCCCCACAACTTGTGGGTACTTTGCCTCCTCCGACCAACAAGGAGGTTTATCCTTAACACAATGGTGGGGACTATTGCCCCAACTTATAATGACTCAACTAGGGTCAATATCTCTAGGATAGTCTAATAACCCTCGGGCCCCACATCTGTGGGGACTTTAACCCTTGATCAATAGGAGGGTTACCCGTAATGACTTGACATGACTTTTATATTATAGAAACTTTCCGATAGGAACATCTTGGTATGACATGACTCAAGTATATTACAAATACATCCCAGAATAGACATCGGGTTACAATACATAATAAATAAGGATGACTACATTCTGGAGTTACAATTACATCAACAATTCTCACAAGTGAACCAGTCTTGAATGTTGCAGACCTAGAGAAAGATTTTGTGGTGTGCACTGATGCATGTGGTCAAGGACTTGGAGGAGTTCTTATGCAAGACAACCGTGTAATATGTTATGAGTCAAGAAAGTTGAAGGAGCATGAGAATAACTATGCCACTCATGATCTAGAATTTGCAGCCATAGTACATGCTCTCAAGATGTGAAGGAATTACTTGATGGGCATAATATTTGAGATAAGAATAGACCATTGTGGTATGAAGTATTTGTTTGATTAGCCTACTCTAAATGCTAGGAAAGCTAGATGGTTGAAGTTTTTATGCGAGTTTTATTTTGAAATCAAACACATAAAAGAAAAAGAGAATAAGGTAGTTGATGCACTCAGCAAGAAGGTGCAGGAAATGAATGTGGCATCTCTTAGTATTTTCCAGTCAGATTTGAGACAACAGATTGTTAATCATGCTGCTGAAAATGAATTGTATGTGCAGGTAAAAGACAAGTTGCAGCAGCAAATCCTTAAAAAGAAATATGAGGGATATAAATTAGAAGAAGATGGAATCCTTACTTATAAGAACAGAATTTATATTCCAAATGTAGCAGATTTGAGGAGGGTTGTTATGGATGAGATCCATCAAGCTCCATATTTTGGACACCCAAGATATCAGAAGACAATTGCTACATATAGAAAGTAGTACTTTTGGCTAGGAATGAACAAGGACATGGATGAATATATTTCAAGGTGCATGAAATGTCAACAAGTGAAGGTTGAGCATCAACACCGATCAGGTTTGTTGCAGCCTTTTCCAGTTCCAGAATGGAAATGGGAAGTTATTTCCATGGATTTTATTACAGGATTGCAAATGACTTGGAGACAACATGATTCCATCATGGTTGTGGTGGATGAGTTGACAAAGGTAGCACATTTTATACTGGTTAATTCTACGCATAAGACTGATGACATTGAAAAGATATTTAGGAAGGATATTTTCAAATTGCATGGATTTCCTAAGACAATAGTCTATGATAGAGATGTCAAGTTCACTTCTAATTTTTGGAAGGGATTGTTTGCATATTTGGGTACAAAGTTTAATTTCAGCACTGCCTACCATCCTCAGACTGATGGGAAGACAGAGAGAGTTAACCAGGTGCTTGAAGACATGTTTCGCATGTATGTGATGGACAAACCAACCAAGTGGGAAGATTATTTACACTTGGTAGAGTTTGCTTATAACAATGAATAGAAAGAATCTTAGAGGATGAGTCCCTATGAAGCTTTGTATGGCAGGAGGTGTAGGACACCAGTAACTTGGGATAATCCTATGAACAAGGTTGTGCTTGGTCCAGACTTGGTCAAGGTGATGTAGTAGGAGGTTGTAAAGATCAGGCAAAATCTTAAAGCATCCCAGGATAGACATAAAAGGTATGCAGATAAGCATAGGGTGAACATAGAGTTCAGTGTTGGGGATCATGTTTACCTCAGAGTGAGGGAAAATAAGAGTTCCTTGAAGCTTGGAAGTTGTGCCAAGTTGTCACCTAGATATTGTGGGCTGCTTAAAGTGCTTGAAAGAATAGGCCAGTTGCATATAGAATTACATTGCCTGCTAGCACTAGGGATCATAATTTTTTTCATGTTTCTTTTCTTAAGATATGTGTACATGATCCTAACCATGTGATAAATTGGGATGTGATTCAGGAGGAACCCAAGGGAGAATTCCAAATCAAGCCAATGCACATCCTCAACAGGAAGGTCACAGTGCTCCAAAACCGAGCCAAAGGGAAGATGAAGGTGCAATGGGAGCACTACAGTCCTGAATATGCTACATGGGAGCTAGAGGATGCCATGCGATTGGGACACCCATTTTTATTCAATTCTGTAGAGCACTAAGAGTGGTACCAGCATTGCATTTTTGTTCAATTTTGTAAAGCACTGAGGACAGTGTCATTGAAGGGGGGGGATGTAACACCCTAGTTTGGACCCTGCTTGCATTAAATATATATGATGTAAATATTGTATGGAATCATGGAAAGGATCTCAATGCCAAGGCCCTACCATTGATTGATGTTTTGTGTATAGGTGATCAAGGTTGATTCCTACGGTTTATGGTGCTAAGTCAAGCACACTACAATTTTGGACATCATATAGATATGCAATTTAATTAAAAACCCACAACCGGCTATGTCAATGCAACAAATAACGATATGGGGGCATGATTTCCTAAGGATAAGGGGGGGGGATGTTTAATATTGAGCCATTTTGGGAGAATCCATCTGTCAAAAGAAAACACCCAAAAAAATATGCCCATTCCCTCATGCATTCACGTTTTCATCTTCCCTCGCATTTTGGAGAGCGAGGGACATTTTTTATCATCCATCCTTCACATTTTCATTTTCTTTTCCTCATTGTGCATGCCTAGTCCATCATCGAGATTTCACTGAAACATTGTGGTCCATTCTGATCATTTTCGATTGCATTCTATTCATGCACGTTGTGCGGTCGTCCTTCTTGCAAAGCCATGTTTTGTTCTGAGTTGTTCGTCTATTGTTACCATCCTCAACCATTTTTATGAGAAAGAGCGGCCATATGTGGTTTCCTCATTGTTGTCGTGCAATGGTATCCTTTGTCACAGAGAGAGTGGAGTCTTGTTTTGTTGTGTTTACATTGTGGTCTACTATGTGTGCATATTTTTGGCTTGGTCTAAACTGGTTTAGAGTGGAATTGGATCTAAACTAGCTTGATAAACCTAGTGTAAGGAGGAACCTCACAAATTGATCTAGAGGGGTTGGTTTTCTTCTTTGCACACCCTAAACAACACTGGAACGCAAGGCATAGCCTGAGGGACTATGTAGCTGAGAAGGGGATGCTTCATTGTATTAGGTGTGTAGATGTTTTAGGAGCCAAGGCCTATCTAGTGCAGGTGTCCATATCTTAGTGGTTGAGCTCACTAGCTTATCCATTCAAGCTTTCCAGCTCCTTTGTGTTATCAACCCAAATGGCACTCCGTCCGAGTGCCGACATTTCCTATGTTGGTGCACAAAAGGAAATTTATGGATTGAAGGTTTCCTAAAACACTATATATGGTCATGTTATGAAATACATTCACTATCCATCCAGCTTGACATTTTTACCTTTTCATATGTCAATTGATGTACGTGACTTTGCCTATAAGCAACTTGTGTACATACGTGACTTTTACTACAGCATGTCGCGTATTGTACGTGAGTATTTGTCATTGCAACCCACGTACAGATATGTACGCGGGTTTCCCTTATAGAAACTTGTGTGTCATACGTGGGTTTCTAGTATCAATACTCGCGTACGCCTTCCTTTGACATTAAAAATAATAAATCATGATTAATTGAGATTTGTTAAGCCCCAAACAATAACTATATTAACTGTCTCAACCTCCTCAACCTTCGAAACTACCTTATTTCACTAAGTATAAATAAAGGCCTTGGGGAGGGAATTAATCAATCATACTTGGAGAGCAAAGTTATGCTGGTGGTATCTATTCAGAAGTCTTTGGAGCAGTAGAACTCAGAATCCTTTGGCTGCAGAGGAGTCCTTGTTTCAGGTGTTGGGTTGTAACCTTAACTCATTCAATATTGTTAATAAAGAGAATCCTTATTCCAAATGTGTGTTGAGTATCTTTCATGTATCATGGTTTGATGAATATTTATGATTAAGAACTCTATATAGTTTTTATCTAACTTGTCATATATACATGTATAAGTTTGCACTTGGAGGATTTTCTCTTTGCAGGTGAAGGAGAAACATCCTTGAAATCTTTAGAGGAGAAGTAGAGCGGGAGAAGACAAAGCTTGGATCAACCGTCATAAATTGAATGAGTCTATCGTATCTTCTTATTTCCTTTCTATAATTTAAATTTGATTTTTTGCAAGTTTTAAGAGTACGTTGGTAACCCCAGACCTTCGATTATAAGGTGTTTATTCCTGAACAACAGAACTGGCGACTCTGCTGGGGAGCCCAGACTGCTGTAGGTTATTTATGTTACCTTTGACCAGTCTTTGCCTTGAGTATGTGTGTGGTATCTTGTTCTGGTTCATGCTTACCATAGTGTTTGAATGCCTTGTGGATTTTCCTTCTTTTTGAGAAAAATTTATACCTGTACGTGGGTTGCTCTCTAGGACAGTCGCGTACGATATGTGAGTTGCCCTTATACACAATCGCGTACAAGCCTTGAAATATGGATTTATGGGGTAGGGTTTGCTTGTCCCTGTCCTTTTATGATTCCTGTTTGTTAGTTGGTATTCCTTATAAGCACTATGTTGTTAATTTGATCACCTTGTTGGCCACACCTTGTGCTTTCCTGTAAAGCCCTTGAGTTTCTTTTGTTTGGATTGTCTTCTGTTTGCATTTTGAAGTAGGTATGCCTGTTTGGGTTATAGGTTGAAGTGTTTTTTTCTGAATTAGTGATCAAGTTTGTGGGCAATGTTTTTCCCAGTCTATCTTTGGATAGTGATTGGTTTGCCACTTACCTTTGTGTGTTTTCAGTGATTTCTTGTCATTGTACCCGCCCAAGCTAGGGTTCCAAGTCTTCCCTTGTTGGTTGATATTTGGTCTTATTAATTTGTTTACTTCAATTTGCTTGCTTTATACAGTTGATTTGATCCAAGTATACTAAAGTTTAGTGCATTTCAGGTGCATAGTAGTCTTTGAGCATTTTGAAAAATGAAAAGAAAACATTTTGAAGCTTTTGCATGTAATTTTGTATAGAGTAGTTTTACTTTTAGTTTTTAAAATATAATCTCAAAAATTACAAAAAAGAAAAAAAATATAGTCTTATCTTTTCTTTTGCATTTATAAAAGAAAAAGAAAAACACATGTTTTCTTTATATGCATGTAGATTAGTTTATTAGTCTAGATTACATAGCATATCATTGTTTTTGAGAAAAAATAAAATGATTTGTTCTTTTGTGGCTTCTAAGTTTCTACTTGGAAAAGAAAGAGAATAGTTTGTTTTTTGCATTCCATTTCTCTTTGCTTAGTCATTTGGCTTCAACTTTGAGTCAAAACACCACATACGTTTCACGCCATTTACCCTCTGACTAAAAACAACCCTTAAAATAAACGAAATAATTTAAAAATTATTAGTAAGTTTTATTTTATAGGGTCATACACCAACTAGCTCAGGCTAGACTTGTGGGATAGGGAGTTTAAACTCCCCACAAGTGTTTAATTTCAGACGTAGTTGGCCAATCAGTAGGTAAACCCTTTTCTACATTGATTGTATCTGGGAAGCTTCTCTCAAATGGGAGTCAAGCACAAGGCTGCATGGAGGCATTGGACTGAGGAGATAACCCTCTGATTCCTTGTTGAAACGTAAACCGAGGTTTTTGCATATCTGGGGATTCTGTCTTAGATAGGGTTTTGGGCTTTCCTACCCTGCCCATGCATGCAAACTAGGCTTGCGACTGTCCCCCTAGACTGTCAATATAGTTAAGATATCCTTTAGTCTCTTCGAAATCTAGGGTTCATACATAGGTACACCGAAAGGCTATTTCTGGTTGACCTTGGATAGGCTTGGAAGGTAACCCCGATAGAAGGTGTGGGAGGGCGGTGGGTGATTCCTCTGCTTGTTCCTAAGAACATCTATAGGGACGCCAAGTAACTATATATCAGCTTTCTTTTGGAAAGCATATCTTATACTTGTTTGTCTGTTTGGCTTTAGGAATTTCAGTGAGTGCTGTGTGGCTTGTCTGTACTTAGTGTGCCTTTAGGTGTGTGCTTTGTAATTTTGGTTTCCTTTCAAACTCAGATTTTGTCTCCTAGTTTGAAACTATGGCTAACACCCCTTTGGACACCAACCAAGAAATCCCCATTCTGGGAACTCCTTGTACTATTCCTCTCATGGGGAATGTTGGTGTTCCCTTGATGGCCACCCTGAATCTACCTGGATTCACCCTAGGGATACCGGTTGTGGTTGTTTTCCACTCCAACCGTCCTTAATTCTCCTGATTCTTCTCAAGTAAGCTCCTTATATCAAGGGCATCAAAACACTACATCCCCTTCACCTGTAGTTGATTCTCCTCCTCCTTCTACCTCATGCGGTGAAAGTACTGATACTAGTAACTGACAGTCTAAAAAAAGTAAAAGAAGGAGGAATAGGAAGAAGGAACATAAGCAAGGGGGAACCCATTCAACCTCTACAAGTCAAGTTGAACCTCACCACCCAGCCTTTGCAGTTCATGCTGGGGGCACCTATCCAACCTCTGCAAGTCATGTTGGATCTAAGCACTCAACCTCTACAAGTCAGGTTGATCTTCACCATCCAGCCCAGTGTTGATCATGATGGTGGAATCCTTCCAACCTTTCCAAGTCACATTGGATCCAGCCACTTAGCCTCTATGGTCCATGCTGAGGGCACCCATTCAACCTCTGAAGTTCAAGTTGAACCTCTCCATCCAACCTCTGTAAGTTATGTTGGATCCATCCACCCAGCCTCTATGGTTCATGCTTGGGGCACACACTCAACTATTGCAAAGCATGTTGATCCTAACCATTCAACCTCTGTTTTTCATGTTGGTGGTGATCGTCCAACCTCTGCAATTCATGTTGGACCCAGTCTCTCAGCCGTTGCAAGTCATGCTGGGGGCAGTCCTTCAGCCTCTATAGTTCATGCTAGAGACAATCCGTCAGCCATTGCGAGTCATGTTGACACTGTTGAAAAGACTAACCATTCAAAAAACAAGCCCAAGTTTCCTTGTAAGCTTTGTGAGGGAGACCACCTTACTTATAAATTCCCTTCTATCGCGGAGGTGTGAAGAGTTTGGTTTCATGGTCATCTAATTTTTGAACATTGTGAAGCTTTTCAACAACCAACCTCTCTTATTCAAGTTGGACCTAGTCACCCGGCCTCTGGTGGTCATGCTGGGGGAAAACTCTCAGCCTCTATAGGTCATGTTGAGAGCAAACAGTCAGCCACTGCTAGTCATGTTGACACTATTGAGAAAACTAGTCGTTTGAAGTGCAAACTTAGGTTCCCTTGTAATTTATGTGAGGGAGATCATCTTACTCACTAGTTCCCTGCTATCGTAGAGGCACGAAGAGTGTGGTCCGAGACTCAAGAATTTCCTTCTCCTGAACAACCTATAGTTTTTCAACACCCTACTCAACCTTTGGTTGATCAAGCAGTCAAACCAATCTCAGCTTTGGTTGATCCCACTCTTCTTTCGGAGAGTGATCCTGATGTGATTGAACTAATGTCATCTTTGGTCAATCCCACTCTCCCTTCGAAGAGTGACTTCCACGAAGTGGTTGAATTGATTCCATTGTTGATCAATCCCACTCTTCCTTTGGAGAGTGAAGTGTCTACTAGTCACATTTTCTTCACTACCAGTTCAGCACTTACTGAACAAGGGGGCATTGAACTCATTTCGGATCAACCCCCACCAAGCTCTCAGATTGCTTCCTTTGATTGGGATATCCTAGTTGAGCCGCGCCTTCCTTCTGATGCACCTTTCAAGATAAAAGTCAAAGTTGAATCATACACAATTGCTTGTTGTACAGTTAGTATCTTGTTTGCTCGTGCTTGGCGAGGCATGGGATCTCCTAGCCTTGTGTTGACTGCTAGTTAGTTACTAGCATTTGATAGAAGAATTTGTATAGCCTTGGGAATTCTTGCTCAAAAACCTGTCACTTTGGGTGGGAAGACCGTCTTAGTTGACTTCATGGTGATAGAAGACCCCTTGGACTACAATATGCTCCTTGGACGTGATTATTTCTATGCCATGCAAGCTGTGGTGTCAACATTTTTTCATGTGATGTACTTTAATCATGGTGAATAAATTGTCACTATCGATCAGTTGGATTTTCTTGATCCTTCTCCTGACCCAACTAGAGACCAGGTCTTTACTTTATCAATTCCCAGTGTTTCTATAGACACTACCCCACTACAGGTGAGTTATGTGGCCTTATGTCCTTTATGTTCAATTACTACTATGAAGCAGCCTCTGTTTTCATGCTTACCTTCTTGGGACTTGGTCCTAGCAGTTGACCAGGTGAGTCATTTTATATAGACTATGGAGCTGGCTCTCCACTTTGTCGATCCATTTGAAAGTTTAGACATGTTTCCTATCTCGGATGATCTCCTTCCTTCAGATGAAGTCTTCCTAGAGTCTTTGATACAGTCTGACCTTCTTTTGGATGTTGCTTCAGTTATGACTAAGTCTAACCCTCATTTTCTTAGTAATCCTAATTTTCCCATGGATTGGTCTTCTTATGTTGGTCTTGTTGAGTTTTTGGACTCCTCCTTCGAACAGTAAGTCAGTGATCCTGATGAGTTTGATTTTTCTTATGAATTTTTCAACTCCTGTGATACTGAGTTTGTTCTTGCAGACTCTATCTCCCTTGTTGATTTTTGCTCTCCTTTTGAGGTTGATCTTACTAATTATAAACCATCGAGCCTTGGTGCTATAGAATCTTCTTTAGTTGATTCTACCTTGACTTTACCTTTTGTAGAAGATAGCAAAGTCACATTTGTTTTTGCCAAAGTGACCCGCATCAGATCGTTTCTTCTGAATATGATCTTGATGTTGTTGTTTCTTGAAGACATGATTTGTAGTTGGATTCACAATTGTTTACTGGCCTCGCCTTGTTGTTCAAGTTGTAACTGCATTTGCATGTATCCTTCTCATGCTTTTGAGCTTGATGACGGCTTCTATGCTTTTAGCTCGTTGTATAAGCCCTCATCTTTGTTCTCATCGTCGCTAAGACTTGTATCATTTTGCCTTTGCAACATGACACCTTTTACCCAGAGGAGACATTCCCTGAGTGTCGTTATCTCTCTCACTTTCCTTGCATTATGTATAGGTTGGTTCCTTGTGCTTGGAACTAGTTTTGCCTATCTACGACACTCGTCTCCTCGCATTTAGAGCATTCTTTCTGCTCTCCTTCGAGCTCGTTAAAAATAGTAAGGAGGCCACAAGTTGAATTTTATGGACTCGTTAAAACTTCACGGGAAAGATTTTGAGTTTCTTTAGGCCCAGGTTTGACTCCTCAAAATAGAATTGACTGGCAAGTAAACTTTTCCATTCAGACTTGTTAAGAATATGTGAATGGGCATCCACATTGGTGGTAGGTTATCGCTTTCTCAGACCATGTGGAATAATACAAGAAAGGAACACTCTCTTTTCTTAGGAATTGAGAAGAGTATTCTCAGGTATAGGTTTATCACTTTTCTGGGCCTGAGGGAGTAAACTTACAGAAAAGGAACCCCTGGTATGAGCTTACTTTTCTCTTTTTCGTGCTTTGGACAAAAACATGAAAAAGATTCCGAGTGTACTTTATGTCTTTGTCATGCTCGTTAAACCCTAAAGAACAAAGCATCGAGTTTATTGTTGTAATCCCCATTTCTCGTAATCAAATGGATCTTTCCAAGTGATCTTTCCTTCCTTCGCACTCGTAAAAAGTAGGCTATATGCTGCTTTTGAAGGAACGTTGGGTAGGTGGTAATTTAACCTTTTTCGAACCTTCCTAACTAAATATGAAAAAGGTGTGCCTTACTTATTCGGAATCTAAGAGAGTTGTTCTGTGGTTTTTTTTATACTTTTTCGGCCTCAAAAGACTAAATTGGATGAACAAGACCCCCCCTGGAGTCTTCTTTGGAGTTTTCAGAATCTCTAAATTATGAAAACACCGTCTAGCATGTACTAGTTCGGGCTCGTTAAATCCACAAATTAGTGACACTATCAAGCATTATTTTCTCTTCTCTTCAAGCTTGTTAAAAGATGAAGAGAGATCCGAGTTGACTTTCCTGGACTCATTAAAATTTAATAGGGAAGGTAAGAAAGAAATTTTCTCTTATTTTCAGTTAATGGCAGCATGTCATCCTTGAACATAGCACTCTTTGTTTTTTTCGATACCCATGTCTCAGTGTTCACTTTCAGTTTAGCTATTACTTCGAGTTTATTACTCCTCCTATTGTCTGTTATACCTGGGGAATCTGATCATGTCTCCTACATGGTAGATAAGTCTAGTTGTTCTATCTATAAAGTTAAAAGATGCCTTGGGTCATCTCTGTGTCATGCTCACTATTCACATACTTAACTCAATGTCTGATTTCTATCTTGATCCCATCATTGTTATATCTGTTATCTCTTATGTCTCCCTTCCTTTGCCCAATTCCTAGTCACTCTTGTGATCCGCTGGAGGATCTATTTCCTTCCTTATCACAGTATGGTTCCACTTCAGTACTTCCTGATGATGAAGACCTAGAGTTTTGATGATAGTACCTCAGGATTCACTTCCATCATTGGTGAATTGCTTTGCTTCAGTTGTCAATTATCACCTATTGATTGACAAACTGTTGAATCCATTCCATGTTCGACTTCAGCCTACATTTATTCACATGGTTTGGATTGCACTGGTTCTTTGGGATTGCTTATGAAGACCTTAGCTCCTCATCTATGGACTAATTTGCACAAGATTATGTTCCATTTATGTACATACCTTCTAGATATTTGAAGACTCATCATTATTGTATATTGTGGCTTCGATCCACCTTTGTAATATACGTGGTCTTGTACCCGTATCATATGATGTACTCAAATATTGTAAAGGAGCTAGTGTTCCAGTATATTGAACATATCATCCTCAGCTATGAATTTGTATATGACATTATTATGTATTTGTTTCAGCTACTACCTCTACTCCATTGGATTTCTGAGTTCTCCAAATACAAAGAATATAATGTATTTCGGCCATCGCTTCCCTCTAACCTCACACATTGGGGGGCATATGTTATCAACCCAAATGGCACTTCTCCGTCCGAGTGCCGACATTTCCTATGTTGGCGCACAAAAGGACATCTATGGATTGAAGGTTGCCTAAAACTCTATAGATGGGCATGTTATGAAATACATTCACTATCCATCCAGCTTGCCATTTTTACCTTTTCATATGTCAATTACTGAATACGACTTTGCCTGTAAGAAAACTATGTACATACACAACTTTTCCTATAGCATGTCGCGTATTGTACGCAAGTATTTGTCATTGCAACCCGCGTATAGATCTGTACACGGGTTTCCCTTATAGCAACTCGTGAGTCATACATGGGTTGCCAGTATCAATACTTGCGTATGCCTTCCTTTGACATTGAAAATAATAAATCGCGATTAATTGAGATTTGTTAAGCCCTAAACAATAACTATCTTAACTGTCTCAACCTCCTCAACCTTCGAAACTACCTTATTTCACTAAGTATAAATAAAGGCCTGGGGGAGGGCATTAATCAATCATACTTGGAGAGCAAAGTTATGCTGGTGATATCTATTCAAAAGTATTTGGAGCAGCAGAACTCGGAATCCTTTGGTTGCAGAGGAGTCCTTGTTTTAGGCGTTGGATTGTAACCTTAACTCATTCACTATTGTTAATAAAGAGAATCCTTATTCCAAATGTGTGTTGAATATATTTCATGTATCATGGTTTGATGAATATTTATGATTAAGCACTCTATATATTGTTTATCTAACTTGTCATATATACATGTATAAGTTTTCACTTGGAGGATTTGCTCTTTGCAGGTGAAGGAGAAACATCCCTGAAAGCTTTGGAGGAGAAGCAGAGCAGGAGAAGAAAAAGCTTGGATCAACCGTCATAAATCGAGTGAGTCTATCCTATCTTCTTATTTCCTTTCCATACTTTAAAGCTGATTGTCTGCAAGTTTTAAGAGTACATTGGTAACCCCAGACCTTCGGTTATAAGGTGTTTATTCCTGAACAACACTTTGCAACCTGATAAACCCATCTGTTATTTTGCCTAGCTGGTCCTTAGTGTGAATGTTGGCTTCACTGACTACAGTCTGATAAACCTAGCAGGATATTGGCTTGTTTGTTTGCAACCTGATAAACCCATATGTTATTTAGCTTGGCTGAGTTTTATCATATCCTTGTCTATGTGTGAGCCTGCTAGTGTTCCTTATTCCTTATGGGAATCATGCCCACCTCGGGGTGGGAGTAATGCTGAGATATTGATGAGTGCACTGGCCTATGGTTGGGTGGAACGTTGCAGCAACGTAGTTGGTTGTAGGAAAAATTGTTTCAAAGATAAGTATATCTATATTAATCTTTGCATTTGTAATTTATTAATGAAATATGATGAACATGCTTAATGTGTTGAATTGATGAATTGATTCTACTGTATAATTGCAATTGTATGCATCTGTGTATGTTTGTTTCAATGCATTTCTAAGTTTCATTATGGGGCTTAGATTGTCTGAATTGGTGATGGCCTGAATGATCAAATCGATCTAAGATTTCTGTTAGCAGGTTGAATTTCTATAGAAATCTCCTTCCACAACTTTCCTTTCCACAACATGCAAGAGGCAGGATGCGGGATGCGGAAACAAAATTTTGTAAATCCTATTCTTTGTAATTTTACTTCCACAACTTGTGGGATGCGGCTCTGCAGATCTCCACTTCCGCAACTTTCCTTTCTGCAATGGTCTATTCCGCATGTGGGATGCGAGATACGAGAGGCGGGACCGCAATTTCCATATTTTCTTGATTCTGCAAACTCAATATTTCTGCACTGTTGATTCTTGCGAGTTGATTCTCAGTCATTGATATGTTCCCATATGTGGAACAACTTGTGACTGTCATTTTTCGTCTTGATTTTTCCCCATCGTTCAATCTCCTATGAGATCTTTCTTCGTAGATTGTCGAATTGATCAATGGTGGATGGGAGGAAATGTGACAGTGTGGTATCAGAACATGAATGTTGAGGAGAGTTTGACGATCATGCCCTATGTTTCCAAGAACGATAGATTCCGTACGCAAATTTTAATTTAGCATGATAATCGGGGTATGGGTACGTGACGTTGTTGGTTCTAGCCATGTCACATGGATTTCAGTAAACCTGGATGCTAAAACAAATGAAAGAAAAAATATAATTTTGACTTATTGAACTCCAGCGCCCTCCCGTAACTTGAAATACTCTTCATACTGAAATTCATATAAACATTCCCCCAAGGTTATGAATTATTCTATAAAATGACATTGTTGATTTTGTGTTATTGAGTTTTCTTTGATAATGAGCAAAAACGTGTAAGTAAACTTAGGGACTATAATCTTCCGAGAACTAAAAGTTAGATTTCTAAAACATAGTAACAAGAACAGATTTATTTCCAGAATGTTGGAGTATAAAGAAAACCATTAAAATATTTCATTTTTCTCCACCCTTTCTAAATAAGATTGTCATTCTTGGATGACCCTGCACCACCTCATAACTAAGTAACATTGTTTTCTTGGAATATTTTGAGAACATGAACCAAAAAAAAAATAATAGTGTGATTGAGATCCATGCTAGTGTAATTATGGTTTACATTTATTGAAATTGATAAGAAGTTACAAATATTCTCATTAAGATCTTGCATTGTCCTGCAATCTCCTTTTTTAAGCCCTAAATACTGGAGACCATAAGTTATTCTTTGAGCATAATAGCGATTTTTAACTAATCTAGTGTGTGGCATCTATCCAAATTTCATGCGAGTAACCTCTTTCATGGTTTTGTGTGGCTATGAATGAATTGATTTCGTTGAGATTCTCCTTAATTACATAAATTAATATTCTCTCTCAAGAACTAATATAACCATGTAAAAATATCCAATATACATTTCTTCATGCCAACAACCTCTTTCGCCATTGGTCTCTATGCGGTTATGAATAAAGTGATTTTCATTGATATTCTCATTAGGTACAGAAATTAATATTCTCTCTCAATAACAGAAAATAAAATTTGCAATATAAATTTCTTGTAGTGCTAGCATATGGAGCGAACATATGCTTTTAATGATATGTTCTCTTGACGTGGTTTATCTTTGAGCAATTTATGCATAAGCTCCATCCTGTTGGCAGTTTGACCAATCATATTTCATAATATTCTATCACCATGCTTTCCTGGTGCGAGACAATAAAATCTCCATCAATTTATGCACTCAGTTATAGCATAAAATAAAATATTAGAGACAATGGAATCTCCATCAATTTATGAACTCGGTTATAGCAGAAAATATATTGGAGCCCACAGCTCTATAAAAATAAACATATTATTTTTAATACCAACAATAAAAGAAAAATAAAATAGAGTAGATACCTTCTGTGACAACGAAGACCAAATTTTTGGCAGATTGCAGGACAACATCATAAAATTGTTTCAGGGCAGTTTTTGGACACATAGTAGGACATCATCACAAAATTGTTTTAGGGTGCCAAAGAAAATTTGGACTAGGATGTAGTGTAGCAATGGAACCACTAGGATCCAACCATCTTGCATGCCACACAGATCCAACATCTCTTTCATCCTCTGTGCATTATCTACATATGCCATAAATTATCAAAAGCTCACAGTGAATGTGCATGCACCTTTAAACTTGTTCAGAAATGACATCCAGGTGAAGTGTTGCATGCACTTTAACACTACCAAATTATCGAATGCATGTACAAAATTCTTGTCAGATGTGTCAGAGGAGACAATTGTTAGTCCAGTTACAAAAAAAAAAATTTGGACAATAAGAGGTTAACGCTAAAAACCTTAGATATGATGAGAAAAAATTTATCATAAAAAAATGAAAAAGTGTGTGCACGGTTGCCAAAACCATGCCTATTACAATATTCCATGCATGCATGGAATAATAAGACTTGCTTGAACATCAAATTGGGCTCATATTTGCCAGACATGGTGTTCGAACTTCAACGTGACTATTAATCTTCTAACACTCCACAAGAGAACCTATGGTTGAGCTCGGCGGAGGTGAAAGTCATGACCGCGGTTAACACATGACAGGTAATGATGGGTCGATCTATAAAGGTTGGTAACTAGTCCAGGTGGTTGGTAGCAGGCACTAAAATGAACAGGAAGTAGGGATCTTACTATCTCTCCAGTGGGTTCAAAATGATTTAATGGCTTAAAACATAGAAAAACATAGATGCAACAAAAGCATATCCATCATGAATACAACATTGTCCATTTCTGGTCACTAAATAAAGTTTTGGTCATAGAAAGAAAAAACCCAACTCTCAATTAACAAAAACATAACTTGGCTAGCAATTAATCAGTCTATGCATTCAACGTAGGATTTGATTAACTTAATAGAACAATGGCCCACCATTGTGAGTTCGCTTCATTTCAGTGAAACAAAGAAATACATAATTATAAATGAGCATTTGGTTTTCTACTGTGACATTAAGCTAATAGCTCATAATAACTTTTTTTTTCATATGTGAAAGTCATGGTCTTTGAAATTACATTTTATTTTAAATGAAAGGTCGAATATATATATATATATATATATATATAAGAATGCACAACCTTTTTAAAGAACTTATCTACTTTTATGGGAAGACCAATGTACCAAATCAGAGTTACACCCTTTCATTCATCCCAAGAGCATCAACTTCCATCAGTTATTCCTACATTCATACTGACTCCAACTCTCGCAATACAAGAGGATTCCCCAAGATCATTTTTAGTGAAACAATGTCTCCCTAGTTTTAGATCATTGATTTCATCCATACCGTAGGATTCGGTTATACTTTTATATTAATACTAACCGTTCCTTTATGATATCGATGATTCACAATATAATTAATAACATAATCACTCATGAGTATTAATTCATTTTGATATGGGAAAAAAATTTCAATTTTCTAAAGTTATTAACATTTTTATTAAATGTAATTAAAATAAATACAATTATTTGAATGCCAATTGGTCTTTGGTTGCTTACGTGAGCACCTCGATCTTTACTTCTCACATTGGCGGCGGGGTGACCTAAGGTAAGACTGGAATTTTCAAGAACCTAACAATTTTTTATAATAACAAAGTCTTAGTATATAACCGATGATATATATATGGTTGGATGGGGTTCGATGGATCAATATATTAATGTTAAACCTAGTTGTTCACACCATCATCAAAATAGTTTGCCATCATTAGAAGCTAGTGTATTATCCCAAGCTTATTCAAAACCTGGTGTCTGAAGCATTAAAAAAAGGCATTAAAAATGTGTTTGTTTACAAAGAATGGAGTCAGTATGTAGCCCTCATAATCTTCATGCATTAACCATTGATATGTCTTCACTTTTTACCCTTCGCATGGTAGGCCAGAGAATGGAGTTGTTCGAGAAATATCTGTGTAATGGTGGATGTATTCTCATGTAGTAGTCAAACAATAATTATATGATAGGGCTGAGTACCGCTCCCCACCATTATAAGACCACTCTACCTTTCTTGTCTTCAAATTCTCCCTTTGCTCCTACTCTGTGCTTCCAACATCTCTAGCATTTGCTTGCTTCCTTTTGAGTTCTCCCAGCTTTACAACATATAAAATGGGGAAGCAAAAACAAATGGATTTTCCATCAATGGAAATGGACATTCCTATAGTGATGCATATGTTAACAAGAATAGAAATGCTAACGGTCATGTAGTTCATCATGTTAATGGGAACAAAAATGGGATTATCATGACGGTTGTTTACAATAGAGTTTCAGGGATTCGAAACTGCTCTTTCAGAGACGAACGACGCCATTGCTTTGGTATGAAAAAGAAATTGAAGACAATCTTTGCAGGTGTTTTGTGCTAAATAGGTAAATTTTGTAAACCTGCTTTTGCACCGCAGATATTTTTGAGCTTGAATGTGGATATATATATATATATATATAGAGAGAGAGAGAGAGAGAGAGAGAAACAAATGATTTTTTCACTAAATATTGAATATTAATGTCTTCGCAACATTCTTCATACTAGAGTGAGCAATTACCAAGATATAGCGTTGCTCGACATAGAACCATTCGGCAAGGTAAATATATGCAGTAGACTATATAGAATATACTAAAATAAATATTGTGAATTACCTTTTCTTTGGACGTCAATAAGGCTTGCTTTCTCTTGCAGATAGGATCTTGTTATAGACAGAAATTAGTTGCAAAACACAAAAGTGGATGAGTTTATCTTTCACAAATTACTAGTGAATCTAGCGCTTGTGTGCCACCTGAAGTAAGTAATTAAGTAATTTGCATATGGTAATATCCCTCAGTTGTATCCCTTTAAATTTTGGCAAAGAATTGGTTCTCATGATTCTAATTTGTAGTCATGATGTGTGATTTCATCCTCAAAAGCGTATTCATCATGGGAGGCAGGGAAGGATCCACAACTTGGGAGGTATTACACAGTAAGAACATCAAGAAAGTGGTGATAAGTGTCATCAATAAGGTCTAACCTCCGATCTCCCTTAATTTATGGTTTTATTGCTTTTAGTTTGAATTTTTCTAGACTTAAATAAAACGTTGCTTCCAGGATGTTGTTGAATTTTTCTCATAATTTCAGAGTCTGTAACTGTCAATGATCATGAACAGAAGGTTATATCAAAAGAATTCTCATTTGTTTTTGCAGATAAGTGTCCATTACAAATCTAAGGATTCTGTAATGCCTGTAGATTATCAAACATTTCCTCCCATTGAAAAATCCTTTTCCCTTTTGTATCGCGAGTTCCCCATCTAAATTTATTTTAGCCCTTAGTGTCGTGTGTTTCCAATATGTGTTGAACTTTTACATACTATGTGGTAAAAAGAAAATTTACGGTAGACAGACTGTTTGAAACCCTAGACACTTATTTATCAACAAAAATGTCGAGTAAAAAAATTTCGGCATGGATGAAAAGGTTTTGCATTGAGAACTTTTTGACACGGATGAAAAGGTTTTGCATTGAGAATTTTCAGCATGGACGAAAGGGAACTTTCTGCTAATAGTGGTAAAAGTAACCACATAATGATTTGACCATTTCAAACTGGTTGTTATGAACAGAGAAGCGTTCTGTAGTTCTTGCCCTGAGCATCATTATCAATGATGCTAGGTAGCAAATTTGTAATGCTTCATTTTTTCAAACTATTCTTTATACTTCTTAGGTTCCTGCTAAAGTTTAAAGCTTTAGACAAAATTAGTCGACGTAGAAATGAGCTTGAGAAAAGAGATGAATGATTCAACGTCATAATACGAGACCTCACAGGTCCGGAAGGAGGTCTTTGTTATCAATTGTACGCAAAATCTTTCTATGAGCTTGTTCTAAAGCCAAAGTTGAGCCACTGAGAAGTGTTCCTTACTCAGGTATAGCATCACAATAAAATTGCTAAAGATGATCCTTAAAGATAATACTAGTGTTCTTTTTAGTTTAAAATTTTAGAATTCACTTTCAGAAATTCTTAAAATCTAGGGTAAATTATGTTTTCAAATTTTGAGATATATTAAACTTGTCAATTTTACTTTTACTTGTAAGTTTTTCACTCCTAGGAGGGATTTTATAGATAAAGTATTGATTTGTATTGTCCAAATCTCATAACAACATAATGATAATATGATCTCATGCATATGATGTGTCAGAATCCAATACACATAGAACTCAGTGGCATATTCATTGTATAGAAAAATATATTGGTTTTATCTTTGAATATTTTGAAACTATTTGGATAATTATTTATCACATAAAACTTGTTTGTTGTAATTATTTTCTCTTTCTCCCTTATCTAACTGTGGAAATTAAAATTGTATTGCAGATACAGTAAAAGCAATATACTTTTGCCTTATGAAGCCGCAATAATGGAAATAGGGCAACATAACATTTCTTCTTGTTCTGGAACAACCGAAAGAAGAAGGTAACACAAACGTTCAGTATTGGGACATCGATGGACTCCACCTGTCACGTATGTCCACATTCATAAATGTGACAATTTCTTGGTGAATAACCAAATCCAAATCATTGATTCCACTAAATAGTTATTTTTCTTCACTTTTCATATCATCACATCGTTCCAGTAAATTGTGTTTGTCCTTGATTATTCATATGATTGTATGTAAGAAGCACAATTCTTGAAGGATAAAAGGTGATGAGAGAATCTATAAATATATATAAAATATATCTCAGGAGCTATTAAACACTTTGAGTTTTTTATAAATATGTGGGTTCATGTGAATATACAAGGACTGCGAATTTTGGAAAATATTAGTATTAACTGGTGGTTTTCTTCCAATCAATCAATCAGATGGGAATATTTTGTTTACAATCATCGTGGCGTGATTGTGCTAAGCAAGCTTTTGTATGGCTCAATTCATGTGAAATATTATGATTGGCTTGATCCCATATTAGACACAACCATCAATTCCAAACAACAATATTCTTGCTCACCAGCATGTAAGCTTTCTTCTACTTTTAGTTCTTAACACTGAAATATCTTAGTTATTGATTATCCTAGTGATATGCATTTCCTTTTCACAATGAGACTTGCATAATTAAATTCAGATGTTTTTTTAAAATATCTATATTGTGAAACATCTGTATTATATCCAAAAACATGGGGAAACATGTATTCTTTCACTGCAATAAGATCTTTTGCAGTGTTGGATGTACTAGCTCCACCGTATAAAGAGGATCTTGCATACTATCGTCTTTATCCTTACTCCATAGACTTTTGCGTAAAGGTAACCTCACTGTGGTTTGTTTTTCCTTCAAAGGCTTTAGTTAAAATAAGATGAAAGTGGTTTATCTAAATGTATTTCTATCTATATTTGTTTTATCAGGGAGAAAAAAGAAAGCGGATCTCTATTATGAAGGCTTTGCGTGGTTGGAAAAAGTGGAAAATCTTGATAACTTCATCCTTAAAGGATGAACATATGGAGGCCCAATCATTAATGTTATTTGATGGCGTTACCCTCTTTACTAGTTTTATATGTTTCATACATGGAACTCTTCCTACATACTTTTTAAATCAATTTGGATCATTAGTCAATTTCTTTGTGTTTGCGCTTTGGCAAATGGTGCCTTTGATTGTACAGTGAGCTGAAAAATATAAAATATTGCATCGCAATAACATAGGCTAGCTGAAAGGATGAAATCGATTGGTGTCCATATTCAAAGTCAAGAATCTTGAGTGGGTCACCTTTGACATACTCGTCACGATCCTCTCCTTGTTTTCATACACACTCATTCATAAATATACTATTTTCATACCTATAGTCCATAAACACACTATTTTATTTATTATTCATATGCACTCATTCATAAATATATTATATTCATAACGATAGTCCATATAAGATGCTTTTTGTTTGTTTGTTTTTATATGCATTCATGAATATATATAGTCCACTCACACATTGAGTTTCATGTTTATTATAATCCACCACCCTATAAGTCTATCCTGAAGAGAAACTCACATACATAAAGTGTATGTGCCTTTGATGTATAAATTTTTTATTGTGGGATTATAAGGAACTCTTTTAGTAGAATAATTAAATAGTTCAGTGAATTTATCTTATTTTCTTGATCTTTGTTGTTTACATATACACATTTTTATTGAATTTTGATATGCTTTTTCATTCTATATGAATGCAAATACAATGCTATACAAAAAAACTTTGTTTCATAACCGTGTGTTATGGTTATAAGGGACCTCTTGGGATCTCGGGTATGCAAACTACATATAATCCAAAATAAAATCAAAACCAACCAATACATCTCACCAAGCTATACTTGTTCCAAATTATACATCACACCAAATTACACATAATAGAAGCTTAGTCTTATGATTGTAACCCTTTAAGGATCTCTAGAAGGCTTTACCTTCTAAGTCTTTATTGAGTTTAGGGTTACTCTACAAGTGTCAAGACACTACATAGTTAAGGAGTCACCACATAGGACCAACAAGGGAGGGGTCAACATAAGGCTAACCACAAGTCAAAAGGTACTTTAATTTCATTTATCATTCATGCCTTTCATATGTCAAAGTGGATATCAGGTAAGATGTCTATACCAAAAAATAAATTAATGGTATGCATTAAACTTTAGTGGATGGTCAAAGTTACTTAAAGATCAAACAAACTATTTTTTTTCCTATAGCATTGATGTTATAGCAATAGCTAGTAGAAAATGCGGTGACATTGCCACCTCATGTCTCTTGTTCACATGATAATGCTTGTCCTAGTAAATTCATACATCGTAGTAGTTTGTTTTATTAAGAGAATACATATAGTTTATAATTTACTATCTCAACGTATGAATTTCTAGCTATTCCAATACCTTAGAAACGTAGTTACTTTAATTTAATTTTCATTACATATAAAAATATGTTTTGTTTATATATAAATTATGTTAATATTTTAATTCTTAGAATGTATATTATCACTATTACGAAATGGGGCTTTGGTCTCATTAAAATTCTATCTAATTTTTTGGACTTTCATAATAAATTAATTATCAAAACTACGAAATTCTTGTTCTTAGCTATTGGTTTTTAGGCAACTAAATGAAAATTAATAAAGTGCTTTCTCTTCAACACCTCAAGGTGCCAAGGTCACTATTAATCATGATCAACTCAATTCTCAAGGATTCACAAAAGTTTAACCCCTCTCTCTCATGGATTCTTTTGTTCTCATAGTTTAATTGCAGTACACTTCAGTCTTAGGTATATACATTAATTTATTTTGTCATTACAATTTACATAATTCATCGCCATCTCTTAACTATAACAATTCCACAACTTTCAAGGATCAGGATTTGACCTTGAAGTCCTTTAAAAACTAATACATCTTTATATATTTACATCCTTATATATCAAATACAAGAAAGTAAGGGTGTTGGGGTATTTCTTCGGGCTAAAAATTAACACACCGAATAATAGAGCTATGACTCTTTCACTAACCGAACAATTTTGGTCCCTTCGCGAGAACACAAGAGAAATATGAACCCTGGGTCTTGGAATACAAACAAAACAGCAAGCAGCTACAACTAAAATAATCACATGAGGTTAGTGTTTCGAGAGGGAGCAAGGATGCTCAACCTCCAATAAATTGCCAAAGGATAAAGGAAACGTGAAAGAAAAAACTCAACAAGCAAGATTTCCAATCAACCGCTCAGGAAGACCACCCAGACTAAAAATAACACCACCAATGACTCCTTCAATAAATCAGCATCAGCTTTTTCTGCAATATTACCTCAAATAAATGGTGGTGGAGTAAATGGAAAAACCTGACGCGAGGAGCTATAGCTCTACAACTCACACAACGGAGGTTTTTGAAGGGGAATCTTGAACATTTGTCCACGTCACACATATTTTTGGTGGACGGGCCAAGTATTACCTCTGATACCAATTGTAGGAATCTATGTAGGAACCGCTTCCAACTTTTAGGAAATTGATTCCTGAAGTTTTGACGTTGCGGGGAACTTGGGAACTTGTACGTTGTTAGTTTTTCTTTAGATTTGTTTAGTTTATCTAGGATATTTCTCTGAAACAATAACAAGTACAAAATATGCATAAGATATAAAAGATACACGAGACACAAATATTTTCACTAGGGAAACTATAAAGGAGAAAACCCAGCAAACTTCCTCAAAATAGTAAGATGATCAAACCTAATAATAAGAAGCATTCATCAGTTATATATCTCTCCTCCTTTGTCTCTCTCTCTCTCTCTCTCATGCGAACTTGAGAGTGCAAGGTGTGTATAAATAAGGGAGAGTTCTTCCCTATTTATACCCTTTAAGTGACTAACCAAAAATAACACTGGGGCCCACTTGTCTTCCCTAATAGGTCTGACTTCTCTCAGGAAGACTCCAAATACACATTACATGATGCTACATTGGGGACTGTTTCCTCGACTTACAAAGGAGGTTATACCTCAAGGTCTAGACACAATTAAGACATCTCGCAAGGAGGTAAACACATCTCCAATGGGGGTACAACAACATACAATGATAATACACATCAAAATATTCTCCGAATTTACAAATACATAAAAAATCCCTCTTAACAAGGAAGCTATTCTCTCTCTTCTACAGTGATCAACACATATGGTCAAGTCTTCATCGTGGAGTCATAGAGTCATCATCATAGCTACTTCCATCACCATCTTCTTATTGATCATCAAATGGTACTATCTGTCATCAGAAGTTTCTATAGAGTGTTGATGTATTTGTAATTTCAGAATGTATTCACTTGTATATCTTATATTGTATTTTATTGTACCCCGATGTTCCTATCGGGATAATCATTAATATAATAAAGTCATGTAAATTCATTGAGGTTAACCCTCCATTGTAAGTCGGGGCAATAGTCCTCGTAGTTGAGGGGTACTAGGGTTATTAGACTCTCCTAGAGAAGTTGGCCCTGGTGAGTAATTGTCAAATGGAAAACTAGTATAAGTAGAGAGTGAGACTCTCTATTTGAAACACACACTCACTCAACTATAGCACATGAGTGAGAGAGAAAGAGCTAGCACAAGTGAGAGAGATATCAACTGTCAGAGATCATCTTTGTTTTTTCGGGTTTTACTTTTGCCATTGGTGCTCATTCTATCTCTGAGGAAGTTACGAGGTTTTCTCTTTTATGGTTTCCCTGAGGAAAACTCTTTATGTCTCTTGTCTCTTGTGATTATTGTTGTGCATGTTATTCTCTCAAATAATATCCTAGATCATATTGATTAAATGATAAAATGTAACATAGATCCAACTCTCTTTCGACTGGGTGTAGGCCTATCCCTCATCCAAGTCTTCATTACATCTTGAGCAAGCCATCTCATAGGAATGGTTCAGGACCTTCTTTACATTTCCATGATAATAACCTGCATCTCTTACCTTCACCTTATTGTATCCAAATCATCTCTTTTGTCCTGCATAGAACAAAACAAAGAGTAAATTTGTAGATGCATACCACGTGCTTTATTTCACCATAGGAGTAAGCGAGGTCATTTTCACATCATCAAGGAAACGTGCAGCTTCTACTATGCGAGAATCACCTAGGAAGACACTCAGTGCATTACGTCTCTACATGGTCAACCTATGTTCTACCAGTAAAGGGAGAACAGTCTAGGTGCACCTCTTGTGCCATTAGAGAGAATTTGAGGTCAAAAATGGGCCTCAAAAGGACCAAAATGTACTATAAAAATCAACCAATTACATTCTAGTAGATGACATCATCCCCCATGGTTGAGGTGGCATTGCTTGAGTTAAGAATGCTTATTTGTCACATTTTATATGGTGGATGAAAACCCATAATTAACCAAGGTAGTGGTACAAGTACTTTTAAGTCATAAAGTGAAGTACTCACAATAAAAGTCATTTCACACTTTCTCATAAAATAATATTATTGTTATTTTCAAGTAAAATACTCACAATTCACTTTCTCATAAAATAATATTATTGTCATTTTCAAGTAAAGTACTCATAATTCATAAAAATGTCTTTTCACATTTTTTATAAAATAATATATTGTCATTTTCATGCTTTTTAATTTTAAATTATATATTCCCTCAATTGTATTTAATATCATAATGACAAACTAATATATATATATATATATTAAATCTTGTACTTTTAAAATAAATTAAATTCATGAATGATATTTATATGAAAAAAATATGTTAGTTATGCATATAAATTAAATTCATTTTTGTTTAATTTTATTTACAAGTTCAAAACAAATAAATGCTAAAGGACAATAATTTTTTGGGAATTTACAATGATTCTTAGTCACATCATTGTAGAGTTATTTTATTAATTTTATTTATAGTCAATTTAGAAAAGTAACTCAACCATGGTTATTTATATTGTGCATAAAAAGTAGTGTAGGAGGTGAGTTGTCATATATACCTACCCCATAAAACCCCTAAATCATAATATTTTAATATATCTTATATTTGTGTAGTACATCTCTTAGGAGGCCCATTTTTGACCTCAAATTCTCTCTAATGTTCCTAACCTTTCATATCAACATGGGAACATATATATAGATATATATGTAAGGACTGATTATGACCAAACAACCTGCTACAACAAGGCCTTTTATGTTCCATGGTCAACCTCAATGAATTATTACATCATAACAACTTGCATCCAAGATATTTTATGATCAGACAACCTTCGGGGCGTATTACATATGAGTAACATGCATACCACACCAAGGTTCTTTTTACACTCATAAAACCTACAAGACTTCTTACATTTGAGTAACCTACGTACCATGCCAGGGATCATATTTACATTCAAATAACCTGTCACCGGACTGATTACGTCCAAGGATAACCTACAAGCATTTCCAGGACTAATTACATCCAAGGACAACCTACGAGACTGATTACATCTGAGCATCCTGCTTCAAAAGAATTTTTTTCGCTCAGACAACCTATCTCATTTCCCATGTGAGATATTATGCATCAATTATTTCTAGCATAGAAACACATCATGAGTTATTACATCCAAGGATAGCTTGTGAGCTTTGCCAGGACTTATCCAAGGATGACCGACATGACTGATTACATTTAAGAAACCTACAATCTTTCCCAGGATATTACGCTCAGACAACTTATCTCTCTAGCTATGCTAGAACAAAGTCACTCCCTCTTTTGAGGGGTCTCGATCTAGATCACACCGAGTATTTCTATGAAGTATTCAAACTTCACTCTCGCTAGAGGCTTGGTCAACACATCGGCTACCTGTTCCTCTTTTTTCATGTAAAGGAGCTTCACTACTCCTCTCTGCACCATATCCCTGATATAGTAGAACTTGATCTCGATGTGCTTTGACTTGTCATGGAATACTAGGTTTTCAGTTAGCTTCACACAACTCTGATTGTTGCAGAAGATACAAGTCACATCCAACTAGAGGTCAAATAAGTTAAATAGTATATTTCATAGCCACACTACCTCGCAACTATCCTAGCAAGAGAAAACACACTTTGCCTTGGTTTTACTCAGCGCCACACATGATTGCTTCCTGTTGAACTAAGAGATCATGCCATATCCCAAACTAAAGCAACAATCTGAGGTGTCTTCTTGTTAGTGGTGCTACCTTCCCAATTCGAATCAACATAACCGTGTAGGTTAATCTTTTGATTCACATCATATTTGAGCCCATAATCCACCGTACCTTTTAGGTACCTCAAAACATGCTTTGCATCTATCAGGTGAACATGTCTCAGATCCCTCAGGAACTCGCTCGATGTGCTCACTGCAAATCATATGGTTGGTATCGCATTCGTCAATTAAATCAATGAGCCAATCATCTGACGATAGGTCGTGGCATCAACTGAATCGGATTAATCATCACTCAGAAGATTCAAGTTAGATTCCATAGGTTTGGCTATTACCTTGCAGTCCAGCGTTTCAAATATCTTTAGAATATTCATTGCATTCTTTCCTTGACCAAGGAAAATACCATCTACACTCTTCCACACATCCATGTGTAGAAGTAGTGCATCATACCAAGGTCTTTCATCTCAAAATCTAAAGAAATTCTCCTCCTTGCATCTTTTATGATTACCTCATCACTTGTCATAAACAAGTCATCAACATATAGCAGGAGTATCACTGGTCTTTCGTCTTTCACCTTGAAGTAAAGGTTGGAATCCTATTTACTCTTGGTAAAGCCCAAGCTCATCAGGAAGCTATCCATCATGTCGTACCATGTTTTCAGTGCTTGCTTCAATCCATACAATGATTTCTTCATTTGCAAAAATGGGTCTTCCTGTCATGTGGCTCGAATCCCAGTGGTTGTTCCACGTACACTTCCTCCTCGACTACACCATTCAAGAAAGTTGTCTTGACATCCATATGGTGTATTTTTTATTTCATAACTGTTTTCAATGCAAGTATGGTCCTAATGGAAGTGTACCTTGTCACTGGTGAAAATGTCTCTTCGTATTCTATGCCTTCCTTTTGTGAGAATACTCGAGCTACGAACCTTTCCTTGTATTCTCGATGCTTCCAGTTGTAGCATGCTTTATCTTGTAGATCCACTTTGAATTCAAGACATACTTCTTCTCCAGTCTCGAAACTGTTTTCTAGACATCATTATTCGTGATCAACTAATATTCCTCAATCATAGTATTCTTCCATTCTTTATTGTGTATCCTCTTCATAGGTGGAATGTTCTCAATCAATGTTGTCACTCATCAGGGCCACATAGCTATTGTAGGGATTTTCCCTCTTTCTATCTCTATGTATTCCTTCTAGAGTTCCATACCTTTAAGTTTCTCATTTGAGCTCTTGTTCCCATGTTGGTTTCCTCTTGTAGGAGTCCTTATGGAGGATTTTCTCTACTGGTTCTTTTGGTTCCGTCATTTCATGGTCTTCATGATCTTCTAGAATTACTTCTCCAATTTCCACATCTCAGACTCTCATCTCTTCAGGTTCCTCGACTTCCTAGATAGGTGTCCTCCTAGATCTGAAGTATGTCGAGTCCTCATCAAAGGTTACATTTATATTTATGTCAATATTCTTGAATCCTAGGAATTATATTCAGTAGGCCTTTGATGTATCAGTGTATCCTATGAATATACCCTTCCTCCCAGAAGGATCAAGCTTGGTCCTTTTCTCCTTTGGGATATGTATGTACACCGGGAAACCAAATATTCTCATATGGATGGCTTCTGGTTTCTCTCCTGAGAAAGCCTCTTCAGGAGTCTTATTGTCAAGTACTCGATGAGGCCCTACAGTTATGTACATACACAATTGTTCTTGCTTCCTCCTCCCAAAGGTGCATAGGAATATCATGGTCATGCAACATTTCTCTTTCTACTTTCCTGATGGTTCGGTTCTTTCGTTCTCCAAATCCATTATGTTGGGGATTGTATGGAGTGCTCAACTCCCTCTTAATCCTAGACTCTCTCTAGAGTTCCTTGAATTATTCCGATGTGAATTCTCTGCCATTATCTGGCCATAGAATCTTCATCTTCCTATCATTCTAGTTCTCGAGCAAGGATTTATATTCCTTGAACTTACTGAAAACTTCAATTTTCCCTTTCAATAAATATATCCAAGGCTTACGTGACAAATCATCTATAAAGGAAACATAGTACACATACTTGCTTAATGAGCTAGAAGACATGGGTCCACATACATCTGAGTGTGCTATCTCTAGTATTTCTTTGGCCTTGCTCTCAATGATGGGAAACTTCTTCTTTGCATTCTTTGCTTGTGCACATCCTTTCCAAATGTAAATTATGAGATTGCTTTGCTTGCCATCGGTAGTGCTCTGTAGTGCACATGTGCAAGCCTTCCGTGCCATTGTTTGCTTGGTTCAATTGACTCATGAACCAGTGATTTTTCAGGATGTTCATTTATCTTGTACAAGCCTATGTGTTCTTCTCCAATCACTTTTGCATCCTCTATTGTCTTTCCTCTAGTCCACATCTTAAATTGGACATCGACAAATGCAAACCTGATTCCTTTTGCATCTAGTGCAGAGATGGAGAGAAGATTCATCTTCAATCCTGGAATATATAACACATCCTTCATCTTTAAGTATTTCCCATATTCAAGCTTATATGAAGCTTATACACTCCCTTTTATGGGGTATTGATAATCATCCCCAAGTTTCACCTTGTGTGGTAACTCATGTTTAAAGATATTGACAAATGATCTCTTGTATCTTGTCATGTGCTTAGAATCTCCACTATCCAGAAGCCAATCATTGTTTCTGTGTGAGATAGTACTAGTAAGTGTTGAGATTAGCACGCACTCTTCATTTGAATCATCCTTCTCTCGTCTAAATCTTTTGTTTGTTGGTTCATCAGCTTTGACAATATGAGCATGGTGTCTCTTTCTCCTGATGGGACAATCTCTTGCAAAATGTCCCTTTTCATCACAAGTGTAGCATCAAACATTTGAAGTATCTCTTTTCATATTCTTTTGTTTCTTGTCCTTCTTCTTGTTGTGATGAAAGTTCTCCTTCTTCTCCTTCTTCTTGAAGTGCTTCCTGCTGTGAACTGTGAGAGCTTGATCTTCAGTTGCTCCCATCTTCTGTTCTCTTGTCACGAGTCAAGCTTCTTCTTGCGCACATTCTTCTCAAAGTATGTTGAAAGTGATGAACCTCCTTCTTGCACAAATCCCTTGAATGAATGAGTCCCATGATCTAGGGAGACCATTTAAGGTAGTCATTAAAATTTATCATTCTTCGACATTCTCTTCAACTGCTTTAAGTTTTACTTTGATTTGAGCAACCCTTGTGAAGTAAGACTGTATAGTATCGAAGTCATGTCTCTTCACATTCTTCAACTAGTTCCTCAAAGTCATCTTTTGGTTGATGTTCTTTCCTTTGAACATATTTTTCAAAGCATCATATACTTCCTTCGGTGTCTTGAATGAAGACACATGGGGGATGAGTTGATCTTTAATATAATTTGCATTGATTCTCTTAGACTTAGCCATGCTTCTCTTATGAGTTGTTAGAAGTATTGTGCCATTGATCTTCAAGAAATGAGTGCAATTGTATTGTATTATTATGCAGTGTAATGGAATGAAAAATACACATTGAACAAGACAAATTTCACAGGAAACATATAAGTATTTTTCAGTATAATTACAGTATAAACTTCATTAATTCCACTAGTATACATGAATTTTACATAAAGGATAATTCAAATCATGTGGATAGGATTCGAATCTACCAACTCAAGACTGACTAACTATCTAACTAGAAGTGTCTAAATCACTATCGAAGCTAAGTATTCAAACTCCAGATGTCTAATTCAATCTCTTAATCAATTATAATCATTTAAACCATTTAAATTGATGTGGTAGGTGAGAAGTAGGTGAGAATAGGAACCTACCCACATGCAACCATACAATACTGGTGCTAACTGAATTGAAGGACATCTAACTAAATGTAACTGGATCATAACTTAGCTTGACTAGTTACCAAGTACCAACAACTGAAGGAGGTTGGTGGTGGCACTCCCAGTGGCTCCTAAATTGTAGGGATTGGTCTCAGAGGCACATAAACTGATGCATGAAGGTGCGGTTAGTTGCAACTAACCTATATATATGTTCCCCACACTATAAAGACTGGTATTGGTGGCCCCATTATCCCAAGTGGACCCAATGCTACAAGCGGACCCAATATTGCTTAATGACTCATAAGTTAGGAAAATATAATCTAATAGACACATATAGACAATGGAGGATTATAAATCCTAACACCCCACCTTAATCCTAACTTGGAAAACTATGGGCTCTGGAAACAAGGCCAAAAGTCACCCATTACAATATAAAATAATTTAAAAAAAAACTCAATAAATGGGGGAAATAGGGAAAAACTTCATGGGAAAACCCCCCGTCAAGATAAGAAAGAACAAGAAATACAAGCTATTTTTAGGAGAAAAATATTCCTCTTTTGGAAATAACTTGCAAAAAATCATTGCAATTTGCAGAACTATGAAGCCATGTGGTTCTTCTACGCAACATCGTCCTGAAGTTGTGCATCTGAACCTACACAAACTAATGTTTATGTTTAGAGGAATTTTCCTGTTTGGAAGAAGAAGAAAGTGCTCAACTGAATCAGGAACATAGACATCTGCAAAATGAAAACTGGACCCATGTAGAGCAACTGAGTCAACTGATGAGAGAAAAAAAGTGCTTAGGAATTTGAACCATGTGAGGAAAACCCAAGAAACTAATATATTTCAGCCTTGAAAATTGAACCATGTGAGTTATAATCATCTCCAAGTGTTAGGAGCATGTTTCTAGGTGAATGCAGAATGTCTCCCTCTTTACTAGTTCTATGAGGAGATGAGTATGTGATCAATTACAAAGGTAGAGAATACCTAAGACTATGGAGAGCGAATGCTTGAGCTCCATAATATTACATATCTTCAAAAATAACCAATGATCCACAAAATATCAACAAACTCATGAAAGAAAACTGACATCAAATCCCCAACAACAATTTTGAAAGAGACTTGCAGTACTTGATTTTTCACACCAAAATTGATGAGAATGACTACAAGCATTAATGGAATCACTTGAAACTTAAAACTTGAACCAAATAAGATCATATCGGATCCAAATAAGTTCATATCATATCCAAGAATGTGCTCCACCGATATGGTAGATGCACAATTTTTCCCTTCTTCAAAACTCTGAGTATTGGTGCATTCAATGATGTAGGAATTTCTTGGAAGCTCAAGGTCAATGAGAGTGAATGAATCACTCCTAAAATCTGATATTTCTTCCAAATCATTCAAGGTATTACTTATATGAACACCAGAAACATAATTAGAGATAGAGAAATCAAATTCCTCTTAATTTTATGTAACAGCCATCGGTAAAATATGCACAAAATTTAAAATAGAAGAATCACTGGAGAATTTTTACATAGAATGGAAGGATAATTTTTATTCAATAACAGAGATGTGAATGTATTGTTTTGGATTAACCATATGAGAAGATGAGATATCATATATCTCATAAACTTCTGGAGCAGCAAGAGAAGGAGTCACTCCAAGAATACTTTCTTCAATTCAAATTGACTATGTTGAAGGTTCTGCTTCTTCTTCATCTTGAAAAAATTGATTTGCTGCAGGAGAGGGAACATTGAGTAAATTATTGAACTCATAATGTTGTATTTTAAATGAACTTCTCTCAACATTTGGTATTTCACAGTCATCTCCCATATGAGTGCTAGGTCCTCCTGATAGAGAGAAAGTGGTGAAGGATTATCTAGAGGAAGATGCTCCAAAATCTATCCAGAATCTATCAAGTAAACTTTCGACAAAGTGAGGTCTTCCTTCAAGGCATGGCATCTCTCAATTTGTTCAGTATGCTCTCCATCATCAGACATCTCTGCACCTTGTGGAAGGGGAATATTGTTCTATTCAAGGAGAGTTTTCAATTGGTCAAGGGTCTTCTTCATGCACTGGATTTATGAATGAAACCCCCTCATACAATAAGGACACGTAGTCTTTTCAAACTTTTTCTTTCTCTTAGAGCTCGAAGCTCCTTGGGAATAATTTTGACTCTCTTTTGGCTTCGAATCAGATGCTTCGGACTCCTTTCCCTTGTGCTTCCCTTTATCTTACACATTGGTAGAGTCCGACATCAGAAGATATTGGTTCTTGGAAGTTTGGAGGACTCCCATTTGGACCAACTTATCATGCTCCTGTATTAAAGACTCGGAAAAGCTATCAAGCGAAGGAATCTTCAAATTGGGTATGGAAGCTCTTATGGAATGGAAGGTAGAGACGTAGACATAATACTCAGAACCAAGTTTGTTGAGAATTGAGAGTACAAGATGCTCATCCTTGCTCTCTATTCTGCATTGCTTACATTGTAGTGCTAGAGACTTGAATTTTGTAAAAAACTGTTGGATAGTTTTGAAACTGTTGGAATGCAAGGCTATTAGCTCATTCACCAAGATGTGTCGTCGAAGCTCATCTTGTTTTCCAAATAAGAATTCGATCTTCTCCCAAGCTTCTTTAGGAGTCGTCAATCACTCAAGATGAAAGAGGAGATCCCTAGAGATGTGAGCACAAAGGAAGTTAAATGCTTCATCCAACCGGTTCAAGAACTTAATTTTCTCAACATGATGATGAGGTTCTGTCTCTCTTGCCATATTCATCTTATACAGGCCAAGCTTGCACATGGAGACCTGCATATCTGCCCTCCAATCAACAAGGTTGAAGGGTGTTATGATCTGGGGTAAGAAAGCTTGAGAATCCATCAATTCTCCTTCTGAACAGTCAATTTCTTCAATTAAGCTACGTAGCACCTGTAAGAAAAACACTGCAAAATAAATAAAAAATCGTACTATGTTAGAATCAAGCTTTCCATCTCGACATGTACACTTTCTCAGGGTCCATCATGCCCGCAAATACTTCTTTGAATGAATCCAGAGTTAGCAATTCACACTTTGTGGGACTTATGTGGAAACCCAGCTGCTTCTGGTGTACAATGGAGATTGGACAGACTTGTTATATGCTTGAGTAGGATCTGATACCATGTTAGAATTATTTTTCCATTGATCTTCAGGAAAAGAGTGCAATTGAATTGTATTATTATGTAGTGTAATGGAATGAAAAATACACACTGAACAAGAGACATTTCACAGGAAATAGATAAGTATTGGTTAGTATAATTATAGTATAAACTTCATTAATTCTAGCGGTATACATGAATGAACTACATAAAGGAGACTTCGAATCATGTGGATAGTATTCGAATCTATAAACTCAAGACTGATTAACTGGTTGACTAGAAGTATTTAAATAACTATCGGAGCTCACTAGTTTAACTCCAGATGTTTAATTCAGTCTCTCAACCAGTTAAACCAGTTAAAATAATGTGGTAGGTGATAAGTAGGTGAGAATAGGAGCCTACGCACATGCATCCATGCAAGAATGATGCTAACTGAATTGGAGGACATCTAACTGAATGTAACTGGAGCATAAGTTAGCTTAACTAGTTACCAACTACCAACAACTAAAGGAGGTTAGTGGTGGCACTTCGAGTGGCTCCTAAATTTTAGGGATTGGTCTCAAAGGCACATACACTGATGCATGAAGGTGCAGTCAGTTGCGGTTAACCTCTATATGTGTTCACCACACTCTAGTGACTAGTACTGGTGGCCCTATTAGCCCAAGTGGACCCAATGGTGATATTAGACCCAATATTGATTAATGACTCCTAATTTAGGAAAATATAATCTAATATACAAGGGAGGACAAGGGAGGATTATAAATCCTAACATGAGAAGCCTTATCTTGATCTCCATCTCGTTTTGAAACTTCTCTGGTGATAAACTGGTCCAAGTCATTTTCTTCAAGGATTAGAGAGAATATGTACTTCCATATTCTCATCCTTAAGCTGAGTATGGTGAGTCATATTTTCAAATGAGAACCTCAAATGGAAATATCAATGATTTAGATCTTACTGATTTGAGGTGTCCGACCTGGTTCAAGAGCTGGCTGACCTAGTGTTTGTTAGAGAAACTCTAATTTTCCAAAGTTGGAGTTTGGGAATTATGTTTGGACAGAAAGATGTGCCTCCTTGAGGCAACATGCTCAATAATGTCACTTTTTGAAAACTAAGGTGGGAAGCCTTCGAAACTTGATGCTCTAGTTCATCTTAACAACACTCACAAGGTAAAAAATGAAACTTCTTCAACTTTGAAACTGCTTCCACCAAAATATGTGCCATACTGAGGCATGTTAGCCTAACCCTTTTTTCTCTATGATATGTGGAGATAACACCTTGAACTAGAAATCCCTTTTTTCACTACCATACAGTGCCTTATTTCATAAAGACTTTGATACCATGTTAGTTTTTATTTAGATTTGCTTAGTTTCTCTAGGATATTTATCTGAAAAAATAAAAAGTACAACAAGATGCATAAGATATAAAACATACACGAGACATAAATATTTTCACCAGGGAAACCATAAAGAAGAAAACGCCGCAAACTTCCTTAGAATAGTAATATGAACAAACCTAGTAATAAGAAGTATTCAATAACTATCTATCTCTCCTTCTTTGTCTCTCTCTATCTCTCATGCAAAATTGAGAGTGTGAGGTGTCTATAAATGAGGGAGAGCCCCTCCCTATTTATACCCATTAAGTGACTAACCAAACATAAGAATGAGGTCCACTTGTCTTCCCTAACATGGTCGACTTCTCCAAGAGAGACTCAAAATACACATTACATGATGTTACACTGGCACTATTTCCCCGACTTACAATGGAGGTTGTACCTCAGGGTCTAGACACAATTAAGACATCCGGCAAGGAGATAAACACATCTCCAATGGGGAACAACAACATACAATGATAATACACATCAGAATATCTTCCGAAGTTACAAATACATCAACATAGGGAACTTTCCCAATCTAGTGGGAACCGTTCCGGATGCTTGGGAACTTATTAGGAACCTTTACCCTATAAATTCAAGAACTTGGGGACTTTGTTTTGCACGTTTCCTTCACTGATAAATTACACGCATTCATGATCGCCATGTTGGTTGTTAACAACATTCCTATTTCCTTGCGACTATACATAAACATGGTTGACTCAAAACAAGTCTCTAGAAAACTAAGTTGCAATAAAAGTCTTTTTCGTGCTACCTTGTTGAGTTGCTGTACTGATCTCTGTGTACCTCTCGTGTAAGAGTATTCACTCGTCCCTACGTTGAATATCAGTTACCGCTAATCAATAATAAATGTAAGTCTATTTTTGACTTTTTATATATTATTAAATAAAGAAAATAAATTTATTTATTTTACTATTTACTTTATGAATAAAAACTAATCTTTTAACTAATTGGAAATGGTTTTAGATCTTATTTTAAAATTAAATTCATATATTACATTTAAATAAAAATTATCTTGATTTTTATTTTATAATAATTTAAATTTGAATATTTATACACCTTTGCAAATACCTCTCATAGTTAAAACTTACTCTATACATATAACCACACAAATATAGGGACAATAACTTCTAAAAGACCCTAAGAGTCTACCTTATAGAACCAATGATGTGGATGGTAATCTTGATTTTATTGTCATTTCCATATGCTAGGAGGTTCTAGTTACAACCCTAATACAAGGGATACCTTAAATAAGTTTATGTTAATGTTTCTTTTCTTCTATATGTTTCATCTCTTCTAATGTTTTTTAATTATTTTATTTTTATATTTTTTAATATATATTATTGAGAAAACTTATAGACGTATGAATACTAGATTCCACCTATCCACCTGTTGTTTCATGCAAATTTTGGGGAAACCTGTAAAGTATCGATACTCATACCCACCTGTTGTTTCTTGCAAATTTTAGGGAAACTTCTAGATGTATGTGATAATCTTACCCAAGTTCCCACGTTCCTGAAACTTGTGCAACATAGATAGGGATTGGCAGAAAGGGAACACACAGCCTGGGGCTAAATGCCCAGAACCTTTACTCTTCCATAAACCATTAACAAAAATTATATCATACAAGGAAGCTTCTGGACTGATCCATTACATCAACATTTACTATTACCTACTTTCATTAAATGTTTGAGATCGCTTGTTGGAATTAGACGTATCTTCCAATAGAAAGAGCATCTGCATTATTTTAAGAGATCGATTCTACCTTTGTATGCGTCCACTATCTCAGCATTGAAGGAGCATGATTTGTAAAGCCGGAATTTGTAGATCGTGATTCTTCTTCTATATAAAACGTAGGGTTTCAATATTTTTCTCCTACTCTTTCTTGTAATATACAATCTAGTTTTCAAAACCATATCAGAGTCTCTCAATCTCAGAAGATACGATATCGTAGTTTCTTTCTTTCCATTTCAGATCGCTGCACACCACATATCGAATCATTCTATCTATCTATCTATCTATATTATCCAAGCCATATATGGAAGTATGAGGACCCATTCATGAAGAAAAACGGGGTGACAAGTCGACCAAGGTGCATTCGAGAGCCCATGGTGGCAATGTAGAAGGCCAATCAAACGATCTCGAGCGCACTTGTGGATCCAGCATGGCGACAAGAAAGAGGTTGGGGTGGTGATCTCGCTCGCCCATTGTTTCTTGTTCATCAAATGATCAAATCGGTTTCCATCTCTTCACAATTTCCCTATAACGATAAACAACTTAATGCTATCTTTCAAAATTGAACTGTAAAAATTGTAGAGTCACGCGTTGAATCCTCAAGACATGGTATTGATGCCCAGTTTTGTTTTAGCCCCTTCTCACTTTTTAAAAGAAAATGGTTTATAAATGACGTGGACGTCAAGAAACCCTCGTTCCATACTTTATGAAATGGGCGTGACAATTAGAAAAAGGACCGGCATGGGATATCTCTTAAGAGAGTTGTAGCCACTCTAGATTGTTTTGTGTTAATAGTGGCCCAAAATCTTCATATGAAACCATTAAACATTATGAACAATCCTTCAACCAAGCTCTGGCAAGCTTTGTCATTGTCAGCATAACATTCATTTTTCACATCATCATCTTGCTTTTTCTAAGTTTTTATGAGGCTGCCTGGTTGACATCAATGACAAACCAAGGTTCCAACAATTTGAGGCTGAATCAAAAGAGGATTTCAGCCTCATAAAAATCAAGAAAAATATATAGGGATCCATTCCTATAAAAAAAAGGCATGTTGAAGAGTTAAAAAAAAAGACTATTATTTACAATTGCTCATGTTGAAGGGTTAAATAAAGAAGAGTTGATAATTAAGGTTGTTGTATATCACCACCCAAACCATCTACAGAACACCTACAGAAACACTATAATCATCAATAAAGGTCATGAGCATCAACATACTAACTATGGACCAACATGGAACCAAAAATGCACTTAGCATACATATTACATGGAAGACTAAGACAGATGTTTGGAGATCTATCAAAGTAGCACAATGACAACATGGAACCAAATGCGCAATATGTTTCAAAGGCAAGGCAACATCGTCGCAATTTGACCCTATATCCACATTTCACTGGGATGATAGCTGGTTGCTCTTGATACTAGTTGGTATATTGTTAATAGTTCATACTATATGGATTTCACTCATGTTTCTAAGATGAAACATGTGCAAAAGGGAAGCTAATGTAATGTCCCTAGGGAGGATAATATCCTGTACCATGGAGGGTTCCCAAGAGTGATAATGAATGTAGTGACCATGATCATAGAATTGGTCTACATTGTAGTTGATGGGTAATAAAAAGACCTACTTTGTTGTTGGTTGGTAATAAATATGCACAGTCGGTGGTTCATGGGTAACAAATAGGACCATTACATAGTTAAAAGAACCGAATGTAATAATAAGGGTATTTGACATAAACCCCAATGTATACTCATGATAAAGTATACATACACATAATTATAAATGTATTGTAGCAACCATGGGTTGTGGAGTGATTCCATGACGAGCACGGAAAATTTTAGGGACGAAATTTAACCCATGGGCTATTTTTCATGTTTAAAGCAAAAAAGATTCACTAATTTACATTTTTTAAAGCCATGTTTCACCCAATTTTGATGGGATAAAAAAATTCACTCTAAAAATCGTGAGAATATTATATAAACTATACACAATCCTTCAAAATTGAAATATTTTTAGAAAAATATCGTCAAATATTATATAATTGAGATTTTACGAATTGATGAAATTCACCAAGGATTATACACTTCTAAATAAGTACAGATCATTAAAATTTTCCTTAATGATCGAGTGTTTTATGGTGTTAACCTGCTTCAAGGGTTATCTATATACCCATGTGTTATTTATTGTGTGGATGCATTTTATTATATCGAAATCTAATGGTGTACTTGTTATATTTTATCTAGATTAAGGCTCACTACAACATATGGGGTCTTATAACTTGTGTGTATCTCATTATTTTACGATGTGTGTTTGAGATTATCGACTTGTTTTAACCTTCTATGAAAGTAATCAACCTATAGTCATATTCGAAGCCGTAAGTAGAGCACAACTGAAAAAGTATCAAATAGTAAGGACCATAACAATTTGGATTGTGAAATCCTAATTGTATATTTTTTTAGAAATGAATAAAGAGAAATGAAACTTGTGGCTTGACGAGATAGATTCTAATAGTGAGGGGCTAATATAGGCTGCTAGATAATACAAAATAGTAATGGTCAGTAGTCCTACAACATTTTACATGCACATACCTTATTGGAAATGTTTCTCCATTAATAGTCGATGGGCCATGCCCACGGATCTTGATCAATGAGTGTAATCATTCACATACATAGAAAGACATAAGTGAGAGAGAGAAACAACCTTATCGTGAATGACTAAGATATTAGCAATAAATATACACCGATGACCTAGACCCCATCAATGTGACCTTCCCTCGTACTCTAAAAAGTTAAGTTATGACTAGGGTAAACAAAATGGTGAGATCTACAATACGATGAATATATTAAAATGTGTCATGAAGAATACCCAAAGAAAAGGCACAAAAGGACCCAAATGATCACAATAAGGTGAACTAACTTATCATTCAAATGACACATAATGACATGATTTGATTTGGAGGAAAATAATTCATTCTTCATGGACTTTTAAATTTTATCAATGTTGGTGCATGATGAGTTTTATGTGTGGCTATGCTAAATTTGATAAAAAGAGATGGAAGAAAATTCTATATACCTTCGGAATAATATTATGGAAGTTCAACTATGTTTCACAAGCTACAGAAGACAAAGAAAGAAGTGAAGACATAGCCATTACAAACCAATATACAAAACATTAAAGAAAAGGCTATACTAATAGTGTTTAGTTGAACTTTAACCATCCTTTCACCTTCTTAAATACTTATCTAGTATTTAGAATATAGCAAAAAAAATCACCTTAAGAAACAATCACATTAGCATTGGAATTTATTAAAGGAATACAATAAATACTATTTATCATTTTTTTTTAAACATTTTTTTAAGTTTTTCTATGATATTAGAAAAAATTAGCCAAATATTTGTGTTAGGCTACACAAGTTCTTAAGAAAAACAATTGAGGTGGAGATATATCATATGTAATTTTTGCAACCTAAGGAAGTACATAAAATAGTGAGTTGAATAAATTCATAAATTTTGAGAGTGAACTATCTCATTTATATCTTTTAAAGTTATAATGGGAATGTATTTAGATTATAATGAGGATGTGATGGGCTACATATATCAATTAAACTATTATGTTTATATTTAAGGCTTTTACAGTTTAACATATTAAACTCAACTATTTAACATAGAAGAAAGAAACTAACTAACCATAACTAATACACTAACATTTAACATAAGTACAAGGAATCCTTAAGCATGGGTGTCTTGCAACCCATAAATATCTTACTACTTCATAACCATATAGACTCCAATGAGTGATACAATAAATACTTTTGGAAAATAAAAAACCATTTTAATATTTATTATCTCGTATATAAAACAAAGAATAGTTTACATGCCTTCTCAATCATAAATATAATAAATATTAGAAATAACTTTTTATTCTTACTTTTAATTTAAATTTTCACATATATCTAAATATAATAAAATTTTAGGGGAAACATTTAGTTTATGGGCTATTTTTCTATGTTTAAAAAAAACACTAATTTACATTTTTTAAAATCATGTTTCGCCCAAATTTAATGGATAAAAAATTTCACTCTAAAAATCACAAGATTATTAAATGAACTATATACAATCCTTAGGAATTAAAATGTTTTTAGGAAAATATCATCAAATATTATATATTGAAATTTTAAGAATTGATAAAATTAGCTAAGGTTTATACACCTTTAAATAAGTATGGATCCTTAAAATTTTCCCTAATGAAGAGTGTTTTATGGTTTTATCCTCCTTCAAAAGCTATCTATATCCCCATGTGTTATTTATTGTGTGGAAGCATTTTATTATATCTAAATCTAAGGGTTTACTAGTTATATTTTATCTATTAAAGCTCACAACAACATATGAAATCTTATGACTTATATGTATCTCATTATTTTATGGTGTTTAAGGTCTTCCACTAAGTTTAACCCTCTAGTGAACTAATAAATATATAGTCCTATTCAAAGCCATAAAAAAGTAAGTAAGAGATGGCTTCGGGCCATCTCTTACTTACTGAATCATTTGGAAATGAGATTATTGGGGTTGACTCATCACAATTTTTTTAGAATATGCTCATTCTATTACAGTTTATCTCTTATGATTCATTAAGCTACTATCACGTTTTGTTGAGCAAGCTACTATAGGATGCAAGAGTCACTCTCCTTGCTTGGATCAGATCTCTGGGCTCCTATTATTTTCTCTAGGGACATAGATGACTGATTCAGACTGTTCTCTTATGAGAGGGATTTTTTGTAGTGATTCCCAGGTGCTTAGGGTACCTCTGTATTTCTACAGGTATATATTTTGTATCTTTTTTGTGACGTATGTATGTTTGGATAGGAGATTATTACCTGATATTTTTGTGCTGTCCCTTAAGGCATGACTGTAATGACTGAAGATGTAAAATGTTCCTTTGATTCAATGAATACCAAGGAATGGTTTTTTCGACTGAAAAAAAAAAGCCATAAAAAAAATACAACTAAAAAGTCACAAATAGTAAGGACCATAACCATTTGGATTCCAATGAAATCATAAATGTGTACATAGTTTTTTAGAAGTGAATAAAGAGAAATCAAACTTACGGATTTATGGGATATATTGTAATATGGAAGGGCTAATCTAAGTATTTAGATAATAAAAAATTATTGTGGTTAATAGTCTTGCAACATTTTACATGCACATATTTTATTGAAAATGTTTCACCACTAATGATCCATACTGTGCCTATGCTATGGATCTTGATTAATAAATATAATCGCTCACATAGATGGAAAAACATAGATTAAAGAGAAAAATAACCTTCTCATAAATGACTAGGATATTACCCATTTAAATATACATTGATGACCTAGATCTCATCAATGTGACCTTCCCTTATAGTGTGAAAAGTTATGATTAGGGTAAGCAAAATGGTGAGATCTACAATACCATCAATAGAGTAAAATGCGCCATGAAGAATACCTTAAGAAAAGGAACAAAAAGTCCTAAATGATAACAAGAAGGTGAACTAAACTATCATTCAAATGCCACATAATGACATATCCGGATTTGGAGGAAAATAATTAATTTTTCATGTACTTCTAAATTTTATTAATGTTGGTGCACGCTAAGTTTTACGTGCAAAGTTGGTTATGTTAAATTTGATGTAAAAGATGAAAAACAATTCTATGTACCTTGCGAATAATATTATGCAAGTTCAACTATCTTTCACAAGCTACACAAGGTACGTAAGACAAAGAAAGAAGGAGGTGAAGACATAGCCATTAGAGACCAATATACAAAACATTAAAGCAAACCTATATTGAATAGTGTTGAGCTTTAACCATCCTTTCACCTTAAATACTTATTTATCATTTAAAATATAGCACAAAACACTTTAAAAAACAAAACAATCACATTAGCATTGGGATTGGGATTTATTAAAGGAATATAATAATATTGTTTATCAATTTAAAAAAATATTTCCTATGAAGTTTTTCTATGATATTAGAGCTTTAGCCTTGCGCTCAACAAGCTATTAGAAAAAACAATTAAGGTGGGGATATCATATATAGTTTATGCCACCTAAGGAAGTACACAAAATAGTGTGAGTTGTACAAATTCAAAAATTTTGAGAGTTAACTATCTCATTTACATTTTTTAAGTTATAATTGGGATGTATTTAGGTTATAGTAAGATTTGATGGAATATTTATACCAAATGTATTATTGTAGTTTATATTTAAGATTCACATTTTTATAGCCTAATATATTAGGTACAACTATTATAGTGACATTTTATTTAGGAAAAGCTAATAAACTAAGTATAACTATTAGACTAAAATTTAACATAAATATAGGAAACATAATAAACACAATTTTTTCTTTAACCATGAGAACAACAACCTTTCAAAAGTATATCTAGCAAATCACAAGCAAGATATACTAGTAACTTGTGACTTAGTAGGGGCTGAGAAGTCCTGAACCTGTAACCTCCAAGGAGATAACACATATTCTTAACCATTAGGTTCACTTAAATGCTCTTTTAAATGTTAGAAAGACACATAAATGGGATTTGATTCACTTATGTTCAACTAGTCACTAGATCATTTAAAAATAATTATTATAATAACATTTAACTTAAGTACAAGGATACCCTAAGCATAATTGTCTTCCCAACCCATAAATTCCTTACTTCTTCATAACCATATAGATTCCAATCAACAATACAATAAATACCATTTATTATTTGGAAAAAAAAACTTTAATATTAATTTTCATATTTATCATCTCATATAAAACAAATAATAGTGTACAAGGCTTCCCATCACAAATATAATAAATACTCTAAAAAAAACTTTTAAATTTAAGTTTTCATATATATTTAAATTTAATTTGGTATATTTGTTTTAATGTATAAGTTATTATAAAAAATCATTTAGGACAAGATATTCTATTGTTAATTTTATAAATGGTATTCAATTTTTTGAGGGTTAAGTTTTTTTTATCTATTAAGTATTTAGAAGGATTTAATTTTTTGTAAATTTTTTATTTTGATTTTTTTACATATAAATGAAAAATTTACTCCTTAAAAAATTGGATACCTCTAGATGTTTAAGATGGATCTAAGATGGTATGCAAAAAACTTAAGATTAAAAATATATCAAAGATTAGTCTTGATCATTGGATTATTTCATTAAAACAAATGTAAAAATAAATTTTTTTTAACAGATACAGCAGATTAAATCTCATCTTTCTCATATTGGATAACCATCTAACTATTCTTAAGGAAAAAAAAAATTTATATTACATAAATTAAAGTTAAATTTATTTCAAAAAATTAAAAATAACCTAAATTTTATATAATCTAAATTTCTTTTATATATATATATATATATATATATATATAAAAGGATGAGTTGTGTAAGCATTAAGAAGTGTGTTTATTTTATGGAGTAAGAAATGGGCAGAATGTAGTTTCTTTTTTTAAAAGTAAACTTAAATATACATCAAAATTAAAGATTTACATATTCAATTTCCTTTTCAAAGTTCCTGTTTCCAAAATCTTAATTTATATAATCTAAATTTGTCTTTTTTTTTATATATATTCTTAACCATTGAACTTATTCATATTATTATATATATGTAAATGAAAAGCTCAGTGCAACTCCTTTACTCTGTGCCTAGTAAGCAAGGAACACATTAACACATTTAGTAATATGCTTTTTCATAGAAATTTATAATGCATAACAATCTCAATGTAGAGTACAGCTTTTTATTTTTGAATTTTAGTTGGTGCAGTCAACGAAGAACTTACAACGATCACGACAGACACGTGAAATGTTTGTAAATGCCTTTTCTGGTACATAGGAAAGCGAGCACTCCACGTATTTAGCGATTCCATTACCGGACGCCCTGTAATTGTAATCGTTTTCTGTAGTTGCCAATTTGCCATTCAATTTCGCAACAACGACAAAGATTTCGCTATTGATTGTCACGGCTCGCGTTAAGAAAAAGACGACGGGCATTAAAATTCAACTGTGGCTTAAGAAAATTAATAACCAGGAGATGTTGCTCAGTACGGGGAATAATATTCAATACGAAGTAGAGTAATAAATGCTGCAAAGCAGCACTGTGGATCATAGGATCCTAACTTCTTTCAGATGTAATTGTTTATAGTGTTGTTGTTGCAGTATTTATTACTCTGTTGTATGTAAAATATTTTTAGCATTCTAAACTTTTTATAATCTTAATTAAAGTAGTGCACTAGCAATTAGGTTATGTGTTGAAGAGTCTATTTCATGTCAGACAGAGGAAGACTCTTGAAAGAGTCATTCCTGTGCAGGCCTGGAATTTGAGGTGTTTTTTTCATTTTTACAGGTATTTGACATGTAACTTTTTTATAAACAGGTCAACATTGACAGGTAAAAAAATATTTGAAACCTCAATTTGACGTTAATGAATTTAGATCACTTGTCAAAAATTTTAATACCTATGTTAACTACTAAAACTTAGCTAACAATCATTGGTCATTGTGCTGGGTCAGCTCTTGGACTGCTCTTAATTTTAATCTAGGAACACATGAATGTAGACTTCTCTATTTTTAAAATTTTTAAAATTTACTTAATAAATTTCTATATATAAATATTTTACTCATATTTATATATAATATAAAAAAAAATTATTCATACTTATATATAATATTAAAAATAAATTGACTTTCATTAAAATTGGTTAAACCGTTAGACCCTAAAAATTTGAAAAATCATTAAAAATTTATTTACAAGCACAAGATGAAAACACAATTCAAAGATGAGAACACAATTCAATGCTATCCAAGGCAAAGCCCATACATAAATGTCTCAAATAAATCATTCATAGTTACTTTTGCTGATAAGAATTCAATGTTATAATAATAAAAAATGCTTAATATATCATTGCTTTTTTTGAGTGAATTGACCACACATAGAAAGTAGGGTATTCATGTCCTAATAACCTTCACCTACTATCTACTTTATGCCTCCTTCCCAATCAATATCTATTCTTTTTCTACTTTATGCCTCCTTGCCAATCAATATCTATTCTTTTTCTAATTTAAAGGCATTGCACATGGTAGTAATTGTGATAGATTGAGTACAAGAGTACATGCATGAAAAATTTAGATGTGTTCTAGAATGTAAGTCATGTACATATTTTGTGATCATCTTATTAATTTTTTTTTGTTTTATTGAGATAATGGTATTAACATGTTTTGTAGTTATTACTTAGTTATATTTATTTATTTCTGACAATTTTAATATTATCAAGATGTTTTAGGATAATGAATGATTACTAGATAATATTACATTGTTATAACTATATTTTTTTAATGTAAAAACTCTATAACATGGTGTAATAAATGTTTCTTTTCATCTTTCAATTCCAAGTTTTGAGCTTCTCCAAGCCACGTGAGCCTTTATCTAACCAATTACAATATATCTTTTTATGTTGGGATTTAATTATATATTTATGAATGGATAAAAAATATAATATCTTTTATCTTAATTAATAAAAAGTCATTAAAATAAGTATTATTAATGTTATTAATAATTGTAAGTATAACCTTAATTACAAAGTTAATTTTACATAATTTTTTCTTAATAAATATTTATCTATTAATCTACATATTTTTAAAAGAGGTTATAATTTAACCATATCATTGACTCATTATTCCAAATTCATTCAAGATACCATTCATATTAGGGTTTTTAGTTTGACATAGTAATATAAATATTGGGGGTTATTTTATTTGGGTTAGATGAGTAATAAAATGAAAATGATAGAAAATATTCAATAACAATCTTAGGAGTAATTTTCCAATATTTAGTGAAATTATGAATAATCTTTAATATCGTGTTCACAATAGTGCTACCAAATTCACTGAGTGAACCAAAAAACTATATACAAAATTAATAAAAATTGATTTTTCATATAAACCATAAAGTTGTAAAAATTTTAAACATTAATATTATTAAACTTTAATAATTTTATAAAAAAAATTATAAAAATTAAATTTTAATTAATAATGTTTTGGAAAAAGATATAAAAAATTAATCCTCCATAAAATTTTATTCTTTATATATTTATGATCATAAAAAAGATGTATAATCACTATACAATTTCACTATTAAAATTTTTTTGCCCAAACTTAAAATTATAAAACCCAAATATATATATGTATATATATAAATAATAAAATTCAGTTTTATATAAAATTTATTTCATATATATATAACATTCTTAAAAGTTATTGAACAGACTTTACTGATTAAGAAGATATCTTATCTTTTAAAAAGTTAGAAATTCTTTTTTTAATATAAACAAAATAATTTTATACATTAATTTGAAAAATAAAAATAAAAATATTAATTTCTAATTATATTAAAAACTTGAGTATATATACTTTCACAATATTTGGCCTTAATTATTACTGTTTAGAAATTTAAATAGAACCCTATTAGTTTGTATCAGATATTAGGTATAAACATTCAAATAAAATATTGTATATTCTTTTTACCCCTTCAATAATTTTTGTTTGTGTCCTGATCCCAGCACCTAGCTAGAATAGTTGTACTGAGTTTTTTCAAGAAGCTTTCTCGTGCTTGTACTCGTCCTCATTGTCAAGTTTCTGTACGAAATTTGGTACATATCACACAACCTTATTCGCTTTGTTGCATTGAAATCGTCACAGTTATAAACTTGTTCTACAATCTCTTTAAATGAAACGCAAGCAATTCGCTTACCTGTAATCAAACCTGTAAGGTTTTCGTTCTGGTAACTGTGGGTTCTAAACTACTGTTGTTTCTAACGAGTGTCAACTGTTTCTAAGGAATTCAAGCTCCAAACCAAGAAACGTCTTGCTTTGAAGATGGTGCAGACAGGCAAGATGAACAAGATCAAGAACATTGTGAGGAGATGCCAAAGCTTACCGAGAGTGGGACGTTCGTACAGTAATCTCAGTTCAAATCTTGATCCATTCCTTGATCATGTTCATGACTCGGACAAAGTTACTCCACCGGGTTTTTCAGAAAAGAGGCCATCGAGGCTCGTACATGCAGATAATCACAGAATAGACGAAGTACCGGAGGGATGTAAGACGCTCTATGTTGGGAAGTGTAGAAGACGGTATTTCATAAGTGGGGAGTACCTCAACCATCCGTTGTTAAGGGCACTGATCGTTGAGGGATTCAGCGATGGCTTCTCAGTTGGCTGCGAGGTGGTGCTGTTCGAGCATTTGGTATGGATGTTGGAGAATGCCGACCCAGACGCCATTGGGAGTGACTCTAGCTTGAAGGAACTGGCCCAATTCTATTCTTCTAACTAATGTGGGGCAAGGCGTTCTGGATGAGCTCCAGCTTCGTGACTAGCCGAAGAAACGAAGTTTTCTTTCTGAACATGACAAAGAAGAGGGATGGCTTAGGGTTTGTGTCTTGTTTTAATTCTTTAAATTTTTCAAGTTTGTAACAGAATAGATTTATTTGAAAGAGGATTTAACATTTAGAGGGATCAAATTTCTTAAAATGTAATTTTTTTTTTAAAGTGGAAGTGTTAAGTAATTTAATGTTTATGGTTTTATGGTTTTAGTTTATTTTATCTTTATAGTTTTATTTATATGAAATTCTAAATAATTTAAATTTAATTTAAGTGATCATATTATTTTAATAATATTTTTTTTTATAAAAGACGTTTGTCAACAGAGAAAAAGTTACAGATCTCTTCAATACTAGGCTGTAAAATGCACCTCCGCAGTGCAATAAAATGATAATTTATGACTATTCTCCCAACGACATCTATAATGCTCATAGATCTTATCTTCAAATTCAGAGCAGCAGTAGCTTGAGAATAATATGTAACTTGTGAACTGATTTTTGTTTTCAGTTTTGTCCCATAGATCTCATAGGGCTCCTGGACTATGTTCACTGCAAGTTCTTAGTAGTATGTTATATGACGAGAGTTAGCGAGAGACAAATGTCCATAAAGGTAATGAGCTACCAAATCGGTGAATGTTTTAATGATTATTCTGGAAGCCAAATCTCGTTGTACCCAATAATGGTCACAGGTGAAAAGAAGCAAGAGCTTAAGGAGCATATTTCTTTGAGCTGTATATGTTTGTTTTCACTTTTGTCGGAAAGATGTCATACCGACTTTTATGATGTTCAGAATGATTTATTTATGTTCCATGACAAAAGATAGCGAGCAGATAATGCCAACATAGCATCGAAAGCAGAAAACTGAAAACTGTGTCTTTATCTTCCTGTCAAATGGATCTTCTGACCTCACTACTCATATATCTTGAGCTGTTCATATTATAACAAGTATATATACATCAGTACTGGATACATACACTTTGAATAAGGACTACTGCACATGCATCCATATTGATTCTCTCAACAAATATACACATTGAATCAGGACTACTGCACACTGAAGACTCTTTACAGAAAGAACGTCCTTCATGTATACCAAATATACATAGTGAAATACACAATGAATAAGACTACTCATATATCTTAAGTTCCTGTACACGTTGAATAGGGACAGCTCAAATATGTTAAATTGTTATTATAATACCAAACAATTTTTTAAACTTTTTAAACTGTGTCGATTAATCAAAATGTTTGTTGTCTAAAGAATGTGTTAATTAATCAAAATATTTTTATGTAAAGAATGTGTCAATTATTTGTACCTGATAGTTAATCTATTTGTATCTAATAGTTAATCAAATATAAAAACCAGTTAATTTGTGGTTGTTAAGCTCATAGTAGTATGAATTAAACAAGCACTTATCTAATAGTTAATTTAAAAAGTTAATATAATGTTATGCTAGATGGAGTTTGAGTGATTAAAGTGAGCTGAAGTTAAGTTAATAGTTGTAAAGTAATTGGAGTTAAGCTAATAGTTGTACATGTAATAGTTAATGTAAAAGTTAATTAGATATAGTCAATGTAAAAGCTAATTAGATACGTCCATAGTTGTACACTTAATGGTCTTAAGCTCATAGTTGTATGTAATAATGGAATACTTAGTTGAAGTTGAAGTTTAATTTTTCTCAACTATCATGTTAACTAAACTATTTTTTATTTTTTGGATATTATTAATTAAGCCCATAGAATTATATTTCTATACAACTAGTAGATTAACTCCATCTATTTTTAGATACAACTATTAGGTTAACTCCAATGATTCTAGAACTATTAGCTTAACTTCAACTCTAAGCACACTTATATTGGAAAACTATTAGCTTAACTCCAATGATTTTACAACTATTAGCTTAACTACAACTCTAATCATTCAAGGCTTAGTCCAAGTGCATTTGGCATGTAGGAGTCTAGCTAATGTGCTCTCATGTAAGAGTCGAACTCCTAATAAAATAATAACAATTTCAAAAATACAAAAAGTAGCTTAGTTAACATTTCACAAGTACACTTGAGATTCAAATATTCAATTATTAGATACAACTATTCAATTATTAGCTTAAATACATTGTTGATACAACCTGAATTGCAATTGCCAATATATTAACTTTGAAATTAACTATTAAATTCAACTATTAGCTTAACTCCAATCACTAATACATTTGGGCCGATTTTTCAACGAAATATTTCCACATTTTGAACATTCGTGGATTAATACTTCATTTTTTTTTTATCATGGAAGAAAAACCGTGGCAATATCGATGTTTTTTAATTTTTGAGGAACTTTCGTCTCTAAATCGATGATATATGGCTATCTTTGCACACCCGCCAAACCAATCCAGCTTTCAAATGCCCTTGGTTGTTTATGTGCGGGTCAACTCATGCAATTTTCGTCCACATCTAACTAAGAAGATATCGCTATTTGCATAATGGAGTAAACTTGTTCTGGGTGAGAAGTGAATTCTAGCCCTTGGTTGGCTCATATTCAAGCCAACAAGCATGAAGCTGGCGTTGAACGTCAAAGCAAAATCTTACTTCTATCTTCTGTCCGATCATAGAAATCCTGAAATGGCAACCCTCAATAATAATAAAATAGATTTGCTTTTTTTCCCTATTTATTGTATCTTTTTTCTTGGGTCTCGTTCTGACTGGCTATGTGTGGTATATTATTTTATGTATATGATAGAATCCGCCTATACCCGTGCCTTAGGCCACATGTGCCCTTATATTTTGCATAGAGACGTTTACACTTGTTCATATACGATGTCACCATGGATAAATAGTAATTGCCATGAAACTGACTGCCTCATTGCAACTATCTCTACTACTAAAACCTAGTTACCTATAGGATGTCAGCATAGATAATTTTACCTTTTATATTGCGAGTGGTCCATTGATTAAACTATGCCAAAGAGTGAAATCAAATTGAAAGCTAGTTTACAGCTCCTTTGCAGGAGCATGCCAAGCTGTATCACTTAGCACATTTGTTATAGTTGCGACAAGGTTCCTCGTGATTGATTGAGTGCAGATTGAGCCCGAATTTCTTTATTAACCATATCCAAAACTAGAGATATCAATCATACTCTGCAACAATCATCTGGTTGTAAATTCATAAAAGGTAACCATGCATTCTTTTTTGGGGGATACAAACTAACATTGAGGCTCAAAATAATAGTTGTATTCTTTGGGTCATGTACCTTATGAACAAATTTAACTACCATGCAACTCCCTCCTTTTATTTAAGCCAGAGTAATTGCAACAAGAGGGTCTAGTCAACAATGACTCTAGCCAATTCATTTTTTTTATAGACCCGATGCTCCACTAAGCTATTGGCCATTGTCACAATGTTAATCACTTTCCACATTAGAAGTAAAACTTTCATTTGGACCATTTGGGCCACCTAGTGTTTCAATACCCAAACTATCAAGGTCTCCTTGTGAGTAAATCAAAGGCCATTACACAACACTTGTTGGAATCAATGAAAACTTCAGTGTGTTAGATCCAATGTTCACTGAGAGTGGGGTGAGGTGAATCAGTGAGCTAAGGCTTCAACTGAATTTCAACTTTTTCTACCAATCTTATCATGCATGCAACCATCTCTGTCACCAAGTTTTCTTGTCTATTGTCATGTCACCATATCCTTGTCCTCTTTGCATCAACATCTTTGTATTTCCCAAATCATCTTCAAATTACCACAGAATGGGTCATTTCACTCTCTAGATGTTCCATGCTTGTATGCTTACTTGTCAATGTCATTATGCATGTCCTTAGTCATCTGTGTCCTTCATTCCTTGTTTCAATTATACCTTACCATGTCATCATTCTTAGACACCTCTTCGAATCTATGTTTGCTATTTATTATTTTAATGAAATAATCAATTAAAACTTATTCTAAACATTGCATCTTTCCAATAGTAACATGTGTCTCTTCAAAACTATGTCTTAATTATTTTTATTAATTTTTTGTTTATTTTTCTAAATACATTCGTGTAGCTTCTTATTTAATAAACTCTATTTATTATTTTTCACTAACTTTGCAGGTCCATCTTTTGTATATATGACCATCATAATGCAAACTGAAAGTATGGCTGGATAGCCACCTCAACAAGGATCATATCCATGTCACCTTTTGAATTTTTCGATACACACACATTATCTGGAGATCATTTGAAAATAGGCTTCCAAATTGTTTAATTTAACAGTTAGACAAAATTGTTTTTAACTTGTAAAAAAAAAAATCTTCTACTTTGGAATATGGATTTCTCCCTCATGTGATCATCATAAGGAAACCTACAAGCATGGCTAGATAGCCATTTCAACAATGAACAAGACCATATCACAAGATAAATATGTTGACACACACACAACCTCTAGAAAGCATTTCAAAATACTTCGCAACCTCTTTTGAACATCAAAACATATTTCTTCCCATTTTGGTAGAATCCTATTATACACGTGTGAACACTCTATGGAGACTTGAAGCCAGGAGCAGATGGATAACTTACCAAAGAATGGATCCATGACATTTGATAAATTTACTTGCACAAACACAACCTTGGGCGAGCATTTCCAACTGACCTCTCAAACTCCTGTTTTTAACACTTGGTCAATTTTCTTTTGTTCTCATTATGCAAATATTATTTTTCCTATTTTTGGCGGATTGATATTTTGTATATGAGACCATCATAAGACAACCTGAAGGTATGGCTAGATAGTAAGATCACCAAGGAACATGACTATGCTACCTGATGAATTTTTTCATCAAAATAACCCCTCCTTGTGGGCATTTCAAAATTCCTTTTCAATCTCTTGAATCTAACACAACCAATTTTCTTGTGTTCTTAAAACGCAAAATAATATTTTTCTTACTTTTGGCAGATTTATATCTTTGTCATAAAACACTCCACAGGAAAATTGAGACCATGTTTAGATACACCCATCAACAAGCTATATCCTAACACTTTCATATTATTTTTCTCATCATCCTATGAGATAGGGCGGGAATTTCCTTGAGGCCATTGAGGTAGTTTTTCCAGTATTGGAATAGTGCAAAACAACCTGAAACTCTGTTTTGGAAGACCATTATCTTTGTCATCAAACATTTCTTTGAGAATTGATACCATGGTGAGATAGCCTCTTCAACAAGCTGTAGGATGATAGCTTCAAATAATTTTTCTCATACACCTATAAGGTATGACGTGCATTTTCCCGAGGCCACATGAGCCAGTTTTTCCAACACTTCGACAATTTTCTTGGTCTGGTCCAAGCTGCCTAAAACACTGTTTTGGCAGGTTCATAACATCTTCCTCAGCTA
>LPNX010868876.1:114519-178865 GCA_001517045.1 Pseudotsuga menziesii | reverse complement strand
GAAGACATGGTTAGGTAGGAAAAATATCAATCTACAAAACCGCCATATGGTGCAGGCATTTTATTCAGCACACAATTTGTGGCGGGCATTTTCTTAAGGTTAGGTGATCCAGTTTTCCAACACTTAGTCATTTTTAAGACTTTCTCCAAAATTTATTCTGAAACCTCATTTTGGCAGATTCAACTTTTTCTTCACACATTTTTAAGGAGAAATAATACCATGGTTAGGTAGACAAACCAACACACTACAAGACCCCAATGTGATGCGGGCATTTACTCTAACCCATAATTTAGGGAGGGCATCTTTCTGAGGCTACTTATCCATTTTTGCTTGCTCTCACACAAACCCCTATTTCGGAAGGTCCACAACTTCGGGCCTCAGGCACTTTCAGGACAAACTGAAGACATGGTCAGGTAGGAAAAACAACAATCTACAAGACGCCCATGTGGTGCGGGCATTTATGATCTCTTATAAATTATGGCATGGATTTCCTTAAGGCAATTTTCACTAATTTCCCCATACTTGGTCATTTTCCTATTTTTCACCAAATTACCATATTTTTCCTCAATGACAATCCTATTCATCAAAGTCTTCATGTTTTTCTTTATAGAAAATGGTATATAATATACTGCATTTAGAAATATACTTATATCTAATGTATTTGAGAAGTTACTGTTTGGTATGGTGTAGGTAAGAGAATTACTTGTCACTACAAGGATTTTTCACTATGAATGAAAATGCAAGGAATCTTGCTCAGTTTAGAGTGACATTAGAGGCGAGGGGAGATGCAAAATGTTATTGCCCTTGCTTTGATTGCAGGGCCTTGGTAGTAGTTGGTAACAATATGATAATTTGGGGATTTTGACTAACTATTGAAAAAATTTCCTAAAGCAGATGCCTTATGAAAATGACCACCATAATTCATAAGAAGATGAAAATGCTTGCCATGACTTGCCATCCCATAGTTTGTTTAAATATCTATCTGATCATGGCCCTGGTTCTTAGAAAATCTCCATGAAGAAGAAGACATAGATCTCACTGAGTTTACCCTACCATCATGTCTCTAGTTATCCTTTTGTCATTCACTAAACTCCTTTGACATCAATGACAATCACATTCAACTTGTATCATATATTATATAAATAATTGTAAGTTATCAATAATCGTAATTGTTGATCCTCGATTTGTTATCATTTTTGGAAGATAAAATATTCCTTTAAATACATATTTTATCATCTTTTGTATGTTTTATGTCACACAGATTATTATTCAACTTCAGGTATGAGTGTTTTTAAGGTTTATATAAAACTATTTTATTATTATCATTCTTTTATGGTTTTATTAATTAAAATAACATTATTGAAGCATATTTGATGTATTAATTAGTTTGTATAATCATTTGCAGGTTTTATAATCTTTTTGGGCCAAGTTAATATGCAAAACGCATTCAGCCTCCTTTTTGCACAACATGTCCAGCTCGTCATTCAGCCCGTTGCATGAAAATTGTTGGTGGTTTGCCATATGTTGAGATGTGTTGTTGTACACTCTAGTTCTGAAGCACGCTAGGATATAGACACTCTGTTCACCCTAGATCGATGCCCAACGTATCCATCTCACATCCCAGCCTTCCATTCAGCACTCCGTCCAGATCGCCCATTAGACTGTGCGCTACTGCGAATTAATTCCGTCCATTTAAAACTTGAAACAACTACAAATGAATTGGTATCCACGCGTTTGGGTGATGAAGCTGTGTTGTAGACTATTCACTAGCTTTTCTTCTCCTTCACTCGCCACCACATCAACCATCCATGCACTGGACTGTTGCATTCAACCCATGATCTAGAAGATGCGCCACTATGCTCTCCTCTATTCACCATCAGTCTCCTGCTGCGATAAGGAAGGATCCTGTTTGCCACCTCTGAAGATCGTTCATGCATTAGAGGAATTTTGGGGTCTAAAATGGGCCTCCTAAGGAAAATAATAAAATAATAGTTAAAATAATAAAATCATATTTATTAATTTTGGAGGAAAAAAGAAAAAAACTACTTTTTATGTTCGTATCATTCAACATATCTCCTTGTTTTTTTACTCAAATTTCAATCGAGAGAGCTCATTGGATGCGGAATTTAATTCCGCATCCAACGAGTACCCAAACTGCATACTTTTGATGGGCCCCGCTACCCCAAAAACAAGAAATACCTGAAAAAACATGATGATGACATCATTATCACGTTTTTTCAGTTATTTCTTGTTTTTGGGGTAGCGGGGTCCATCAAAAGTATGCAGTGTGGGTACTCGTTGGATGCGGAATCAAATTCCGCATCCAACGAGCTCTCCCGATCGAAATTTGAGTAAAAACACAAGGATATATGTCAAAAATACGAACAAAAAAAGTAGTTTTTTTTAATGACAAATATGTAAATTCAACCATTATGGTTGACTTATTTTATTGAAATTCTATTGGTTCTTGAATTCCAACTCACAAAAACTTATTTTGGAACGTTTTCTTATAAGGCCCATTTTAGACCCCAAATTTCCTCTAATGTTGAAGAGAAGCCTGTGCGCCACCTTTGAAGACTGTTCACGCTGAAGAAGGCAGATGCTTATGCGTTGGCCTATGATAAGTTAAAACGCATTTAAAGATCAGCTAAATTTGGAGATAAATCAACCTCTAAATGGTCGACTTGCTCACCCCTGTAAATAATTATATAAAGCAGCCTCTGTCAGAGAGCTCAGCTAGCTAGAAAATCAGTCAGTTAGTAGAGTTAGGAGAAGAGTTCTTGCTATAATTTACTCTTGAACTTTGTATTTCTGTTCCACCATCTGAATAAAGAGTTGTATGCATTGCTGATGAAGATTGCGTTTAAGTAGAAGTTAGACAGGAATCACCCCTGACTGTTGAGAGGGCCCCTCGTCAACCAGAGGTTCATTTTCTTTGTTTAGCTTAGTTTCTTTTATGTTTTAGCTAGTCTATTTTAATTTCTAGTTTGTTTCCATTAGATTATAGTAAATGTTATTCTATTTGTTTTCTGTAACACATTATCTTAGTTTTATTTTGAAGTTAATTAGTTAGATGTGCGCATAGCTTGCTTTCAGTTATTTTTTTTTTAGCCATTTTGTTTCTAGTTATTTTCATTTCCAGCATTACTTTTAGTCTTTGTTTTCAAGAATATAGAATAAGTTCATGAATTTAGAATAGATTCAATTCCATTATTTCCTTTCTTGTTTTGAATTTATGCAAGTTAATTTCCAGTTTATTTATTAGTTTAATATGCAAATGATTCATTTTGTTCATGAATTAGTTTAAGGTTAATTTGCTGATTAAATAGGTTTATTTACTATTCCAATGCATTAGAATTACATTTGCATGGCTTCAGCTGAAGATTAGCTCATTTAGGTTAGTTTTTACCATTTTTACTGTGCAGCCTGTCATTCGGACAACATGTTGAGTCTGTTATTCAGCCACCCTTTTAGATCCACAGTTCAGTCTATCATTCAACCCTTAATTCTATTTTTTTGTGTTTTTATGTATTTGAAGATTGTTTTTAGTTATGTTTTGATGATGTTTGAATTATGCTTTGTCTATAATAGTTAAATAATAGTTTTGTTTAACATTTAAGTTAAAGTTTAGTTGTTTTAAATTATTTATTAAAGTTTTATCATTTTCCTTACTTCTTTTACTTTGAACGTAGTTTAAGTTATTCTTAATTTTTTTTCTTCTGATTTTGTCTTATGGTTGTATGGTTTTGTGTCCATCCCTTTTGAATTGATTTATTTGTTTGCATGCGAGATTTAGTGTTTTCCTTAGTATGTTTTTAGGTTGTCTTTTTATCATTGTGTTATTGTTGAAACAACTTGTAGGACAGAACCTAAAGATATTTCTTTATTAAGTTTTCTACTTGCTTCTTTTATTTAAAATTTCTTTATTAAGTTTTCTACTTGCTTCTTTTTAATTTTTCCTTATTAAGTTTTCTAGTTGCTTATATGTTAAGTCTTCCGTGCACTTTAGTTTTTCGTTTGAATAAGTAAGTTGTTGATTATATATTTTTCAGTCCAAAGTGATAAGATAGATTATTTGTTTAGTTAATCTTTTATCTCAATTTGGTTACCTTAATTGCATTTTTAGGAATTTTGACTCAATTTTTCATTTTGAAAGATCTTTCGATTTTTTGTTTGCTAAAATATTTACATGACACTCTCTACCTTCGTATATATTTTGCGCCAACTCTAATCTTACCAACCCTAGTTGATAATTAAATAATAGGTGGATTAATTTAAACATTATAACACCCAACACTTTTGGCGTCGTTGCCGTGGAGTTGTTCTGTAAGGTAGAATGGAATTCTTTATGAAGTTTAGTAATAGGTTTGTAGCGGGGGAGTGGTAAGATGAGAGGTAAGAACCTGCGCATTTGTTATAATAGGCGGCCCCAAATCCAACAATAGTAGTAGCATAGGTTTTCTTTAGTTTAAAAGTATTTCACGAGTAGAATTAGAGAGTATTAGAGTATATTTATCAAGACTAGAAAATTTTTAGAAATCCTTACTAACTACCATAGGGGACGTAATTCCCCAACTACTAACTCACTACAAAGGTATCGAAACATGCCTATAGGAAGAAGTTCTACCCTGAAACCTATAGAAACTCCCATAGAAGATCTTACTGGAGAAGTCATAAAAGGAGAAGGAACCTTGGCAGAAGGTCCAAAGGACCTTATTGCTGAGGAAGTTCAAGAAGATCAGCCATTAGAAATCCCTATCCTTCCACTAGTTTCAAATCCAATTAACGAAACTTTTTCACTAGTAGGAGTTCCAAATTTTGTTTACTTCGTTGATCCTTCTCAAGTAGAATCTGTCTTTGGAACCTCAGTATATCCAGTTATTTCACAAATTGAAACTTCTACAGTAGAACCTACTATCCCTCTAGGGTTTAATAAAAACACGGTTGATCAGAGGAATATCTCTCCTGAAAAAGAATGTTGGGATGCCTCCTTAGAACCTCGAAAGGAGCCTCCTAGGTATATTTATGTTAAGAATCTAGCTTATATGGAGAGATGAGGAGAAAATGAAGATCATGATGAAGTTAGGAATGAAGAAGGAGAAGGGGAAAATCAAACTGAGGCTACCTTCAGGTTCCCTATCTTAGATATAATGCCGTATGTAACTATGAAAAACATCCCTCCTTCCTCCTTGCCTACTTTCTATGGAAAAAGTAATGAGGACCGGGACACAATCCTGTTCGAGTTCGATATCCTTTGTAGGAGTTACAATTATCTACAAGACGCTCACAAGCTAAAACTATTTCCCTCTACACTCAAGGATTCCACCTTGAGATGGTTCATGGGATTAGGAGAATCTTCTATCTGAACTTGGGATGATATGAAAACCTCATTCTTACGAAAATATCAAGAATACTACAAACCTAAGAACTCTCGATATGATATATTCAATATACAACAACTTGAAGACGAGAGCCTGGAATATTATCTCGAGAGGTTTATTTATACATTACATAAGTCTAAATATAATGACCTCTGAGAAGATGCAGTATGTACACTTTTTCTTAAGGGAATCTTCGAGGACCTTTTAGAGAGTCTTAATCTCATGGAAGCTCGAAATATTTCTCATAAAAATTTTGCACAGATTGGTGAGATGTGTAAAAATTATTCTAGGAGTAGGGGGAAAGTTGTGAAAAATTTTCGAGAGCCTTTTAGTAAGAATATAAAAGGAAATGTTCCTAGTTCAAGTGGAGTTACAAGAGTAGAGTTAGGAAACGTATTGGAGAATTTTAAGACTGATGTCTTAGGAGAAATGGGATCCCAACTAGATTCTTTACAAGCCAAGAAAAGGCAGGATGAAGAACAAGAATCAATGAGTATCTTTTGTCCAATATGTAGAACTAAACATCCCCAAAGGAAATGTCCATTAAACAACATATCTGTATGTCACATTTGTATAGAAGAGTATCCAACAGATAACTACCCATCCTTGCCTGGATTGCAAGCCATCTGTAAGAGTGGGGATGTAGCTAAAACATCTAGGAGGCCTCCTTGGAAACCTAGGGACCAACCAGCATATCCAAACTTTTCACCATAACCTTTACTCGATTATCCTCTGTATCAACCACCTCAATGATGGAACAATTCTAGCTGGAAGAATTGGCCATCTCAGTATCCTCCTCCTCAATTTCCACAACAACAATATTGTTCACAAGGATGGAGAGGACAACCATATCCTCAACCACAACCTGTTCCTGCACCTAATCATCCTTATCCTTAGAATCAAACAAATTTCCAGCAAATACTGCTTGGATTTGTACCTCCAGTTCCTTTTATCACACAACAACCTCATCACTTTTAGAATTCAAATCCTCCTCAACCGACATTGTTACCTGCACAGCCGATACCTAACCCTAACAATAAACCAACTCAAGCACTTAACAACATTGAGTTGTAAACTCTTCCCTCATACCTTATCTCAACTGTGGCTTTACATGAAATTCAATTACGATCAGGAATAGTTCTAAATAATAAACCCAAGTCATTAGTCATCATTCAAGAACCAAATGAAGAAGAAGAATATTCAAGTGAACCCATGAATGATTCTATTTTGGAGGATGTGAACATTCCAAAGGTTCCAATACACACACATCCTCCACAAGAAACTATTTAGGAGCAAATAGTTCCTCCATTTCCAAAAAGATTAGTAATAGAAAAACCTGTAGTTCATATAGAGTATAACATTTTGAATGAATTAAAGAACATTTGTATTAAGATCCCTCTATTACAAGCTATCAAAGATATACCTATCTATAGTAAGATAATAAAAGAGCTATGTATTAAATGCCCAGGAAAGAAGCAAAAGGACCCTCCTACAATTCATGTTACAGGAGAAATGTTTGAATGTATGACAGGTCAGTCCTAGATTGCAAAATATACAAATCTAGGAACCCCAGTAGTGACTGTAATTATAAAAAACACCGCCATAGAGAATACATTAATTGATTTATGATCTTTTATTAACATGATGACCACCTCAATTTTAGAAGTTTTACAGTTAAGACAATTTCTTTGACCTACCCCTTCCATCGTAGAACTAGTAGATCGCACTACGGTAAAACCTGCTTGAGTCCTGGATGGCATTGTTGTATCAGTAGCTTCATGGGAATACCCTGTCGACTTTATGGTCATAGAATCAAAGGATCCTTATAAAGGACATCCTATTATCTTGGGATGACCATGGTTAGCCACCACAAATACTTTTATAGGGTATAGGGATGGAGAGATGACTATTTCCAATGGGTTGTCCACACAAAGAATTATTTTATACCCCTCAACACAACCAATAACTAAAAATTCATGGTGTTTAAATTGTTCTTTTGGGGATGAAGACTTTGATGATATCTCCTATCCTAGTGATTTTTCTTTAGCACTTTAGGAGCAAACCACTGAGAATGTATTAAACCAGTTTGTCTCTTCAACAACTTGTACAGATTTCCCTCAGTCCTTTGCTCAATTCGATCAGATTTTTGGAGATGAGTTTCAAGAGAATATGGCTCTCTCAATGTTTACAGAAACACCATGTGTCTTCAAAATTTAAGAGCATACATGACCATATACCATACCTTGTGAGGTTGGCCCTAAAAAATTCTTACATATAAACATCGGATTAAGTGAAAACTAACAAGCACAACTGCTTAAATTTCTTAAGAAAAAAGATGGAGCATTCTTATGGGAATACACCGATATGAAGGGTATATAGCCTGATACCTGCATTCACCATATTTATATGGATCCAAGAATATCACCTATAAGGCATCCAAAGAGGAGGATGAATCCTTCTCTAAAGGATATAGTAAAAGACAAATTACAAAAACTCCTCACTACTGGTTTTATCTATCCTACTTCTGACAATAAATGGGTATCTCCTTTAGTAGTATTTCCAAATAAAGTTACACGGAAATGGTGTATTTGTGTTTATTTTAGGGAACTGAACAAAGCTACTTTGAAAGACTACCTTCCTTTGCCTTTTATTGATCAAGTGTTAGATACCCTATCAGGTAAACATTACTTTTCCTTTCTTGACGGATATAGTGGATACAATCAAATTCTAATAGAATGTGAAGATTATGATAAGACCACTTTTACATGCCCTTGGGGAACATTTGCTTATCAATTTTTGCCATTTGGCTTATGTAACGCACCTGCCACTTTTCAGCGAGCAGTATTAGGATTTTTCTCTGATCGTATACATGATTATGTTGAAGCATATATGGATGATTTCACAGCTTACGGTAACACCTTTCAGGAATCTCTTGACAGCCTAGAGAAATTTCTGATCCTATGTCAAGAAACGAATTTAGACCTTAGTCATGAAAAGTGTAAAATGTTACTGACAGAAGGTATAGTCTTAGGACACCATATTTCTTCACAAGGAATTAAGGTAGTCCCTACTAAGATCGAAGTAATAGTTAGCCTTCCCTCTCCAAAAAACCAGAAAGAGGTAAGAAGCTTCCTTGGTCATGCAAGCTATTACCGCCGCTTTCTTAAAATTTTTACTAAAATAGCTGCACCAATGTTTAAGTCACTTACAAAGGACTCATAATTCTAGCGGAAAAAACCCTGGCAAAACTCTTTTGAAATCTTAAAAGCTAAACTATCTGTGGCACCAATACTTAGGGGTCCTGGTTGGTCCCTTCCTTTTCACATATCTACCGATGCCTTTGATACGGCCATAGGAGGAGTCATCGGCCAAAAATAAGGACAAGCACCTTATGCCATCTATTTTATTAGCAAAAATATGACCCCTACCAAATTAAATTATACCGTCATCGAAAATGAATTTTTGGCAGTAGTTTATTCTATTAATAAATTTTGTCATTATATCACAGATTATGAAGTTTTTTTTCATATCGATCACTCCGCCATTAGATTTATGATGAATAAACCAATTACCAATGGTAGTGTGACCCATTGGCTTCTTTTATTGTAAGAATTTAACATTACCATCCTTGACCGACCTGGTAAAGAAAATCTCATAGCAGATTTCCTTTCCGTTTTCAACATGAAGACAATCCTAAACCAAAAGATGACACCTTCCCTGATGAACATGTATTTGATTTATCTATTCAAACCCCTTGGTTTGTGGATATTTCCAATTATCTAGCAACAAGGAAAATACCAAACCATTTGTCTCCACATGGGAAGCGTCGTATTATAGTTCAAAGTTCTAATTATTCTTGGGTTGATAATGATCTCTTCCGCACTGGTCTCGATCTTATTATTCGACGATATGTGCGGGAGGATGAAATGACAGACATCCTCCATGCATGCCATGATCAACCATGTGGAGGAAATTTTTCTGATAAGAGGAAAACATATAAAGTCTTACATTCTGGTTATTATTGGCCAAGAATTTTTAAGGATGCTCCCAAATATGTTAAATGATGTGATAGTTGCCAAAGAATGGGTAGACCTACATCATCCGATCAAATTCCTTTACAACCACAAGTCATGATTGAACCTTCTGAGAAATGGGCTCTTGATTTTGTAGGACCAATCTCTCCCATGTATCATAAAAATAAATATATGTTAGTTTGTACAGACTATGTCACCAAGTGTGTAGAAGCTAAAGCTTTATTTAGAGCCACAGAGAAATTGGTGGTAGAAATTATATATGAAGAAATATTCACCCGGTTTGGTGTACCTAGAGAAATTGTCACAGATCAAGGTACGTAGTTTACTTCTAAATTAATGAAAGAACTTACTACAAAATATGGCATCTGACATTGCAAATCTACACCTTCTCACCCTCAGGCTAAGGGTCAGCTAGAATTGACTAATAAAGTATTAGAAGCCATCTTAACTAAGACCATTCACTTACATCATAAGGATTAGGCGGATAGACTTCGTGAGGCTTTATGGGCCTATAGGACAACATGGAGAAACAATACCGGACATACCCTGTATGAGTTAGTGTATGGAAAAAAAGTCCTTTTACCTATTGAGTTTCAAGTTAAAACTTTTCGTATGGCAACACAATTAGGCATGAATTTGGATGAAGCAAAGAAACAACGAATATTACAAATTAACGAGTTAGACGAAATTAGGCAAGATGCACTTCGAAGAACAATGTTAATATAGAATCAACAAAAAACATGGCATGATAAATTTATTAAGCAATAGTAATTTAATACTAGAGATTGGGCACTACTGTTCGATTCACGGTTTAAAATTTTTTAAAGGGAAATTAACTACCCGTTGGATGGGTCCATACGAAGTAGTTACAACTTTTTACAATGGATCAGTAAAAATTAAAACAATTGATGGCTCAAAAATTTCCTTTATAGTAAATGGACATAGACTTAGGCTCTATTACCAACCGACATCTAAACACGATTTCATACAAATTAAATGTTTTTCAGCAAAATGAAATGGAATTAGTTCAAGGGGAAGATATTCCTCCTCCTCCTGATCCTTGCAAAATATTTTGGGTTATTATCATTTATATATATGTACATATGTGTTTATTTCTTTGAATAAATAAGAGTCATTTCTAGTAGGTCGTCTATACAAGAATCTTTTGCTTTTATGTCTTTATGAATAAATTGAATCATCTAACAATTGGTTTTGCAGTGATTACAAGTATTCTATCTCTATAAGCAGCATATGGGGTATTACTTGGAAAAGGGAAGTATGTTAAATATTCATCAGGTATTTTAACTCTTCTTGGGGTACTTCTTGGAATTTTCAGCTTATAGTAAAAATTAAAAATTTACAATCTTATGTATATCATACTTAACCAATTCTGTTACAATTCATATAGTTTTGGTATTTTGATTCAGACATGTATATTTCTGATTTATTCTTTTAAATAGTTGCTTGATAAGACCCACTTTCATTATCATATTTTTCACATTCTTATTTCTACCTATGAATTACTAGTTCATCCTATACTTGTTATCAAAACTTGTCTCTTGAGTATTTTGGTGATAACTCGAAAGTGAGTGGAATTTTTATCTGTGAGGAACATTACCTTACTTTATAAAGAAGGACTGTTAGGTCAAAGAACAATTTTCAGTTATTCTCTCTTGACATGTTTTATGAGTCTCGCCATTATGAAATTACTTATAAATTTATTTTGAAAAAAATGAATTATGTGTTTAGCAGGGCTTAACATGCTCTAGTACCAATCCGCTTTCACATCTTTAGTATCATTATACAAGTAAAACCCGCCAGGGTACTGAACAAGCCTGTTGGCAGTGGTTCAAAGCTAAGTAAAAACCTTATAACAGGAAGCTTGATAAATGCAAGTAAACCCATCAGGGTACTGAACAAGATCGCTAGAAGAGGGGCTATGCTTGCATGGTACCAATATAAACCTGTCGGGGTACTGAACATGCCTACTGGAAGTGGGGCAATATCTGGTAAATGAGATTTGGTTAATACACCACTATACACATAGTTCGTCAAATAGTGATAATATATGAAAAAAAATTCAAAAAAATTATGTCATGGCCAATTGTTTATAATTTCATTTGATAATGGCTCTAAGTTGACTTTTCCCCACCCGTCTAATTCCGCATATATCTAAGATGTCATTATCTTAGAAATGGGACCCAAAGCTGTAAATCTCACACACTCTAGGATACACTTGAAATACTTGAGGATGACAGGATATCTTTACAATGAGGCATGGATGGCTAGTTTTCCCTATGGTATTCTTTTAATTATATTATTCTCATTTTACATGGTCTTTCTAAGAACTGTTTTATTTTTCATAAATATACATTTTTGAACCATTTTCATTTACTAGTTAGTTTTCCTTACAACGAATTAACATCATGCTTGCATTCTTTCTATTTTTCTGGAACAATCATTTCTTCTCTTTTTATGGCTTGAGGACATGCCATCTCTTTCGTTTGGGGGAAGATGGATTTGATTTGAAAAATTAGATTATTTTTATTTTTGATAAATCTGTTTATCTCTAACAAATGATAAGTATTTTCAGGAATATAAACAATGGAATTTAGTTATAGCTTGAAGCATATTTTACAGCAAAATTTAATATGGTCTTACCATATGAAGAAACGAATGAAGGTCTAAATGAAATATCAAAATACTAATTTGAATAAAAATGGTGACTAAAATTTGCTAACCAAATTTTGTTTTTAAGCAAATAGTTTTTACTTCCATATCCTTTTATTATTAATAATCCCATCCTTTTATCCAATTAATTATGCATGAAAATGATTAATCTTCTTGCTATTCAAGATGCAATTTTTGTTTTTGTTCAACCTGCCCAAAGTTTTACTTTGGACATGGTTGAATTAATTTCAAAACCTTATAAATGATAAAATTATTTTAAACCCGAAAACTGTTTATTTAAGAATGTTGAAAAATCCAATAAAGTCATTTTTAATTTTCATATAAATATGTGACATGATGTTTAACAGAGTGAAGTTGAAATTAGCTTCTTCATCTGCCAAGGTGAAGGCAGCTGCAAGTTTGCCTTCTTCCTAAATTGTTTTTTTTTATTTTTGCTCAGTGGGACCTGGCATTTCTCCGGTTTGGGGGAATGTTGATCCTCGATTTGTTATCATTTTTGGCAGATAAAATATTCATTTAAATACACATTTTATCATATTTTGTATGTTTTATGTCACAGATTATTATTCAACTTCAGGTATGAGTGTTTTTAAGGTTTATATAAAACTATTTTATTATTATCATTCTTTTATGGTTTTATTAATTAAAATAACATTATTGAAGCTTATTTGATGTATTAATTACTTTGTATAATCATTTGTAGGTTTTATAATCTTTTTGGGTCAAGTTAATACACAAAACACATTCAACTTGATTTTCGCACAACATGTCCAACTCGTTATTTAGCCCGTTGCATGAAAATCGCTGGTGGTTTGCCAGATGTTGAGATGTGTTGTTGTACACCCCAGTTCTAAATAACACTAGCATATAGACACTTCATTCACCCTAGATCGAAACCTAGTGTATCCAGTTCATGTCCCAGCCTTCCGTTCAGCACTCCATCCAGATCTTGCATCAGACTATGCGTTGCTGCGAATTAATTCCATCCATTTAAAACGTGAAACAACTGAAAACGAACCATTATCCATGTGTCTGGGTGATGAAGCTATGTTCTATACTGTTTGATAGCCGACGTTCTCCTTCACTCACCACCACTTCAACCATCCATGCGCTGGACTGTTGCATTCAACCCACGATCTAGAATATGCACCACTACGCTCTCCTCTGTTCGCCATCAGTCACCTGCTACAATAAGGAAGGAACTTGGGAAGCTGTGTATGATCTACTTTGTAAATGAACTTTGTGCTTGAATAATTGTTATCTTGTATGGTATTTCTGGTAACCATGGAAAACTATGGTGTAGTTCATTTATGTCCATTGTTTGGCTTTGTCATGGACCTCCACATAATCATTCATGGGGAATGGCAATATCTCGAGGGTGGTAGGGGGTCTAGATTACCATTGCACCTAGTATAGTTGTGGAATAAGAAGTATGTGGTGAGGAATATAGTTGTGCAGAGATGATTTTAGGGGCGAATTATAGCCCATGGGCGATTTTAAAGGATTTTAAATTTTTAGTTGGGCAAATTTAGTATATTAAAATAATTTTTATAAAATATTGAAATCGTCCACTAATTATTTATAAAATAATTCATTTCACCTAAATAGCCCTATGAAATAAATCCCCCATCTCTCAAATTCCTCACATCGCCCCCAATTTCTATAAAAAAATCCTCTGGTCACCCCCGATTTCTACAAAAAAATCGAGTGGGATCTATGGTTCACCCTCGACTTCCAACTGAATTTGACCTAAATATTTGGCTCTCCCTCAATTTATACAAAAAAATATCCTGTGGTTGGCAAGTCACCCCGATTTCTAAAAAAACGAGGGGGATCTGTGGCTCGCCCTCGATTTCCAACCGAATTTGACCCAGATCTTCTTTGGTTTCCTCTTCTATGGGGTCTCGTAAATTTCAATTCTTCATAGAATGAAATGATGGCATTACTTTGTATATTGATTTGGATTCGACTCCATCATTCTGGATGAGAAGGTGTAGTTATGAATTGGGCCTGCCTCAGAATTTACATAAGCACAAGTTTAAAAGGAGGCCGTCTGTAGAGATGGGTGTAAACTTTTTTCCTACAACTGCACAGGGGGCTCTTATAAGGAATGGGTTTGATGAATTTTATGGGTCATAGGAATCCTTCTATGATAATTGCTCAAAAATATACCCTAGTGTGCTTCCACGACCATTGAGAGAAATGGAAAAGCTTTCTTTACAGCCTGGAGCTTCCAAAAATTGTGCCATGTGCGAGAATAAACAGTTGGGAAAGGAAGGAATACATCATTTTTCATTGAATTGCATGTGTGTCAGAGAATGCGAGCCAAGAAATGTTGAAATGGGCTATGAGGTTGTTCCGAGTATTTTCCAGCAATGCCCAGGGATTGAACTGGTAAGGGTCTGTTCCTTTTCTCAATGATATTCTGCAGTATGTTGTTTTTGTTTTCCTTGGTAGGTTTTTGGAGTATTTTATCCTTACTGTAAACACCGGTATTGCATACCATCTAAAAAATTAAATGGTAGGTAATTAACGAAGGGAAATCAGGCCAATCTTGGCTCTATACAATTTATATGCCAAATGGGTCTGTGTAGAAGCGGGAAATTTACCACCATTGGGTACTCTGTAGCCCTAAAAAAATACCCTCAGAGTAGTAGTTTCTCTCTTCCCTTTAATAATGACTGGTGGAAATTGTAGTGTATAATTGCTAGAGCATCATGGCCAAGAGAATGTGCATGCCCTAATTCATGAGCTAGGTGTGCAATCATTTTTTAGTATCTGATATAGGATGCTTGTGAATGCTTGAACTATTTTTTGACTGAACTGTTAGTACTCGTGAGGTTGTCTTTGGAGGGAGGCGATGGCCCTTGTTTTATCATCCTTTTTTATTGTTCAAAGGCTTATATTTATTTCAACTAATTCTTGTCATGAGGTCTTCTAGCATCTATTTTGGATCTATTCATGTATCTTTCATCAATTTTGTCATCTAAGTTGTGTGATTCATCAATGTATGTTTTATATATTTAAAATCAATGATTTCTTGCTTATTAACTTCTTTATGAGGTGTTTCTAACATTTGGTGCTAATGAAGGTGAATTGTACTTAAAGTTCCTTCAACAGAGCAAGGAAGTTGTTGTTCAGCACCGTGTTCGACACCCAACCAAATGAAGATCATCTAAAGTCATATTCTTGGATATCTTCAGCCAAATTGAGAAAACGGGTTTTTCTTCTAGATGCTCATTGATGGTGAAAGGTTCAACAAACTTCACCCAGATCCTTCCAGTTGAGAGCAACTTGCATGCCAAATTTTCCCTCAATTATTTTCGTCACTTTTCTAGGGAGACAAATTCAGGCTTGATTTATGGACAAATGGAGTCAAATTTCAAAATTTTGTCACATGGGTTTTGTGCAAAATGCTGCCAATTAGGTCATACTGAGACAAATTTGCAAAATTCAAAGTATTTTGGGAGAAATCTGTGTTTTTATAAATTCATCTTACTCAGATGTCGGGTATGGCCGTATTTTCTCAAATTCTTAGACAACCAACGCCATGTGGGATACCCAATCAGCATGGGAGATGGAACAACTTGGACATAATTAGCCTAGATCCAATAATTTTGTAGGGATGTTGTAATTTTTTCTATTTTTGAATTTTTGGATCAAATTTGTGAGATATGAAATCTTGGTATTCAATGTTCACCTTATACATTGTAAACCTATATAAATTCACAGTTTTGATGGTTTAAGGAAAAAAAACATTCGATGCTTCAGTAATCAGATAGCTTGATTGAATTTGTACTCAACAGTTTATAGTTAATTAAATGTCTTGTTACTGGGACTAAGACTTGTACATAGTGTGGATCATGAGGCAAGGTGCACCTCCGATCATATTCTTTTGGAGTTGATTTCATCACTATTTAATCTATACATTTGATTTGATTCAGTATATAAGAAGTTTTTCTCTAATTGTTTGCATTTCTATTGGTGTCAATTTGGTAAATTATGATAGTTGATCTGTTTTTTATTCCTTTCTGGAGGAAAGTATATAAGCTTGTATAGCTGTTTAATGTGTTTGACCTATAGAATATAACTTTTAGCATTGGTGTAGAAGTTATTTTTGCAGGGATAGATTAAGAGTACATAGTAGAAGTATCATAGAAATATTTTCGTTTCAGATTGCTGTAAGATTTGGCATGCATAGGTTTACAGAAATGTTGGTTTGAATTGGTAGGATATCATAGAAGTACGGGTAGAAGTCTTTATCTCTTTGTGGATAGTTACTATGCATATCTAAGTAACGTATCTTTATAGACTCTCACCATAGTACAACTGTTTTTTAGTATTTAGTTTGATTTGATTAAATAAGTGATTTTGTGGATATTCCGAGACTTTATAAAGAAAATCAAAAGCATAATTCTGATTTCAGTAGATTTGATTATTTTGGGTTTAAAATCAACAGTTGTAAAAGTTAAAGCTAACCATATGTTTGGATTTCTAATAGCATAATTATTTTGATAAGTGTTCTATCATTTCAGATAGATAAATGGATTGTTTTAGATTTCACAGGTTTGAATGAAAAAAATCATTTTGCAGCACTATTTTGATTTGAAGAATGTAAGAATTAGATTGCACTTGTGTTCTTTAGAGATTTATTGAAGCTTGAGTTATCTTTGTATTTAGTTAAGTTGTCTCAATCTTCTTTTGATTTGGATTGTTAAGCAGGTGTTGGTGTTCTGAAAGATCATAGAAATTTATAAGTAGTTTTCATTTAAGTTGATCTTCATTCCTTGAAAATACTTGATAATTCTAGTTATTGATTTGGTAGAATAGGTAGACTTGTTGATTTTCAGCTTCTATAGAAGATTGATTGGATTTGGATTGAAACTAATTTTTTGTATTCTATGCTCAAAGCATAGGAAGTGTTTGACTTTTGATTTTGGGTTTGAACTAAACCAAGATTCATTTTCTGGAAATTTAGATACAAATTGCTTTGTTTGTTTGGTACTAGTATTGAATTCCAAAAGTAGTTTTAAATCACTCAGTATTTCTATTATTCTTCTCTGGAAGTTCTTAGAGATTTTAGATTTTTGCTTAAAAGACATCTTACTTTGCACATACATTGTAGTGGTTCTAAGATTACTAACCCTCGTTGATGATTTAATTGAAGGTGAATTAATTAGTTATATTTTACCTGACATTTTTTGCGTTATTGCCGAGAAATTACTCCAGAGGTGAGATAGTCTTTTACATTGTTTTATTTTTCTTGGATTTTTCATTTTGACATTATCCTGGTGAAGGAAAAGATAGTAATACGAGAGGTAAGGACCTGTGCGTCCACTTTAGTGTGTCTCTACCCAAATCTAGGTCCATTTATTTGCGCAAAGTGTGTTTATGTATCTCCAAGTTTGTTTACTTTCTTGTCAGTGTGTTTACCTTCCCACAAGAGTATTTCATTTCATACAAGTGTGTTTCCTTTTTGAAGAGATAACTCATGTGAATAGATAACTCGGTGAGAGAGAGGTCTAAAGTAGCATGAGGAGTTCAAGTTTTCTTTAATTAGTATGCTATAGTTTTGTAATTAATTTAATTTTTCTTTTATATCAATAGGATTTTTAAAATATTAAATTTCAGCTATTATTTAATTGGGTGTTGCAAGAGCCCTTGTACTAATCCATGTGTGAGACATGACTCACCAACTAGCAAGAATGATTTAAGGATGATTAAAATTCTGGAAGAACTCTCTAAAATCTTAGCAGAAGTTGGTATATATGCTTCTGCCTCTCAGAAAGAGAGAGTCTTGAATGCAATAAAAAATATAGATGTCTCTCTAGAAGTGATCGAAGAACAAGAGTGTTATGAATCACAAGAAGATCTAGAATCCTCCTCTAATATTTTTTTACAACCTAAAGGGGAGACTGAAGAGCCATACAACACATGTAATGGAAAGCCAACTTTATAACCTATGATTGAAAAATTCCTCACGTGCCTCTCGAAAGATCCTTAATTTATTCAAGAGAATAATCATTCGAAAAAAGGTAATATGTATGGAAAGAAAGAAGAGTATTTTCAATTTATTGTTGATGAACAAGTGGACCAAGGATATCAAAACTACATTGAAACATGGTTCCAAGCAACTAACAAATCTCCTCTTCAACAATTCTTAACATCCTATCATTCGAAGTTGTTGGTCTCTCATGTTCTCGTATGCTTTAATACACATTTTTCAAACATGAATATGCCTATATTTTTAATCCTATTACACACATGGCTCCACTGGAAATATTCCTATAATTGCATTAAAAAGGGCTTTTACTTTTAGGTAAAGTATAATAGTAAATAAGTAAATAAAGGCGGCATATAATCTAGTTTAAAAATATAGTGCAACATTGTTTTTGCTTTCCTCGAATAAATGGGAATTGTCATGCTGAGAAACTAATCTTAAGGGAATCTTGTTGTTCCATAGTTTTAATATGTTTTTAACTGATAGTTAGTTTTCCAATAAAGTAGGCTATGATGAATTGTTTGGATTCTATCACAGTAAGTTGTTGGTCTATCACAGTAACTTTATGAGAAAAATGGTTTTCGGGACTAGAGGCATCTTTGAGAACTATAACTTTAGACTCTGCCACTCATTCTTGCTATATCTAAGGTGTATGCCTTTAGGATATAATCATGTTTGTAGATACCTTTTGAACTTGAATGTGAACCTTGTCATTATCACTTTGATGATTGTAAATCTTGGAGGTTTTAGAAGAATGACTAGTACTCCATGGATTTCATTTGAAAAGACTGTCTTTATTATTTTCCTGTGTAAAGGGAAGAAAATAAAATACCTATTTTAATTCTTAGAAAGGGGATTGTCGAAGCAAGGTATTGATATCATCTTTTATGAATTTATATAGGTGCAAAGATTCATGAATTTTCCTTTCAAACACAAGTATAACAATCTGAGTTTGATTCTGTAGGTCTGTTGAGTTAACAATAAAAGAAGGAAGTTGGGAAATTAGCCAAAATAGATAAAATTGATTTTTGTTCATAGAAATAGATTCTTGTGGAAATTTGAATATCATAGCTTGGATGATTTCATTTATGATCTCATGACTTTACTTCTTTTGTGCAAATAAGAATCAGGGCTACAAATTTTTGGTCCTAGCTTGACATTTAGTTCAAAATTGTGGGCAGAAATGGAGCTACTAGAGAAAGAGGAAATCACATCTCTTCTATTAGAATGCAACATTTTTTTAATCCTCACCTCAGAGGAATCTAACTATTATTAATAAATAATCACAAAGTTCTTCTCCTATAAAATTTGGGTCATATGAGCTCTCTGAGGTCAGAGTGTCGAACAAAGTGCAGAACACGAATCTTGTTATGTGCATCATGGATCAGGAATGGTAACACATGTTTGTTTTGATTTCACCTTTGAATTTTATTGTTAATAAATTAGGATGTGATTGTTTGAGCATGACAATGGAACCTTAAAGCTTAATGTAATAGCTTGAATTTTGGACCTAACAGTTATGGGCATGAGCCCAATTGATTATGATGTTACCATGATGTTTTATTTTGATATACTGGGTCAAATACCACACTGCATATGAACATGATGATTTTTTTAATATAATTGGAATAAGCCAATTGCATATGATATATGTGTGTGTGTGTGTTGGGCGTGGACCCTGAAGAACATGATTGATGAGATGTTTTGTGTTGAGCAAGGAGCTCTGGAGCACATGGGTAAATTGATGTTTTTTGTTAAGTGAGAAGCTCTGGAGCACATGAGTGATTATATTTGTGTTGAGTGTGAAGCTCTGGAACACATGAAAAGATAATTTGAAAGTGTTGGGAATAATCCCTAGAGCCTTCCATGTTGATGTTGAGCATAAGTTATGGAACATCATATCCTTGGCCATTGTATCCCTAGGTGTATCCTACAATTACATCCTACCATTAGTGTTGAGCGAAGAGCTCTGGAATTGCATTAAGTTTGTAACTCCCTATTTTTTAGCGTTGAGTATGGGCTCTCGTAAGTGCTAGGAGTTATTGAAAATAATTAATGATTCCCCAGTGAAAACGACTCGAGAAAAACATATTGATCTCATCTGAATTATTTATAAGTGGTTAAATGAAATTTTGAATTTCTGTATTCTCATCAAGTATTGAAGCAATACCATGTTATATGAGGGAATCCAACATGCAAGGATGTTTAGAGTTTCTTAGTATAGTAGACCTAACCATAGATACCTGATGACCTTAATGAAGAAAGTGTCATAAGTCTAGGGATCACAATATGTGATACCCTAAGACAAATTTTAACAAACAATATATTATTATATATTTTATAAAGAGCATATATAAAGAGTACACATAGTAATAATATTAATAATGTAAGAAAGAATGAAAAGTTCCACCTACTATTATTACTACTAAGAGAAAATTATATATTATAATACCTTCAAAAGTTCAATTAGGAACTAATTAAAAGTTCCCAAGTTTAAATAATAAAAGTACTTAAATTAAATAAAAAGGGTTAAATCAAGAAATCAAATTATTCTTGATTTAACTGCCCCTTTGACTGAAAAGTCTGTCTACAAAATCCCCAGCCAAAGAGAGGCATGGGGATCTCTTCCATATTTTGGAGTCATTAATCTGCCTGATTATTCTCAAGAGAATTCTTGGAGAACATTTTCCTAAGAGGAAAAAGGAGAACTGATCTAGATCTGATATACCAGTTAGGGTAGCTTTACCTTGGGAGCTCTAAGCTACTTCGATGTTGGAACCAGCTCAAGAGGATACGGATTAAAACCATGAATGATTTCGGGTCATGGTTGAGTGGAACGTGGTAGTTCCCAAGTGATTTAGTCATTTATACAGAGGCTGCATTTGCTTGTGAATTGTTAATTCTAGGTAATTGAGTGTGCATGTTTCAACCATTAGAAGGGATTCACTTCTCAGGTATGAGGTTCTTGACTGCCTATTTCATTATCTAGAATAAGTGTTGGATAGATGATGTAAGTGTTTATATTATATTTTCTAACCCTATGTACCTTTGTTTTTCTGTCAAACTCTTTTAGGGTTTACATTTTTATTATAAACCCTAGGCTATAATTTAATTCATGTATAAGAATTATCAAGGGTATTGTTCTTTCAGTTTTACTTCTGTATTTTCATTTACAACTTAAACTTGGGTTCCTAAGACCTAGGAACTATCCTAGCAGGGATTATGTGTTTATTTTCCTATGTACTCTACTGGCAGATTTCATATTTCCAGCAGAGCTATGTGTAGAAGTAAAAGAATATTTTAGATTAAACTTTAAAAAAAATATAAACATAAAAGACATTTAACTAATAACATAACCTAATAAATATATCATTATATAAATATCCTATATAAACAAAACCAACATCTAATTAAACAATATTATAAACTCAGTATTCTTTATCTAAGGGTAAACCATAAATTCAAAGTAACTAAGCAAAGATGAAAACCCGCAAAGACCTCTCAGGGTCTGTATAACTAGACTCATGCCAAGAATAAGGATAACCATTACCATTTCTTATTAATAAAATAATATCATAAATCAAATCAACAGTCTAAGTAACAAGACCATCTAGTTGTCCATGATTTATATTATTACTAACAATTACTTCTACGAAAGCTTATGCAGTAAATATTCACATAAATAATCCATTGCATAAACAACAAATCAAACCCTCTAAACCTTATAAACTACATGGTAAGAATGGTATACCTTAAATGCAAATTCCCAATGTAATAACACCACCATAATACCAAATGCACAGTAATAATATAAAAATCACATAACTACACAAAGATCAGAGGATCGATCTCTTGTGGGCGTTTAAGACCAAATCGAAACCATTTAAATTTAAATTAAACCCTCATCACAGTGAACAACCCAGGATCGAATCATGTAGGGTCTATTAATATTTTACAAATCCACGCTATATTTCTTATATGTTGGTTGTAAAAAAACACGAACTCTCTACACAAAGGTCAAAAGACCCATTTTAATATACACACTGTAATCTATTGGCCCTCGGCCTTTTACATATCTAACTCATTATAATAATTCACATTTCCAAATCTTGCAACCCTATCTACATTTACCAACAGTGACGACTTAAAATCACAAGGTTACACCACAGACAACCCCCATATCATATCATAAATAGTAATACGCTATCATAGCTACAAGGGTGGGAAACGCCAATGGCATATGGCATGGCCCCAAAGCCATATCGTTTCTACACATTTCATCCATACAAACAACGAAACCAATGAATGCAAATTCACACAATCCACAAATAATAACCATACAAATCAACGCAACATATATATATTTAAACACAACCTTTATAAAACCATTAAAGAGTTTACACAGTCGTTTACATTTGGCCTTGCACCATTACAAGCAATGGTGCTTCCCATTTCCATTATCATTACCAAAAATTTATTTACAAAATGCACAGAGCCTGTCGAGAAGTACCTAGGCTCTTTATGCCTCCAATATCGTTTACAAGAACCCACAAACCCATAGTTCTGGTCACGACGTTAAACATTGTCCCAAAAGCCTTTGTGAATTGCATAAACCCATTCATGCATCGATTAAGTTAGGTTTTAAGCCCCAAGTCCATGGCATATGAAATATGCCATGGAATATTTAATCCAAGGTTTTTTCAATTATATTACCAACTTTAAAACCATATAGTAAGAATATGTTAGGGCATGAACAAGTCATAAGAATTTACACCATGGAAAATAAGTGTCACATAAATTATAAGTCTATGTCACGCAAGTAATAAGTGTAGTAGTGCCCCCGTCACTATCATAAAGTCGGTAACGATAATAACCATAATCAGTGTAGTGTCACTAGGATAGAGCTGCAAATGCGAGGGTGAGTGACCAAAATGATCAACACTTTCCGTTAAGCTTTATAAATAATATTTCCATCGCCAAGTGCACCTGCACGCAAATGGGACAAGAATGCCTTAGTTCGATAGAACTAAGTAAGACTGATGTGAACAGTAGAAACTATTACCTCTTAGGTGGTTACAAGGGAAACTAGTCCTGCCACTCCACCCCTTTATCCATTAACAAAGTCAAGTTAGAATCATGTATATGCCAGTAAGCACATGCTATATAGAATGAAGTACGTAATCAAATGACTAAATTACACAACAATGCTTAACCATAGTACAAATAGTAATCAACATCACGACAACGTAAGTAACATAGTATTAACCGCATCGAGAATTATGGAAGTAGGACGTAAGCACAACTTACGACAATACAACAGTACAATTAGAGTACAACACATTCCGCAAAGTCCAATTAATGTCTAGCATAGGTAGTTTTGACTAGCCTAATAATTTTTTATTTTTTTTCAATTTTTGCGGACATTACAAGTGGTATCAGAGCCCATTTTCAACACTAAGAGACCTAATGGGCCTACTAGAAATGTGTTTCAAGGAAAATAAAGCATGTTTTAAATTTTGTTAACTAACAAAAAAATTTCCTATTATTAAAAATTGCAATTTCATGATTTTTTTACAGAACAGTTCAGATCATGAACATTGAAGAAGATAACAGCCGGAAAGGAAAATTGAATACCCCCATCCAGGTAGCAGAACTCATGGTGGAAATGAATTTTGATGTTATGAAAACCAATCAAAGTGTTCAAGCAGACTTGAAAAGTTTGAGAGATGACAATCTAAATGAAAGAAAGGAACATTAAGAAATCAATGAAGCATTGCTATGAAATATGACAAGAGGAATACCACAAGCGACACCCACTCATTCCACAAATAGGTTCAAGAAGGAACCTTATCATAAATGGGCCGGCAGCCCAAGAGAAGAAGGAAAAGAGAAACATACCCCTAGACCTCCAGAAGGAGAATATCATAGTCCTCCAGTGAGGACTCTGTTTCTCCATGCACAAAGAAACAAAGAAGTGATGACAATATCCAGGGGGAGATCAGAAAAATAAGAGTCCCAACCTATAAAGGAGAGGTGAAAATAGGGGAGAAAGCTGAAGAATGGCTGTTGGGTATGAGAAAATATTTCTGATTTTATAACTACTCTAGCGAAATGAAGGCTCAACTGGCCATCTATAATTTAAATGGAAAAATAGCGAGATGGTGGAGAGACTTGAAACATACCAAGAAAGATGAGGTAAGAGAAATATGCTAGATTAAATTCTGCAATATCTTTCAAGAAAAAATATATGTCAGAAATATTCTTCGACAGAAAAGTGAAAGAGTTTCATGAGTTACGTATGGGTCCATGACTATGGATGCTGATATTAGTGGATTTTTATATCTATTACATTATGTGCCATACATCAAGGATGAAAAGGTAAAGATCGAGCAGTTTTTAGGATGTCTTCCTCGAAACTTTTAGGAAAGGACTGAGTTCGACATGCCTAAAACCTTGGACACCACATTGCACAAAGCTAGGCTCTGCTATGAGCATTGACAACCAAGGAAAGAGAACATGAACAGAAACCAAGAAAATTCTAAGAAATTCGCTGACAGCCCCAAGTCAGGTTTTAACCCTCCCCCGTACAAGAAATAGAACAACCATTTTCCAACGAACAAGAACTTCAACAAATAAGGGACAAAGTCATATTTGCCAGATCCAAATGTTAACAAGCCAATAGCAGCTAGGGGAGCCAATGCTACTGTGGTATAGACCGAATGCTGGAAATGCAGTGGGCCTCATTATGCCTGAGATTGTAAGAAAAATACCAATGGGGTTTTACACAACTTACAAGAAGAACCAATGGTAGAGGACATAGCTGGAACACCGCATATTTATATAGTTTTGGATGGATGACATGAAGACCATCAGGATACCATGGTTGAGATAGAAGGTAAGTCAAACTTGTGTATAGATAGCCAAGGGAATCAAGTGAAGATTCAAGGCGTACCAAAGAAAGTTTCGGTAAGGAAGATATATGTCTTACAAGCAAAGAAGTGCATTAGAAAAGGATGCAACTTGTTTATAGTAAATATCTGAGCAATAGAGGATGAAAGAGAACAACACATAGAGGAATTTCCCATTCTTGTATAATTCAAGGACATAATCCCTGGATTACCTCTGAAGTGAGACCTAGACTTTTCCATAGAACTAACACCAGGATCAATCTCAGCTTCAAAATCCCCTTACCGCATGAGTGCACCAGAATTGGTGGAACTCAAACTGCAATTATAGGAGTTGATAAAAAAAGGATATATCTAACCAAGTGTGTCCCCTTGGGGAGCACCGATACTTTTCGTAAAGAAGAAGCATGGTACGATGAAGATGTGCATCACTTACTGTCAACATAACAAGATGACTATTAATAACCAATACCCGCTCCCTAGGATCGATGAATTGTTCGATTAAGTAGGAGGAACCAAGTTCTTTTCAAAGATTGACCTGCGATCTAGATAATGTCAGGTACGGATTCGTGATGAGGATATTCACAAAAACTCCTTTCATACAAGATATGGGCTCTACGAGTTTGTAGTAATGCCATTTGGGTTGACCAATGCACCTGGGAGCTTCATGTGTATGATGAACAGTATATTCAGTAAATATATAGATAAAAAAATTTTGGTCCTTATAGACGACATCTTAGTTTACTCTAAGAGTAAAGAGGAACACGAGGAACACCTTCGCATAGTACTATGAGTGTTACGAGAACACCATCTTTACACTAATTTTAGTAAATGTAATTTTTACAAACCACATATATAGTACCTGGGTTCACATTATCTTTGAGATAGGGATAGTTGTGGACCTATAAAATATTAGAGCCATAGAACACTGGCCTACCCCTACTAGTGTAACCGAAATTAGGTCCTTTTTGGGATTCGTCGGATATTATCGAAAGTTCATTGAGAACTTCTCGAGAATATCTTGTCCAATGACTGCTTTGCAGAAGAAGGAAAATAAGTTCTTATGGATGACCAAGTGCGAGGAAAGTTTTCCAAAGATTAAGAAGCTTTTTACAATTGCACCAATACCATGAATTGCAGATCTCAATGGGGCTTTCGTTGTTTGCACGGACGCAAGCAACGAACGACTCAGAGTAGTCCTCTTACAGAATGATTATGCGATCTGTTGTGAATCAGGAAAGTTAAAAGAACATGATTAGAACTACAACACACATTATCTTGAGTTAGCTTCCATTGTTCACGCATCGAAGATGTGGAGGCACTACCTCATGGGAAGGAAATTCCTTGTGAAGACAAACAATATGAGTCTGAAGTATTTATTCGAGCAACCATATCTGAATGCAAGGAAAGCCAGATGGTTGTCTTTCCTTAGCGAGTACCATTTTGAGATAAAGCATATTAAAGGAAAAGAGAACAATTTTGTAGATGCTTTGAGTCGATGAACTCATATGATATATGAGGTGACTTTAAGTCAAACCGATTTGGATTTTCATGAGAGAATTAGAACGACCAACAGAGTTGACCATTTCTATGTAGAAATCCTCAATAAATTCCAAGAGGACAGGTTGTTTCAAAAACAAAAAGAGTACAAGGTAGACGCAATAGGACTACTATGGTCGAAGGAGAGATTGTACGTTCTAGGAGGCGACATTCGGTTCCGCATCCTCATAGAATTTCATCGAACACCCTACTTGGGGCATCCGTGATATCAAAATATGATATCCATCATTAAGAGACACTTTTTATGGCCTAAGTTAACGGTCAACATTGCATTGTTTATCGCAAAATGTGAGGAATCTCAGTTGGTCAAAGTTGAGCATTAGCGTCCTTCGAGATTGCTGCAGCCACTACCTGTTCCAGAATGGAAGTGGGAAGTCATTAGTATGTATTTTATCACTGGTGTACTGAAAATTAAGAAACAAAGTGGTGTATACCAGGGATTGTGTTGTTCTAAGCAGGGAGGGATGTAATAGCCCAAATTTTTGACCTAACACTTATGGGCATGAGCCCCATTGATTATGATGTTACCATGATGTTTTATTTTGATATACTGGGTCAAATACCACACTGCATATGAACATGATGGTTTGTTTAATATACTGGGCATAAGCCAATTGCATATGATATATATATATATATATGTCTGCTTGTGTTGGGCATGGACCCTGAAGCACATGATTGATGAGATGTTTTTTGTTGAGCAAGGAGTTCTCGATCACATGGTTAAATTGATGTTTTGTGTTGAGCAAGAAGCTCTAGAGCACATGAGTACTTATATTTGTGTTGAGCATGAAGCTCTGGAACACATGAAAAGATAATTTGGAAGTGTTGGGAATAAGCCCTGGATCCTTCCATGTTGATGTTGAGCATAAGCTCTGGAACATCGGATCCTTGTCCATTGTATTCCTAGGTGTATCCTACAAGTACATACTAGCATTAGTGTTGAGCAAAGAGCTCTAGAATTGAACTAAGTTTGTAACTCCCTGTTTTTTAGCGTTGAGTATGGTCTCTGGTAAGCGTAGGGAATTACTGAAAATAATTAATGACACCTGAGTGAAAATGAATCGAGAAAAAAATATTGATCTCATCTGAATTATTTATAAGTGGTGAAATGAAATTTTGAATTTTTTTATTCTCATCAAGTACTAAATAACTACCATGTTATTCGAGGGAATCCAACATGCAAGGACGTTTAGAGTTTCCTAGCCTAGTAGATCTAACCATTTACCTGATGTCCTTAATGAAGAAAGAGGCATAAGTCTAGGGATCACAATATGTGAAATCCTAAGACAAATGTTAACAAATAATATATTATTATATATTTTATACAGAGCATGTATAAATAGTACACATAGTAATAATATTAATAATGTAAGTGTAATGTCCCCAAAAATCGAAAAAATAAATAAATTATAGGCTAGTAAAAACCACCTAGATGGAACATTATTCACTTATGGATCTCTATCTCATTAGTGTAAGTGTTTATTCGTAAGTTGTTCTTACGTTCTTTTGTTTACATTTCAGTCATTACCTTTAATGTATTTTACTTATGATATCGCACCGTTGTTTACTACTTAGTGTTATGTTTACACTTCTGTTGCTTATATGTCGTTAGTGGATTTATGTGCTTCGTCCTTTCTGCATTGTCGCACTTGTTGATTATGGAGTTCTAACTTAAATTTTTTTGTGGAAACAAAGTGGGCAGAGTGGCAGGACTTATTCTCCCATGACGGTTTGAGAGGTAAAGCATTACTTTGTTACACAGGCTTACTTAGTTCAATTTAACTAAGGCACCTCTTTTATTTCCTTATGCATTTATTTACTTTGCGATGGGATCTGGTGTAAAGTGTGTTGACAGTGTTGATCCTAGAGGACATGCTTCTAGTTGTTACGTTTCTTACTGACTCGGTTTTCTAACTTGGTAAGTGTCGTTATCGACAATTTAGCTACTACGACTAAATTTCCTGTACACTAATTATTCTTCGTTATGGTTTAAATTTATTATTCTATATGTCATTAATACATTTTACGTTCAATGTATATTTTTACTATATCTATTAACATCTCTTATGTTCTTTTATTTGGAAGGTTATTATATTGGCTTAAGAGCAGACCTTTGATTTTTATGAGGGTTTAGAAAGTTGACATGGCATATTGCATATACCATGTTCACTAACAATTTATGCTTAACGCATTTGGTATTGGATTTTATGATAAGGCTGTAAGCCTAAAATGTATATCATTTAACTTATAATATGTATGCCTTATGGCATTACAACTTGGACTAACACATCCTATGGACTTAATATTATTGTAATCTTACCATAATGGAAACCTTGTAATATGTTAATGTTGTGATAGAGCTTAGGTGGCAACATAACATATGGTTGAAACCATATGATAGCATGGTTTAATATTTCATGTGGGAGGTGGTCATACGTTGTAATGCAATGAAACTTAAACTATAGAGAGTGGGTTTTGTATGGATTTAATGGTTTCCAGCTGGTGCATTCAATGCGTTTGCAAAAGTGTGACAACCTTCCCTTAGACTTGGCTCGCGATGGTTGTGCATTATGTTTGTTAATTGGGGTTTTGCACTTTGGATTTGCGTAGGGGGAAGACCATCGAGGTGACCTCCAGACCGTGAGGTATGACTTGTCTGGTTCATAGCCTACACATTGGTTTGGTTTAATGTTTCTGGGTGTGGCCATACTTCTCATCCCTAGTTTTGATTGTGTTTTGCAGGTGCTGAAAAATGAATGAGGAGCAACATGGATTTAACTTTATGTGCTCCAAACATTTACAATCGTGGCCATGGAAAGCCTATGAGCAAAAATCTAGTTGCTACCTCTTGGCCCTCTTCAACAGACTCTACATATATTTGTTGCTTGGTTGGGGTTTTATGATGTGGGTTTTGATGTGGGGTTTGCAATTCGCCTCTGGGCATATGTTTACAAACTTGGATTTATTTAAAGGTTTTAATCGCTTCAGCTGTGGAGTGAAGAATCGCGTTTCCTTTGGTTCTGTGTATAAATTTTGCATTTGTAAAATTTACTTGGGCTGTTAGCAGTGAAGAGAGGAATGTTTGGGCTTCTAGCACACATGGTATTTGTTTACAAAAATCATGGTTTAGTAGGGGCCTTTTAGCCATGGGCTGCACCATTGCTTGCAATGATGCGTTATCCCATTGGCATGCCTGTGTAAACTTGTTTATGATCTTTAATGTGACGACTATGTATTTTACTGGGTAAGCTCTATGTAAATGGATTCATACTGTTTTTATTATTTGATGTACCATGTTTTTTATCTTATGATGTGCATAGTACAATTTCACTGCGTTATACTGTTGTTATAGTGTATTTATGTGGTAGTCGTCGGCTTGAAGTATCTATGTGTAACGGCGTTACTTAGCTTGTAATGTAAACATACAGACAACATGGGCATAGGCCATGCCGTGAATGGCATGAGCCTTTCCCACAGTGCTACAATAGTATAGTGTAGGGTTAATTTGGTAGGACTATGTATTAAATTTAAAACTTGGCCGAGGCTGTGACTTATGTGAGTGTTGTGCATTCATTGGTTTTGTAGAGGCCAGGGTTTAAAGACCCTCGATAGCATTTTTTGTATTTAGCCAGTAAATGGACTTTGTGTATTTATATTATAATGGATATATTTTAATAACCACAATCCGCATACAATTTGATGTATAGCGTGCGCTGTGTAAAAATGGTTATAGGATTTGGTTGTTGTTTTGTATATACATTACTTATGGTTTGTTATTAAGTATTTTCCCTGGGTCTAGAAATCCATGGGAATCGATGTTGCAACCTCTGTTGGTAAGCAGGGTTTTATTGTAATGTAATGAATGCTATTTTAATAAATAAAAGCAAACTGGGCTTGCATGCCCACAGGGTTCGATTCCTATTCCTGTTTGCAATACACGGATTTTTAATATGATTTTGATGGTATTTGAATATGATATGATTACTGTATAAGATGTATTGTTTTAATTTGGTTATGGTAATGTTTGATGAGTTATGTAATTTTTTTTATGGTTATGTATAGATGGAAAATGGATAGAACTGTGGATGGTCATGATGCTTCCTTCGTTTATTTAGTTCTGATACTAATTAAGTTAAAAGAAAATCTTTGATACTAGTATATTCTTATTATGACAAACCTTGAAAGGTCTTTAGATGAGTTATTTAATTTTGTAATTAAATGTATAGATAGATTTTATAAATGTTTATACCTGATGGCCTTATCTATATATATATCTTTATCTATAAAGCAGTTATGTTTGTAAGCAATACCCGAAGGTATCTATTTAGTATATTTATTTATTTAATATTGCTTCTATGATTAAATATACTATAATCTGAACATGTCTCTACTAAAAAAGGTAATATGTCATTAGAGTTATAAAGAATAGGTAAGAAAATAGATAGCAGGTCTGGATTTACCTAGTTTACAGTAATCATTTTGGAATATTGAATGAATACAGAAAACAAACTTAGAGATGCAATCCTAGCTATATACATCCTATGATAACATTTACAATCCAAGGGATTATTGAAGAAAATACAAACCCTAGCAGAGTCTAGCAAGAAAATAAAAGTCATAGGGTTAGTAGATACATTGAAAACATCCATCTAACATATCCATCATTTAATCTAGAAGATATCATAGACATTCTAGGGTTAGATTTTAAGAAATGTATGCATATGAGATGTGGATAGAATCATCATTTCCAGGGTTAAAAACATATAAAGAGCATTTATATAAAGCAGCCAGCATTTACCCTAGAAATGAACTGACATACTAAGAAATCATACCTGTAATTTTTCTTCTTGAATCTCCTTTAATGGCTGAATGTGCACACTTTTTAAATAACCAGCATTATCAATTTAAGATAGATCTGACCTTTGATTTTGATGATCAAATCACTTGGGAAATACCACGTTCCTCCCAACCATGACCTGAAAAGATTTCAGGTTATAATCCGGATCCCCAAAATCTAGACTCCAACATGCAAGTAGCTTACAGCTCCTAAGGTAGGGTTTCCCAACTGGTATTTAGTTCTGAATCAATCCTCTTTCTGTTACAAGAGAAAATTCTCCACGAAAACACTTGAGTGTGAAAAAAGGCAGAATAATTATTCTCCCAAGATAAAAATCAAAACCCCCTTGCATTTACTTGGCTTCAATATTTGTAGACTTATTTTCATTCAAAGGGACAGTTAAATCAAGAAATCCTTCATTTCTTGATTTAACTCTTTTTTTAATTACTGGGGTAATTTTCAATAATTAACTTAGGAAATTTTAACTAGTTCCTAGTTAAACTTTCATAGGTATTATACTATTTATTAATCCTTTAATAATAAATAATAATTGATGGAGCTTCTCTTCTTTCTTTTATTTAATTATATATTTACTTATAATTAATTCTTTATACATATTATGTATAAAATACATAGTATTATAACACTTGTTAACATTTGTCTCTAGGCATCATATACCATGATCCCTTGACTAAATGACATTTCTTCATTAAGGTCAAGTAGGTAGATGGTTTAGGTCTACTAGGCTAGGTAACTCTAAACATCCTTGCATGTTGGATTTCCCTCGTATAACATGGTAGTTTTTCAGTACTTTAATGAGAATACAGAAATTTGAAATTTCATTTAATCACTTATAAATAAGTATGATGAGATCAATATTTTTCTCGATTTTTTTTCACGCAGAAGTTATTAAATTATTTTCAGTAACCCCTAGCGCTTACCAGATCCCATAGTCAATGCCTATAGCAGGGAGTTACAAACATAGTGCAATTCCAGAGCTTTCGCTCAACACTAAATGCTAGGATGTACTTGTACGATACACCTAGGGATACAATGGCTAAGGATCTGATGCTCCAGAGCTTATGCTAAACATCAACATGGAAGGCTCCAGGGCTTATTCCCAACACATCCAATTATCTTTTCATGTGTTCCAGAGCTTCTCGCTCAACACAAATGTAAGTACTCCTGTCCTCCAGAGCTTCTTTCTCAACATAATTCATCAATCAATCAAGTGTTCGAGAGCTCCTCTCTCAACAAAAAGAATATTGTTAATCATGTGCTTCAAGTTCCATGCCCAACACAAATAAGCATAAGCATATACATATATCATCAATAATTGGCTTACGCCCAATATATAAAACAAATCATCATGTTCATATGCAGTGGGGTCTTCGACCCAATATAAAATAAAACATAAAGGTAATCATCATAATCAATAGGCACATGCCTATAAGTGTTGGGTCCAAAATTCAAGATATTACATCCCTCCCCGCTTAGAACAACACCATCCTTGGTGTTCTAGGGACTCGGAAAGATATCATGAAACAAGGCGGGGTAAGCCTTTCTCATGGTGTCCTTGTATTTCCAAGTAGCCGGTCATCCTCCAAGTGATTCCATTGCACTTTCAATTGGACCACAATGCACTTTTGAAGAAGCACTTCTCTTTTGTCCAATATATGAGTAGGATCAGGGGAAAACTCCCTATTAGGTTCCACCTATAATAGGTACCAATCAACAACATGTTTAGTATCATAAACATATTTCTTTAACAGAGATGCATAGAAAAAATTGTGGAGTCTTACATGTGCGGGAAATGCTAATTCATAAACCATTGGCCCTCTCTTATCCAGCATTTCAAACGGTCCACAAAATATAGGTGCTAACTTACCGCACCTACCCAAGCTGAATGAGCTTCTTTTGGATTTTACTTTCAAGTAAACATGATCGCCTATTTGAAAGTCCTTATCCTTTCTTTTTTGATCCACGTAACGTTTCTGGCGTTCTTGTGCTTCCTTTAGGTTTATCTAGACCTTGGTAACCAAATATTCCAAGGCCGTCAACAAATCAGGCCCTAACATGAGGCAATACAAAGGGCTATCCCAAGGAACCGGTGTCCTACACTTCCTTCCATAGAGTAACTCAAAGGGACTCATCTTGGGAGAATCATGATAACCATTGTTATACGCAAACTCTGCGAGATGCAAGTAATCCTCCCACTTCATGGGATTGTTCATGACATACATTTGGATCATGTCCTCGATAATTTGGTTTACCCTTTTAGTTTTCTCGTCTATCTGCTGGTGATATGCAGTACTGAAGTTCAACCATGTCTCCAAGAAGATATTAGCAATGTTCACGGCCATGTAGGTCAACTTTACAGGAATGAAGTGTGCTGCCTTCAACAACTTGTCGATGACCACAAAAATAGAATCATTTTGCTTCTTACTTTTCAGTATACCAGTGATAAATTCCATACTAATAACCTCCCATTTCCATTCCGGAATGGGTAACAACTATAGCGATCCTGTAGGATGTTGATGCTCAGCCTTGACTAGATGGAACTCCTGACATTTTGCAATAAACATTTCAATGTCGACTTTTAACTTGGGCCAGGAAAAATGTCTCTTGATAGCGGATATCATCTTTTGATACCCCGGGTTCCCCGAGTGGGGTTCCCTATGAATTTCTGTCAGGATGTTGGACCGAAGGTCTCCTCCTTTGGGAACATACAAGTGATCCTTGGACCATAACAGTCCGGATTTGTCGACCTTGTATTCTTTTTGTTGTTGAAACAACCTGTCCTCCTAGACTTTCTTGAGGATATCTACATAGAAGGGGTCAACTTTGTTGGCCACTCTAATATTCTCATGCAAATATGCATCAGTTTGACTCAAAGTCACCTCGTAAATCATGTGAGTTCGTCGAATTAAAGCATCGTCAACCTTATTATCCTTTACCTTAATGTGTTTAAGCTCGAAATGGTACTCAATGAGGAAATCCAACCATCTGGCTTGGCTCAGATTTAGATCCGGTTGATCAAAGAAATACTTTAGACTCATATTGTCTATCTTCAGAAGGAACTTCCTTCCCATGAGGTAGTGCCTCCACATCCTCAAAGCATGGATGATGGCTGCTAACTCAAGATCGTGCGTAGGGTAATTTTTCTCATGTTCTTTTAACTTCAGTGATTCGTAACAGATCGCGTGATCATTCTACAAGAGGACTCCTCCAAGTCCTTCCTTGCTTGCATCCATGCAAACAACAAAATCTCCATCGGGATCCGCAATCCACAACATCGGTTCGGTCATCAAAAGTTGCTTAAGCTTTTGAAAACTTTATTTGCACTTGTCAGTCCATATGAACTTATTTTCATTCTTCTGCAAAGCAATCATGGGGCAAGCGATTCTTGAGAAGTTCTAAATGAACTTTCGATAATATCCGGCTAATCCCAAGAATGACCTAATTTCAGTGACACTAGTAGGGGTGGGCCAATCCTTTATGGCTTTAATATTTTCCAGGTCCACAACTATCCCTACCTTGAAGATAATGTGACCTAGATACTGTATCTGCAGTTTGTAAAAATCACATTTACTAAACTTAGCGTAAAGTTGGTGTTCTCTTAACACTTGTAGTACTATACGGAGGTGTTCTTCGTGTTCCTCTTTATTCTTGGAATAAACTAAAATGTCATCAATAAAGACTAGGACAAACTTATCCAGATACCTAATGAATATGTTGTTCATCATACACATAAAGTTTGCAGGTGCATTAGTCAACCCAAACGGCATCACTACAAACTTGTAGTGCCCGTACCTTGTACGAAAGGAGGTTTTGTGAATATCTTCATCATGAATATGTACCTGATGGTATCTAGATCGTAGGTCGATATTTGAAAAGATTTTGGCTCCTCCTACCTAATCGAACAAGTCCTCGATCTAGGGGAGTGGGTAATGGTTCTTTATAGTCATTTTGTTCAATTGACGGTAATCAATGTACATCCACATTGTACCATATTTCTTCTTTACAAAAAAAATCGGTGCTCCCCATAGGGACACATTGGGTTAGATATAACCTTTCTCTATCAATTCCTGCAACTGTAGTTTGAGTTCCACCAACTTAAGTGCACTCATGTGGTAAGGGGCTTTAGAGGCCAAAATTGATCCTGGGGTCAGTTCAATGGAGAAGTCTAGGTTGCGTTTCAGAGGACATTAGAGGATTTCCTCAAGAAACAAATCCTTGAATTCTTCAAGAACGGGGAATTCTTCTATTTTTTGTTCCCTATCAGACTCTATGTCTCGGATGTTTACTGCAAAAGAGTTGCAGTCTTTCCTAATGCATTTCTTTGCTTGTAAGGCAGATATTTGTCTTACATAAACTTTCTTTGGAATTCCCTGAACCCTCACTTGGTACCCTAGCCTATTGGTACACAAGATAGACTTGTTCAAACAATCGATCATGACATGGTGTTGTTCCATCCAGTCCATACCAATAAGTACATCGTATGATCCGAAAGGTAGGATGTTTAGGTTTACTTTTGTAAGAAAACCATTCAGGTTTACCTCACATTCTTTAACAAATTCTGAAACCTTTCATTTTGTACCTATGGCTAACTGAACTAGCCAATGTTTTTCATGTTTTAATTTGCCTAGTTTGCATATATCAATAATTTTAGGTGCAACATAGCTCCAGCAAGAACTGGGATCAATAAGTATTGAAACAGAAGTGTTCAAGATCTTACCTTCTATCTCGACTGTCGTAGCTTGATGATCTTCCTGTCGGCCATCCAATGCTTCATAGATCTGGGGTGTTCCAGCTATGTCCATGACAGTTGGTTCTTCTTGTAAGTTGTGGAAGACCCCACTGGTTTTGTTCTTACAATCTCGGGAATAATGAGGCCCGCTGCATTTCCAACACTTGATCTATAGCGAGGTAGCATTGGCTCCACTTGCTACTGGTTTGTTAACATTAGCAGCTGGTACATAAGGCTTCATACCAGGTTTATTAAAGTTCATGTTTGCTTGAAATTTTTTATTTTGCTTTCTGTATGGATGTGCATTGGACCCAGGTTTGCGGTTATCAAACACTATCAAAGAATTTCTTAGACTTGTCTCGGTTTCATTTCAGGTTCTCCTGCCTCAGCTGGACATGCTCATAATAGAGCCTAGCTTTGTGCAGCATGGTATCCAAAGTCTTAGGAATGTCAAATTAAATCCTAACCTGGAAACTAGGAGGAAGAAATCCTAGGAACTGCTGGATCTTTACCTTTTCTTCCTTGATGTATGGTACATAACACAACAGATCTAGAAATCTATTAATAAATGCATCCATAGTCATTGATCCCATGCATAGTTCATGAAACTCTTTCACTTTTCGGTCAAAGAACGTTCTTGACATATATTTTTCTTGAAAACATTTTCAGAAAGTATCTTAGCATATTTCCTGCAGCTCATCTTTCTTAGCGTGTTTTAAATATCTCCACCATGTTGCTTCTTTTCCATTCAAGTTATAGATGGCTAGTCGAGCCTTCATCCAACTTGAATCATTATGAAGCTAAAAGTACTTACCCATGCCCAGCAACCACTCTTCATCCTTTTCCCCCATGTTTACTTCACCTTCATAGGTTGGGGATCTTATTTTTTAGAACTCCCCCTCAAGACTGTCATTACTCTTTTCCTCTTTCTCCATGGAGAAAGTGAGTCACCAGTAGAAGGATTGTGATGATGTTCTTTGGTTGCTTCAGGGGTACATTCGTTTTCCTCTTTTCTTGTGTTGCTGGCCCGTTTTGGGTAAGGTTCTCTTTTGGAACTGTTTGTGGACGGAGTAGGTTTACCTTACGGGCCTCCTTCCATCATATTTCTCAGTAAGGATTCATTTATATCTTATTATTCCTTCCTTTCGTTCAGGTTGCATTCTATGAAACTTTTCAATTCAGCTTGAATACTGTGTAAATTTTTCAAAACATAGAGTTTAACTCTACCACTAGCTCTACTTCTAGAGTTGGGGTGGTCATCTTTCCTTGACGACTATTTTATTCCTTAGTATTCATAAACTGATCAGTGCAGTAAAAAAATTTCCTCGCAACACAAAAAATTTTAAATGACAGAAATTTTTTTGTTAGTAACATATTTAATTAACATACTTTATTTTTCTCTACATGAATGCTTGGTGCACCCATAGGTCCTTTATTATTGAAACTGGTCTCTGATACCACTTGTAATGTCCCAAAAAATTGAATTTTTTTTATAGGCTAGTAAAAACCACCTAGACGGAACATTATTCACTTACGAATCTCTATCGTACACTTTATGTACATGTGTTTAGTCGTAAGTTGTTCTTACGTTCTATCGTTTACATTTCACTCATTACTTCTAATGTATTTTACTTATGATGTTGTACCACTATTTACTACTTAGTGTTATGTTTACAATTTTGTTGCTTATATGTCGTCACTAGATTTATGTGCTTTGTCCTTTCTGCATTGTCGCACTTGTTGATTATGGAGTCCTAACTTAACTTTGTTTGTGGAAACAAAGTGGGCGGAGTGGCGTGACTTTTTCTCCCATGACGGTTTGAGAGGTAAAATATTACTTTGTTATGCAGGATTACTTAGTTCAATCGAACTAAGGCACCTCTTTTATTTACTTACACAATTCTTTACTTTGCGACAGGATCTGGTGTAAAGTGTGTTGACAGTATTGATCTTAGAGGACCTGCTACTAGTTGTTACTTTGCTTATTGACTCAGTTCTCTAACTTGGTAAGTGTCGTTATCATCAATTTAGCTACTACAGCTAAATTTCATGTACACTATTTATTCTTTGTTATGGTTTAAATTCGTTATTCTATATGTCATTAATACATTTTACGTTCTATGTATATTTTTACTATACCTATTAACATCTCTTATGTTCTTTTATTTGGCAGGTTAATATATTTGCTTAAGAGCAGACCTTTGATTTTTATGAGGGTTTAAAAAGTTAACATGGCATATTGCATATACCATGTTCACTAAGCATTTATGCTTAACACATTTTGTATTGGATTTTATGATAAGGCTATAAGCCTAAAATTTATATCATTTAACTTATAAGATGTATGCCTTATGTCATTACACCTTGGACTAACACATCCTATGGACTATGTATAAGACCAGTGTAGACCTGTTAGGGTCTGTATAACTAGACTCATGCTAAGAATAAGGATAACCATTATCACTTCTTATTAATCAAATAATATCATAAATTAAATCAACAACACAAGTATCGAGACCATCTAGTGGTCCACAATTTATATTATTACTAACAATTACTTCTACGAAAGCTTATGCAATAATTATTCACATAAATAATTCATTGCATAAACAACAAATAAAACCCTCTAAACATTATAAACTACATGGTAAGAATCGTATACCTTAAATGGAACTGCCCAATGTAATAAAACCACCATAATACCAAATGCACAATAATCATGTAAAAACCACATAATTGCACAGAGGTCACATGATCAATCTCTTGTGGGTGTTTAAGCCCAAATCGCAACCATTTAGATATAAACTAAACCCTCATTAGAGTAAACAACCCATGATAAAATCCTGTAGGATCTATTAATATTTTACAAAGCCACGCTATATTTTTTTTTACGCAAGTTGTAAACAAAACACAAACTCTCTACACAAAGTTCGAAAGACCCATTTAATATACACGCTGTAATCTATTGGCCCTCGACTTTTCACATATCTAACTCATTATATTAATCATCATTTCCAAATCTTACAACCTTGTCTACATTTACCAACAACGACGACTAAAAGTCGTAGTGTTACACCATAGACAACCCCCATATCATATCATAAACAATAATACGCTATCACAGCTCCAAGGGCAGGAAAGGCCAATGCCATACGGAATGGCCCCAAATCCATAACATTGCTACACATTTCATCCATACAACCAACTTAACCAACGAATGAAAATTCACACAGTCCACAAATAATAACCATAGAAATCGATGCAACATATATATTTAAACACAGTCTTTATAAAACCATTAAAGAGTTTACATAGTCGTTTACTTCCGGCCTTGCACTATTGCAAGTACTAGTGCTTCCCATTGCCAGTATCATAACCAAAACTTTATTTACAAAATACACAGAGCCTGTTGATAAGTACCCAGGCTGTTTTTGTTGCACAGAGCACCCCTTTTTCTAAATCCATTTACATTTCAAGTTCAGGCCCGAAGGAATTTAAAACCCCAACAACAAAACCCCAAGCCTGTCGCATTCCAAAACCAAGAGCTCATTTAAGTTACAGTCAAAACCCAACCCAAAATGCATCCATTAGAAACCAAACCCAAGAAAATATAACCAACGACAAGTGACAAATCAGTCATAACCAGGAAGCTAAGAGGGGGCAAGTAAAACCTTGTATACTAGGCTTACCTGAATGGGTATGGATTTTCCCATGAACTTTCCCACAAGCAGCAACCCAAGTGCGCTTCACCACACCCTGTAACCTACAATCACAAACATAAACCATGATGTGGGAAGTGTCAACCATATTCAAACCAAACAAGAAAATCATGCTATGAAACTAGAACACCCATCATGCGTGTCAAGCCATTGTCATTTCTCCTCTTTCCACCATGCAGGATCAGATATCTAGCAGCAAATATGCGAGTGCACCAAAATAACAACTGAACTAAGCCATAATTTGGGTTTCCACCTTTCCCAAGGAGCATTTATGATGCCACCCTGGCCTCCAATATCATTTACAAGAACCCACAAACCCATAGTTCTCGTCACAATGTTAAACCTTATGCCAAAACCTTTACGAATTGCATAAACCCATTCATGCATCGATTAACTTAGGTTTTAAGTCGTAAGTCCATGGAATATGAAATATGCCATGGAATATTTAAGCCAAGGTTTTTGAAATTATATTACCGACTTTAAAACCATATAGTAAGAATATGTTAGGGCATGGACAGGTCGTAAACATTTACACCATGGAAAATAAGTGTCAAATAAATAATAAGTCAATGTCACGCAAGTAGTAAGTGCAATAGTGACCCCGTCACTATCATAAATTTCGTAACGATAATAACCATAATCAGTGTAGTGTCACTAGGATAGAACTACAAATTTGAGTGCTAGTTACCAAAATGATCATCACTTTCTGTTAAGTTTTATAAACAAGTTTTTCATCGGGAAGTGTACCTGCACGCAAATGGGAAAATAATTCCTTAGTTCCACAGAACTAAGTAAGCCTGATCTGACAAGTAGAAACTGTCACCTCTCAGGTGGTTACAAGGGAAACTAGTCCCACCACTTCACCCCTTTATCCATTAAAAATGTCAAGTTAAAATCATGTATATGACAATAAGAACATGTTATATACAATGAAGTACGTAATCAAGCGACTAAATTACACATCAATGCTTAACCATAGTACAAATAGTAATCAACATCACGACAACGTAAGTAACATAGTATTAACCGCATCGAGAATTATGTAAGCAGGATGTAACAACAGCTTACGACAATACAACAGTACAATCAAAGTATGACACATTCCGCAAAGTTCAGTTAATGTCTAGCATAGGTAGTTTTGACTAGCCTAATAAAACAAATTTCAATTTTTGGGGACATTACGCTTAAATCCTTGGAATTGACATGATCTTTGATCTTTAATCATGATTATTTTTATCTCTCTTTCTTTAGGGACCTTTCAATAAGAATTTTGTTCAGTAATTGTTTGAAGGGTCATTATATCTTGAGATCATACATAAAAGTTGATACTCTCTCATAAAATCATTTTGTCCTCTGCTTTTCCTTGCTAAAAATGATCACTCTTAGGGTATCATCATCTTCATTTTGTAGCATTTCAGTTGGGATTATTTCATATGGATTTGGTATTGTCATTTCAGTCTTCTCAATGGAAACTTTTTATGAACAACTATCTTAATATTCTGCATAGGAAGTATTATACCTCTTTCCTATAATATTTGATTACTCACGAGAGGTATTTATATTTTATTATGAGGGGGGTGTCTTGATGGAACATGCCTATCTTCATTTTGAAAATTATAAAGGCTTTTGTATGTTCTTGGAAGTGGTATACGTGTCCATCAATCAATTGTATTTATAGAGATCTTCATTTAAATATGTTGAATGATTCTTTTAAAAGCTTAATATTATCTCTTGATTCTTTAGGAATGATTATCCATATTTATGTGTGTTTTATAGTTCTTGTCTAAATGTATGATTTAGACAATAACAATAACTATTTATTAATCATTATTATGAGATCTTAATGTATATGAGATATCACAAAATTCCTTTAATGGTTATAAAAATTCCCTTGACTTTTGATAGCTCCTGAGTGAGGACATTCAAGAAATCATGAGTTGATTGAATCCATCTTGTAATCAATTTTTATCCATGATTTCACATTGGATTTATTTGAGATGTTGTCACAATGATGGTTTTAATTGTTTGTTTTCATTACTCGAGACAGAGTTATCATTCTTGAGCATGTGTATATTAAGAAAACATATGGAACATTTATATATATTATTAGCATATTGTCCAAATCATGTGATTTGGACATATGCTCATGCACCATATATGATTATCTTTTTCCATATGTTCTATTTTGATTTGAATTAAAATCAACATGCACGGTAATCATGTTTCTTTTTTAAATGACCAATCTGTTTCAAACACACACACACACACATATGTGTCAAACATGTTGCACAATTGTTTTGATTAAATTCCAATTGCAAATTGAAGAGCACATTTGTTGTTCTACTTTCTCCCTATTAATTGGTATTCTCAATCTATATAGAAACACAATTATGACTTTGTAGGAAACCTGTTGTTGTTATGGATTTTTTTTTTTGGCCTTTGCAACAAAAAATAAGTAGAGGACTTGTCATTAACTTAAAAGGAAAATTTGTGGCTACTGTGGAGCTATAAGGCAGAAAATATTCAGAATTGGGAACACTTTGATTTGAAAGGGTTCACAATGTGGAAATGAAAAATGGAGGTACTTCCTAGTGCCATTGACTTACTTTTCTAGTGATTTGTTGAATATTAATAAAAGTATATTATATTATTTGATCTAGATGGAGAAATTCTACATGGCATGCTCATTTGGTAGTGACAAGAAGCCAAATTTCAAAGTCACAAAAGAAAATTTTGGAGCCGTGGAGAAAAAAGAGGACAAGGAAAAGTACTTAGTCAGATTTGCACTTTCGGACCAAATATTGTGAAGAATTCTCATTGTAAATTGAATAAGGAGAATTAATGCCCTTATTTTTAGAATCTCTTCTAAAATAAGTCTTATTTTAGAATCTCTATTCTAGAATATGTCTTACTCGATTCTCTTGAGAAGGTTGAGGAATTTCTCTTCAAATTTTTCCATAGTGTGGTCATTATTCTCCACATACTCTCTTCATAGATCTATGAACTCTAACAATATCTTGTAGACATGTTCTCCCTCTATGTTTGTCCTCTACTTCCACTTTTTCAAGCTAGAGGCCTATTGAATTTCTCCAACCATTTCCTACGGTTATAGGGATGTGGTAGAGGTTTCTTTTCTTTCTTGCTATGTATCCCTGTTAGCTTCTTTCCTACATCTTTCATTATTGTCTTACTTTTGAGATCCTGATAAACAAATTAGTATGTCTTTAGACCATGCAAGCATACTATTCCAATGAGGAGAAATGTGGCATTATAACTAGTTCAAATTGATGCTTAATATAATGCCATTTGCAAATTTTTAACACTGAAATGATATCATTGTAATAAACACACTTCCAAGAGGTCCTACATACCAACTCTGTCTTTTATTTAAGAAAATTGAGTTTGGATCAAAATGACTGTAAACCAGTGCTTGCAAGTGAAGAGAACAAGTTCAATAATAGATTTGAAATTTGTAATAAGACATGAAAACTCCTTAAGAAAAGTATGACAATAGTACTGACTTATTATCTTAGTGTATGGGGATTCTTCCTATCAAAATAACACTTCCTTTCAAGTGCAAGTTTCAAATTGTTGTTTTAGTATTAGACTCATTTACCTTTTTTATCAACAATTGAGAAATAATTATGAAGTGTTGGTACCTTAATCAAGATGGAATAAGGAATAATAGACCTTTAAATTATACAAATTATATCATGGATATGCGCTTTTTTAATGGATGCAAAACATAGTATGGGCAATAGAGGATTGATAGTTGAGCATGGGAAATAGTAAGGAAGGATTTGTCCCTAGTATAAGAACAGTATATATTTGAAATTACCTCTTATGACATATTTTTAAAAGACATGTTTTCATGTATCATTTAAGATCAAAATTATAGGTGATAGGTTGACCTTAGTAATTCATGCTTTAGACCATGCAAGCATACTATTCCAGTAAGGACAAATATGGCATTATAATAGGTTCAAGTTGATTCTTAGTATAATTCCATTTACAGATATTTAACCCATAATAAATATCATTGTCATAAACAGACTGCCAAGAGGGCCTAAATACCAACTCTATCTTTCCTTTAATACAATTGAGTTTGGATCAAAATGACTGTAAATTGGTGCTTGCAAGTGAACAAAACAAGTTTAACAATAGATTTGGAATTTTTAATAACACATGAATACTCCTTAAGCAAAGTATGAAAACAATATTAACTTATTATCTTAGCTTATGAGGATTGTTCCTTTCCCAACATGCAAACAGAGGATAACTTTTTCATAATTTAAGATTTTAGTGTATCATTCAGATCACTATTTTTTGACACCATTGTAGATTCTTTAGGATAAATTAAAGTGTGTATCTGAACTATTGAAGAATGCCTAAAAGGAGATGGGATACTCAATGGTAAGCATCTTTGAGTTAATGTCCTTTTTGAAGTGCAGAATTTAGTACTATATTGTAACCAACTATGGATAAGGACAATGATAGAATAGAAACAAATGCCAATAGGCAGAGTAGGACCAATCAAGACAAGTTGTAATAAATGTAAACGGAATTGAAATCTATGAAAGGATGCCAACAATTTTGTTTGATATATTTATGCGATATTCATAGTTTCAACAAAAAAAATTATAAAGGAACTTTTATGAGGCCAAGAAAGGAGGAAAAATGGTCAAGGAGCGGTAAAACACTGTGGATAGAAAACAAAAAACTAGATGATATTTTGGAGTGCATCATTTCCATGGACCCAAGCTTCTTTTGTTCATAGCTAATTTCGTGGCACGCCATTCAAAATGGTGACAATCATTCTAAAATTTGAATTTGTTATGTAGCAGTACTCTCCTGAAAATTCTTATAAGCTAGTGATATGTAGTGTGCATCAGTTACCTTTCATGAGGCAGCAAAAATCATCTACATAATAATTTATTTGTTCTAAAACGCGGATCAGGGATCTTCACACATGGACGACCGGTGATAACAAGTGGAGTATGCCATGGTCACTGCCTTTACCCATCACTGGTATATATCAATCGAGAGGCTTGGTTGGCGAGCTGATTTTTTATTGCATTTTCAGTTGGAGAGAATGCTGAGATTGGCGATCAATTTCCTTACAGGGTTGTAGTGTATTCGGTAATTTCGTGCGTCCATTATTCTTCTCTATTTCGTGCGTCCATTTACAATTTCTCTGGACGATACAAGGCCAAACTGGACGCCTGTCAAAGTCTCCTGCAGGAACCACGCAACTTCTTCCATCGTGCCAGTAAACGAAGTGACTGACTGCTTCACTCACTGGCCTTCCTTTCCTTTTCTTAGTCTGCAGGTAAAGAGCAAGCAAGCAAGCAACTGGTCTTCCAAGTCTGTAGTTGAAAAGCAAGCAACCATACTACTAAGCCATCGGAACAGAAGAAGAAAATGAGGAAAATTTCAGTTTCACTTCACGTGGTCGTTGATTATTGTGGAATGTAACTTGATATATTATTTCTACGTCGAATGAATGATCTGTCAATCTACTAAATATACGACAAGTTAACAAACGTCTCGATTCAGCTGTTTGACTGCCTTTGTTTTGACGATCTTTTAAACCGGAGAAACCAGGATGACGACAAAAGCCATTTTCATATCATTCATTGGTTTGCCAGCCACGTGAACACATGGGAATCATGAGACATGGCAGTACTCTAATGAGCTGTCTAATTTACAATCACCAAAAATTAAGGTTAAAATTATTTAGCTTGTTGCAGGTTATTTAATGGGGTTTTAGCAGGCATGTTAACTATTGGATCTACAACTGTTTGAAATCTAATAGTTAGTATGGTTATTACAACCTCATTAAATAGTCTGCAACAGGTCGAATATTAATGATCAAAACACAACAAAATAGTTAAGGTAAGGCAGCCTTTCTTTCTTCATGGTTAAAATGAAAAACCTTAATAAAAAAGTTTTTAATAAACAAATAAAAAGTTATAATTTATTAATATTCATTAACCATTAATTAATTAACTATACTACTCTACTATAAATATTCATCAACCATAAATTAAGTAGCTATGCTAATCTAACCAACACTAACTTATTGATATGCTACTCTATTAATATTCATTAACCATAAATTAAATAAGTGAACTTTGCTAGCCTATTGATATTCACTGACCATAAATTAGTAGTTGTAATTATAATTGTTGTTAATGTGACCTAGGATTTTGTAGAAAGCTTGCCATTATACCTATCGGGCATGTGACGCGCTACCATCCCTCGGCTCTATCGGCTATATTAGACGGAAGCTTCCCCGTTGCTTATCCCCAATACTGTACCCCTCGCTCAGCTGCCCATCTTGCAATCGCTTGACAGCCTGCGAGCAAAACAAATTCTTCCTTTGAACAGTATGGGGCAGCGAAGCAAGATGAAGAAGCTCATGATCATTCTCAAGAGATGGCAAAGCTTTCCCAGAGTGGCACGTTCATACAGCAATCTGAGTAATTCAGATCCAGAACCAGAACAATTAGAACCATTCCATGATGTTCATGACTGGAATGATGTTACTGCAACGTATTTTGCAGAGAAGAGGCCATCGAGCCTCATCCATGCAGATCAGGATTACAAAGTAGAAGAAGCAGTACCCGTTGGATATGAGGCACTGTATGTCCGGAAATGTAGGAGACGATATTTCATAAGTGCGGAGTATCTGAACCATCCATTGTAAACTGAACTGATCGCTGAGAGATTCAGAGATGGCTTCTCAGTTGCCTGCGAGGTAGTGCTCTTCGAGCATTTGGTGTGGATGTTAGAGAATGCCGATCCAGACTTCATTCACACCGATTCCAGCTCAAAGGATTTGGCGGAATTCTATATTTGTAAGTAATGCAGGCGAGAAGGCCCGCGATTGATCTGTTTGTTTTTTCTGTGCAGGCCCCGATTTGGATCGGCTCCCTCTCGCTTATAGGCAGTGAGAACGAAAGTTTCTTCCTCAGCTTGTAAAAGCAGAGGACTGGTTGCAAGTTTGTTATGTACTCGATCTATGGGAATTCTCGCCGCAAAATCTGATTACGCCAAGTAATTAATATATTCTTTGTTGATGTTTGGGAAGCTAAAGCCTTGTTTCAGGTAGGTGATGTATTTTACTTGTACTTGTTTATTTAGTCTTTTTTTTAATCTTTACTAAATCTTTACTAAAGGCTGCGCTAGTCTAAGGCATGGGGAGTGATCATGTCTTGACCTAGCCTGTCATTTACATTATTTTTGTAAGATTTGGGCTTACCAAAGACTTGCACCAAGCATAAGAAGCTTACAAGAAGAAGTGAATGGTTCTCACTAGGGTGACCTCTTGATATAAATAAAGTGAGTATTTTACATCACTTATGGTTGGTAAGATTCTAAAAGTTTTTCAATAGTCTTAATGCATTTCTTTACAGTCCTCCATGTGCCTGAGTAAATACTATCTCATATGATTATAACAATGATTTATGGCTTATGCAATATGGTTTTAATATGATTTTTAAAATACCATGCATAACCTCTACTATCCTTACAATGAGGTTTTTAAAGTATTAAAGACATAACACTATGCTGCAATAAATAAAAGGACCTTGGCCCAACCTAAGGCTAAGGTGGAAATCTTCTATTATCATTTATGCATATAATAAGTTTTACTGTGGGACGGGTGTAGATCTAGCCATAACCCATGATGGTATTATGTCTCATAGTCCAACTCGTTAATGTTTTGATAGGGTTTTGAAAAGGGTCTTTACTCTAAACTTGGAGGTAACGAATGTTGCTCAAACCTCTTTGTCCGTTCATCAACCACACTGGAGCTCCATGGATCCTTTTGATGCTTGCAAAACCTAACAATCAGTTACCTATTTTCACTCTGTAAAACTTTAGGTTGAAAATCTACAATAGTTTTTTATGCAATTTACTAATATGTTTCTTGGTGTAGAGAGACTGTGGAGGGATAAGGGTGCTCGAAGGAACCGACCCCCCTCTCTCATTGCCAAAATGTTGAGGTAAGGTTTCAAAACTCTTTGAGTTTAAACATTGGTTTACAATAAAATTACAAAGTGGATTTAAATTGACTGCAAGTGGATATTTGCAAGTTTCAACACTGGAGAGGGAGGCGAGAGGGTCACCTCCTACCATGCCCGCATTTCCAAATGCCGAGGCATGTTGGTACTCAACCTCGGTTCGTATTTTAGTTTTAATTTAATTCTTTTTAACAATTTTGACCCATGCTAACCCAAGCAAAATTGTGGTTGCAGGTCTCACTAGGCATGGTAGTGAGGGCTTCGTTGGTAGCCGCAATGAAATGATAAGTGGTTCTTTGGTTTAAATTTGCATATGGTGGTTATATATAAACCCTTCTGCGTTGTGTCGGCTCTTTAGCCGTTAAAATGGAACTATAATGTAATGAAATACTTTAGTTTAATTTAAACTCTCATAGGATTTGGGGTTCCCTAGAAGGTTCTTATTCCCACACTATTTTATAACACTCATGTTTAGATTTTTATAGTTGAATCCATCAAGGATGGTCTTACAACCACTCTGATATAGTGGTTGTTTAAACGAAACTAATGTCAGCTTCGGCTCGGTAATAACCCATTAACATTTCTTTACTTTTACTATGTGCAAATGTTCAAATGTTGACTGTGTGCAACCATTCATCTCCCATCGTGGATGGCCTTACAACCATGGGAATACATTATACTTTGTTTGTTTTTATATAATTTTTGTATACATAATACATGTTATATTTGGGAACTTTGGTGTGATGGTAGCTATTGAATAGGATTATGACCATCTTAAACACTTTCATTAAGCTTGTTAGAGTGTTATCCGTATAGGATCTATGACTTCATAATCATAAATACAGGGATAATTTTAGGGGCGAAATTTAGCCCATGGGCTATTTTTAGGGGGGTTTCTCGAAAAAAAAGATTCATCAATTTTTGAAGCCCTCTTTCGCCCAATTTTAATGGGGTAAAATTTTTTCCCCCTAAAAATAGCCAAATTATTATATAAACGATATAAAATCCTTGGAAATTAAAATATTTTTTGAAAAATATCACCAAACATTTTATAGTTGGTGTTTTAAGAATTGGTAATATTTTCCAACATTTATACACTTTTAAATAAGCATGGTTCCTTAAAATCATCCGTGATAGTTAGTTATCAAGGTGGTGGTGGCTATTGGATATGAGCTTACAACCATAATAAACTATGTTGTGATTTGTAATATAAATGATAGTTATCCCCGTGATTCTATATATATTTTGTTTGGTATGATTTATGTGTTTAAGTAAATACTTTTAAGCGTCTCGATGTTATGATCTCTGTGGTGTATTATAAAGTTATGTATACTTGATCATGGTTCAACTTCTGTATAAAATTTGTTTTTCCACGTTGTGGACTTACGACCCTATAATTTTGGTGATTGTCGCGTTAAAATGAATACGACCCCTAGAGTCGTGATATCTTAACTAGAGTTGAGATCCTTTAGTTTTAAATACTCGGTTATTACAGTTAACAACATCGGTGTTGTAACTAAGCTTTTGAATCCGTACATGTAATGATGTAACTTATATATGAGTCGGTTACTAATTTGTTTTGTTTTTCTATATTATCAAGCATATGCTTTGTGGAAGTTAGTATACTAGGATTCTTGACTTGTATGTTTGTTTTCGCCTAAACTTAGAATGACTCTTCCATAGTTGTAATGTGATTTAGTTATCACAAGTTTGTTAAGTATATACCTCAAGGAGACTAGATTACCCATCTCCGAAATCTTGTTAATTGGATTAGTTAATTTGAGTATGGTTTTTGTTTTTAATTGATAATGTGTATGGCTACCCGAGATAGGGTCATTACTTTCACATGATTAGATGTGTAGATCTAATTTAATTCGAATACTTTGAATTGAAAGCTATGATTTTGTAATAATATAATTATTACTTAAGTGGATTCAACTAAATACTATAGATCTATATTTTAACAATAGATTATAACTTAAAACTGTTATTTCCTTTACGAAATATGATTAATATTGATATTGATTGGCAAGGAGGCATAACAATATCTATTTTTTTTTAATGTAAAGGCATTACACATGGTAGTAATTGTGATAGATTGAGTGCAAGAGTACATGCATGAAAAATTTAGATGTGTTCTAGAATGTAAGTCATTTACCCATTTTTTTCATAATTTTGATGTTATTAACATATTTTGTGATCATCTTATTAATTTTTTTTGTTTTAGTGAGATAATGTTATTAACATGTTTTGTAGTTATTACTTAGTTATATTTATTTATTTTTGACAATTTTAATATTATCAAAATGTTTTGGGATAATAAATGATTACTAAATAATATTACATTATTATAACGATATATCTTTTTATGTAAAAACTCTATAACATGGTGTCATAAATGTTTCTTTTCATCTTTCAATGCCAAGTTTTGAGCTTCCTCTGGGCAACGTGAGCCTTTACCTAACCAATTACAAGATATCTTTTTATGTTGGGATTTAATTATATATATATATATATATTTATGAATGGATAAAAAATATAATATTTTTTATCTTAATTAATAAAAAAGTTATTAAAATAAGTGTTATTAATGTTATTAATAATTATAAGTATAACCTTAATTACAAAGTTAATTTTATATAATTTTTGCTTAATAAATATTTATTCAACATACCATTTATATTAGGGTTTTTAGTTTGACATAGTAATATAAATATTGGGGGTTATTTTATTTGGGTTGGATGAGTAATAAAATGAAAATGATGGAAAAGATTCAATAACAACCTTAGGAGTAATTTTCCAATATTTAGTAAAATTCTGGATAATCTTTAATATCGTGGTCACAATAGTGCTACCAAATTCAGTGAGTGAACCAAAAAATATATATACAAAATTAATAAAAGTTGATTTTTCACATAAACCATGAAGTTGTAAAAATTTTAAACATTAATATTATTAAACTAAAATATTTTTATAAAAAAAATTATAAAAATTGAAGTTTAATTAATAATGTTTTGGAAAAAGATATAGAAAATTAACCCTCCATAAAATTTAATTCTTTATATTTTTATGATCATAAAAAATATGTATAATCACTATACAATTTCACTATTAAAATTTTTTTACAAAAACTTAAAATTATAAAACCCAAAAATATATGTATATATATAAATTATAAAATTCAGTTTTATATAAAATTTATTTCATATATATAACATTCTTAAAAGTTATTGAACAGACTTTACTGATTAAGAAGATATCTTATCTTTTAAAAAGTTAGAAACTTTTTTTTTAATATAAACAAAATAATTTTATACACTAATTTGAAAAATAAAAATAAAAATATTACTTTATAATTATATTAAAAACTTGAGTATATATAATTTCACAATATTTGGCCATGAATAATTCTGAATCATTACTGTTTAGAAATTTAAATAGAACCCTATTAGTTTGAAGATTGTACGTTATAAATCAGATACTATGTATAAACATTCAAATAAAATATTGTATATTCTTTTTACCCCTTCAATAATTTTTGTTTGTGTCCTGATCCCAGCACCTAGCTAGCATAGTTGTACTGAGTTTTTTCAAGAAGCTTTCTCGTGCTTGTACTCGTCCTCATTGTCAAGTTTCTGTACGAAATTTGGTACATATCACACAACCTTATTCGCTTTGTTGCATCGAAATCGTCACAGTTATAAACTTGTTCTACAATCTCTTTAAATGAAACGCAAGCAATTCGCTTACCTGTAACTGTGGGTTCTAAACTACTGTTGTTTCTGACGAGTGTCAACTGTTTTTAAGGAATTCAAGCTCCAAACCAAGAAACGTCTTGCTTTGAAGATGGTGCAGACAGGCAAGATGAACAAGATCAAGAACATTGTGAGGAGATGCCAAAGGTTACCGAGAGTGGGACGTTCGTACAGTAATCTCAGTTCAAATCTTGATCCATTCCGTGATCATGTTCATGACTCGGACAAAGTTTCTCCACCGGGTTTTTCAGAAAAGAGGCCATCGAGGCTCGTCCATGCAGATAATCACAGAATAGACGAAGTACCGGAGGGATGTATGTAAGACGCTGTATGTTGGGAAGTGTAGAAGACGGTATTTCATAAGTGGGGAGTACGTCAACCATCCGTTGTTAAGGCAGCGATGGCTTCTCAGTTGGCTGCGAGGTGGTGCTGTTCGAGCATTTGGTATGGATGTTGGAGAATGCCGACCCAGACGCCATTGGGAGTGACTCTAGCTTGAAGGAACTGGCCCAATTCTATTCTTCTAACTAATGTGGGGCAAGGCGTTCTGGATCAGCTCCAGCTTCGTGACTAGACGAAGAAACGAAGTTTTCTTTCTGAACATGACAAAGAAGAGGGATGGCTTAGGGTTTGTGTCTTGTTTTAATTCTTTAAAACTTTCAAGTCTGTAACAGAATAGATTCATTTGATTCATTTGTAAGAGGATTTATCAAACATTTAGAAGGATCAAATATCTTAAAAAATGTAAATCTTTTTTTAAAGTGGAAGTGTTGAGTAATTTAATGTTTATGGTTTTAGTTTATTTTATCTCTATTGTTTTATATATATGGAATTCTAAATAATTTAAATTTAATTTAAGTGAATATGTTATTTTAATAATATTTTTTTTTTTATAAAAGACTTTTGTCAACTAACTCTAGAGGAGGGAAAAAGTTACAGATCTCTTCAATACTAGGCTGTAAAATGCACCTCGTCAGTGCAATAAAATGATAATTTATGATTATTCTCCCAACATCTATAATTCTCATAGATCTTATCTTCAAATTCAGAGCAGCAGTAGCTTGAGAATAATATGTAACTTGTGAACTGATTTTTGTTTTCAGTTTTGTCCTATAGATCTCATAGGGCTCCTGGACGATGTTCACTGCAAGTTCTTAGTAGTATGTTATATTACGAGAGTTAGCAAGAGACAAATGTCCATAAAGGTAATGAGCTACCAAATCGGTGAATGTTTTAATGATTATTCTGGAAGCCAAATCTCGTTGTACCCAGTAATGGTCACAGGTGCAAAGAAGCAAGAGCTTAAGGATCATATTTCTTTGAGCTATATATGTTTGTTTTCACTTTTGTCGGAAAGATGTCATACGGACTTTTATGATGTTCAGAATGATTTATTATGTTCCATGACAAAAGATAGCGAGCAGATAATGCCAACATAGCATCGAAAGCAGAAAACTGAAAACTGTCTTTATCTTCCTGTCAAATGGATCTTCTGACCTCACTACTCATATATCTTGAGCTGTTCATATTATAACAAGTATATATACATCAGTACTGGATACATACACTTTGAATAAGGACTACTGCACATGCATGCATATTGATTCGCTCAACAAATATACACATTGAATCAGGACTACTGCACACTGAAGACTCTTTAGAGAAAGAACGTCCTTCATGTATACCAAATATACATAGTGAAATACACAATGAATAAAACTACTCATATATCTTAAGTTCCTGTACACGTTGAATAGGGACAGCTCAAATATGTTAAATTGTTATTATAATACCAAACAATTTTTTAAACTGTGTCGATTAATCAAAATGTTTGTTGTCTAAAGAATGTGTTAATTAATGAAAATATTTTTTATCTAAAGAATGTGTCAATTATTTGTATCTGATAGTTAATCTATTTGTATCCAATAGTTAATCTAATATAAAAACCAGTTACTTTGTGGTTGTTAAGTTCATAGTAGTATGAATTAAACAAGCACTTATCTAATAGTTAATTTAAAAAGTTAATATAATGGGCGCTGGCATGAAGTTGGTTCCACTTTTTGGTTCCACTTTTTGGTGCCACTTAGGAGATCAGAAACGCACTTCCGAAGTGCAAATCAAGAAAGCATATGCGTTATTGATGGTACTTTCAGAATAACCCGAGCCCAAACACAAGGCTAAGGTTCGTGGAAATGTATATCGCATATGCGTTTTGTAATGTTACATATCGCATTATTGATGGTACTTTCAGAATAACCCGAGCCCAAACACAAGGCTAAGGTTCGTGGAAATGTATATCGCATATGCGTTTTGTAATGTTACATATCGCATATGCGATATGTAACATTACAAAACACATATGCGATATATCGCAAGTGCGATATGCAACATTTAGCAAAAGCATATGCGATATATTGCATATGCGTTTTTTATTGCCATGATTAGTACTTGAACTACCCAACAAATGTGTTATGCTTGATCGGAATGCCAACAACTCTTAGAAATGGACCTCTCACATGTTTTTGGAGTACACCCACAATGTAAATCATAGTAGGTCATTCTTTAGGGGATTCGTTTACACATAGAAAACCCACACTTGTGAGTTCTCTGAGGCAATTGATATTTTAATCTTCTTTAAGTGTTTGTACCAGAAGGAGAGAGGGACTTTAGTAATGTATTTGGTTGTTGATTTATCTACATCTATTTTCACTCTATTAATATTAAGTGAATCATATGGTTGCATATGTATATGAATTTATTCCATATGAAAATTAATGTGGTTCATGCTCATTCTTAGCTCAATTGTAAGAATAGCTCATGGCTAGGATAAGTTAGGTAGAAATGCATTCTACATCTATAAATATATCTACATAATAGGGTATTAAAATAGAATAAAATCACAAAAAAACGTACACATCCAAACGACAATTGGGTCCACATAGTAGTCAAAACTGCCATCACAAATGAAAGAGGTTCTAATTGGGACCTCCGATTGGACACTCTATCCTTGTTGATGAAGGGTCATTTTTCCATGTCAACACATCTTAAGTGGGCCAAAATGTCCACCATATCAAGAGGCATGAGCTTTCCAAATCAAAACTAAGGAGCCTAGAGTGTTGGGTAGGAAAATTTAATTATGCATAAACATCCAACCCTCCCAAATACAAATTAATTTGGGTGGGATGATGAAAGGCCTGCCAAACTGACCCAAAGAAAGTACTAGTAGCATATAGTTGTTCCAAGCTTCATAGGCAACACAAGGAACATCCAAAATGTGCATTGGTTGAGTTGGAGGGAAACTCAACACATTTGTCGCCTAATTTGAACTCCCTTTCTTATATTTAAAGACCACATGAAACTATTGTAGGTAGGAGGCATGTTTGAGATGGAATTGTTTTTAACTCTTAGACTATGAATTCAAAAGATTAAGTGATGATTATTAGTACAAAAATTGTTTTCCTTATCCAAAACATAATGGCACCATTGCTTCAAGGCCTTCGCTAGATCTCAAAATTCTTTGTCATACGTGTTGTACTTCATATTGGCGTTTGTCAAAGTCTTGGAATGATAGTTCGTGGGATGGCCAACCCATTTTAATATGGCACTAGTAGCATAGTGTGAAGCATTTGTCTCAATCTCAAAGGGATATTGCGAATCCAAAAGGTGCAAAACCAATTTCAAATACAATGTAGTGTTTGAGTTCCAAGAACTCTCATCCATTAACTTTGTTAGGAAAACACAAGTGGATTGGAGAGTTGATGTAGGGTGTACGAAATGTGAGATAAATGAGTAGTAAAATGTTGATAAAAATTTAGGCCACCGATAAATACTGTTTCATGAAATAACAATGAGGGGATGAGCGAGTTAACAAGAGCTTGTACATTGGCAAGATGAACACCTATTCCAATTTTATCAATAAGAAGTCCTAGATAGTGAATGGAGGTTTCCCAATATAATACTTTTTGTGAGTAACCTGCAATTTGTGAGTTCAAAGCAGCTTTAGGACCAAGTGCACACATAGGTTCTCTTCCTACGTTTTACTAAAAATGATATTTTTTTCAAGATATATCACAATGAAAATCCTTGGATGTAGAAGAAACTTAGTCTTAAATCAATCTTATAGGTGTCATTGGAACTCATGCAAACCTAATGATGTTATCCCATTCAACAATTTCATCTTGGTAAAGAATTTGATACCCTTGAAAATCATCATACTGTGACAAGGGGTAGCAATTTTTTGTAGTGATCTTATTAAGAGCACGATAATATTTGACAGGGAACCACTTCTATGCTTTTGGAATAATGAAGGAAAAGGAGCCATTAGGGGAAGAACTAGGTTGGATATGGCGAGATCCCACAAGGGATTAATATTATGTTCTAATTCAATAACTTTATGTGGAGATAATTGGTAAGAAAAATCATTTGTATGGATGCACCAAAAATTAAATCAATGAAATATTGGATAGAACAAGTGGGGGGGAGACCCTCAAGAAGTTGAAAGGCAATGTTTTGTAAAACATGTTATTTTTTTGTAAGGGGACCGCAAAGAAGTATATCACAAGTGCGATATATCGCATATGTGATATATCGCACTTGTGATATTCAAAAGTAGAAAAAAAAACAAAGGCTACAAGCTCATTTTCACAGCATCTGGACAGCGAAACAACGCAGGAGCGAAAAAACGGAGGAGCGAAAAACCGCAGGTGCGATTTGGGTTTTACCTTTTCGAGGTCGAGGCCGAGTTCGAGGTGGAGTCAAGGTGGATTGCTCCAATGGAAGGTATTTATGCTAGTTCAATCCTTTTCATTTAACCTTCCATTCTTTAATTTTATTCATAATTTCTTTGTTTTTATAATTATTTTGAACAAATTTGAAAAAATAATTGAATGTGAACAATCAAATAATGATTGCAATTAAATTAACTTGCAATTTTATGTTTAAATCTTAACAGACAACACAAATGAACAACAGAATGTGGAAAACCCACCCTCTAATAACCCACAACAACCTAACCCACAACCAAACCCAGACACGGAGGGGGAACAAGATATAAACACACAGATTATTGCACGCTTGGCATCATTGAGGCGCCTTAGCTCATCCATTAGAGGGGGAAGTCATTTGAGAAATTCTTTAGCCGATTCCTTGGACACAATAACAAACACAATTTCCGATGCCTAAGGAGCTCTGTACAACATTACCTCGTATAGAGAATCTAGGAGGAAATACTACTCTGATGGATTGACTCATAAAGGCATCAAAGCCCTTAAAATTACTAAAGACCAGTTATTTTCATTATTCCGGGACCCCAGCACCGGATTGGTTCCTCGCACCAGTCGAGCACACATTTCCATAGACTGGTGCGTTGAACCAAATATAAAGGCTAATTGGATGGATCATTCGTATATGGTCTTCGATGAAGACCCCCATGGGAATAAGGACGTCCCATTTTATTTCCTTAGGAAGCCGTATGCAGAATTCATCCTAGGGAAACATGTTAACTACTTCGATATCTTAGGCAACCAGGGTGTTGGTCATGGGATGCCCTAAGATAGGGAAGGAGCCAGGAGAGATCCCAACCGTGTGCCACGCCCACCACGCACACCAAAACCCCCTCGGGTATACCCTCCTGCAGGTCCTGTCATTGAGTATACACAGGAGGCATTACTTGACATGGTAGAGACATTGCTTGAGCATGGGACTCATGTCCAAGGAAATGTAGACCAAGGGGCTGGCACTTCTACGGTGGGCCCATCTACAGATCACAGAGGAGATGCAGAGTCTTCAGAGCGTCATGTTACTCCACACCCTTGCACATCGTGTGGAGGCATATGCTATGGCCCTGCTTCCGACTTTCGAGATGATGGATTACTTCGCTTTGTAAGTAAAACTCATTATTTTAATATTATACTTTGTTTCATGTCAAAATCTTCAATTGTTTCGCACTTTATTTCTATTTAATTATCTAACAATATTTGTGAACAAATATACAGCTGGTGTCCCATGGCACACCACAGTTGCATAGTCCGTCGATCAATGTTGAGAACATTGATGCGGCTGTCAATATTGCCTATGGGTTTGGTTCTTCACAAATAGCGGTAAGAACTATACTTGTTATTTGTCAACTTTATTTATATATATTTATAACTTATAGATTGTAATGTATTCAATATGTATCCTAATTTTGATACTTGACATGTTTTGTGCAGGTTTCCCAGCAAGAGTTTATTGTCTCGCAGCCTATTCCCTCTCATGCAGAGGTAGATTCATGCAAGATTCCTAATGTAACTTAAATTTGTTAGTTTATATGTTGCTCATAGATCTTTCTCCATCACCTTAAGTTGTAGTGTGTTGAGCGGCTCCATTTAGCTATGATATACTATGTGTGCGAATATACAAGATATGAAGTATAGTTGGAGGTATTTTCTTAGTATTAAAAAGATTCCATGTAAACTGGAGTATGTATTCAATGTACATGTTGTTAGAATTAGTTTCATGGCTAACTTGGCCGCATTAGGGGAGAGGATCCATTGGTGGTGCATTTCTTTACAGTAGTAATGTAGCTTAATTTTCCATATTCCCAAGCTTGTATTTCCTCCAAATTCTTACCACATATAGTTTGGTGTGTTATTTATCTACCATACTAGTTTTGAGCTGTGACGAATCCAAAATGATGCCATGCCAACCACAAAGTTCCAAGTTGTCTAGTTCTAGTATGTTTCAATGTATTTTTTACTGGTAAAAATAATTGAATATTGATGTGACTTAAAGAGGATGTGGCTTAAAATGATATTTCAAATTTTCAATATTCATATTATTTCAAAATGTAGAAGAAGTTTTTTTAAAAATTAATTTTAAAGACATGAAAATATTGACAATTACTTTGTACATAAAGTAATTTTATAAACCACTTATGGTAACTAGTTTTTTCAAGATTGAGTTCAACCAACACAATGACTATCTCCACTACTAATCACCCCATATCCACTACTGGTCTCCTTCTTTCGTCACTGGATCCTCTCCACTAGGTATTTGGAAGGAGTAAAACAAAAATATTAAACTTGAAATGCTAATAAATTTATACACGAATATATTAAGTACCACTAATCCACTCTACATGTATGTTAGGATTCCAATTCGCATAGTTAAATGATGGGACACTATTGGCTTGTAGTTTGTGTAGTTTAGGAGGTATATTTTGGGCATGTGATTCTTGATTCCATTTGTGCAAATAAATCAACCCGTGTACTAATGTGACCACCAGAAACTTCAAAATAGACATAATAATGCTTGACATTTGGGGCAGTTTGATACTACACTCTTTCATTGACCATTTCCACATTGTACAATATTATATAGTTCTTCCAAAACCATCGATAACTCTTGATCCATCCTCTCTTTGGCTTCCCAACAATCACTAATTTCAAAAAATTCTCCTTAAATTTTCCTACCCACAATCATTATTCTCAATATGGATTTCTATATCCAACTCAAGAGTCAATACCCATAGGTATTCACAAAAAATGATACTGCTAATCTAAGTCTTGGAATAAAAAGGTGAACTCCCTATACCAACACGTGTTCCATCTCAAATACTTCGAGGTATATAAATGCATCAATGTGCCTATAATACCTCGAACACAACATCCACTCAAAATCTAGTTACATAATGATCCCAAGATCATCTCAAATACCTCTAGGAAGACATGTACATTAGTTCCTTCTAATATCTTAGAACATGTCAAATACCCACAGCATACAAGTGCATAGACATTTCTGTCATTACAAATAATTATGGGTATGCAAATGCATTGCCATGCCTATAGTCCCCCTCATATCATCTCTAATATTGGTATCCAAAAAAATGCACCAATGTGCATGTAAACTTTCTAATCATCGGAAATATGTACATGCATGTACAAATGATGTGTTTGTCATTAGGTTAAAATTATTTCATTGGAATAACAAAAAGCAGAGTATAAATTGTTTATTTTATGCAAATAGGTCAAATGGAGGAGGGAAGGGGAGGCCCAACAAAAAAGCATATAATATATGTCTCTGATTCACTATTTGAAATGAAATTGACATATATATATGCTACTTTATATGCAGGCCCCTAGTGAGGCACCGGTGCCTGAAGAGCACCAAACTGGCGGCCCATCGTTGACGAGCCAGCAGGTATGTTTATGTAGATTGCTTTATTTGTACGTTTGTGTACATATATTGATCAAGTAACATTCAATATGTATCCTAATTTTGACATGTAACATGTTTTATGCAGGTTGCCCATGATGAGTATATTGTCTCGCAACCTATTCCCTCTCATGGAGAGGTAGATTCGCAGACACAGGTATTATTTGAAATATGATTTTAAATATATATATGATTTTAATTATGTTTCTCTTTGTTTGGAAAAATAATTTTGTAACTTACATATCACTTTGACATATGTTACTTCATGTAGGAACCTGTTGTGACAGTGGTGCATGAAGAGCACCAAACCGAGGTTGTTGTCAACCCACCTCTTCCCCCCAAACAGGTATGTATGTTTCGCTTTCTTTGGTAGTTCATCATTTTCCTTCCAGGTAGTATATATGTCTCTGATTCACTATTTTATATGAAATTGACATATATATATGCTACTTTATATGCAGGCCCCTAGTGAGGCACCGGTGCGTGAAGAGCACCAAACCGGCGGCCCACCGTTGACGAGCCAGCAGGTATGTTTATGTAGATCGCTTTCTTTGTACGTTTGTGTACATATCTTGATCAAGTAACATTCAATATGTATCCTAATTTTGACATATAACATGTTTTATGCAGGTTTCCCATGATGAGTATATTGTCTCGCAGCCTATTCCCTCTCATGCAGAGGTAGATTCGCAGACACGGGTATTATTTGAAATATGCTTTTAATTATATATGCTTTTAATTATGTTTCGCTTTGTTTGGAAAAATCATTTTGTAACTTACATATCGCTTTGACATATATGTTACTTTATGTAGGAACCTGTTGTGACAGTGGTGCTTGAAGAGCACCAAACTGAGGTTGTTGTCAACCCACCTCTTCCCCCCAAACAGGTATGTATGTTTCACTTTCTTTGGTAGTTCATCATTTTCCTTCCAGGTAGTATATATGTCTCTGATTCATTATTTTATATGAAATTGACATATATATGCTACTTTATATGCAGGCCCCTAGTGAGGCACCGGTGCGTGAAGAGCACCAAACCGGTGGCCCACCGTTGACGAGCCAGCAAGTATGTTTATGTAGATCGCTTTCTTTGTACGTTTGTGTACATACATATCTTTCTTTGATTTGGTGCTTGAAGAAACCCAAATTGGTGACCCTCTCCCCCCCAAGGTACATGTATATTTGTTGACATTGGCATATATATATTTATGAAGCCTGATAGTGAGCAAGTGGTACAAGAAGAGCACCCAATCAGGGTCGCTGTTAGTGAGGCACCAGGACCCCCGATTACTTACTCACATACAGTAAGTAGAAATGTTATTTTGGTTTCAAGGAATTTGAACAAATGTATATAGAATTTTTAAAGGTTGGTAAATTAACTTACAAATGTTGGTTTTTCTACAGTCTCCACTGATGAGACCTATCCCTCTTGCTCAATGATGGGGATCACCAGTGAGCAGTCGCAAAAGAAAGCTCAACTTCTCCGAAGACTCTGGTAGTGGCAGCAAAATAGGGGATAACTAGAAAAAATGTATAGGGGGCATGTACATAGATTTATCTTTTTGTTCATATCTGTACACACATATGTACTTTTCGATCCACTATTTTGTATTATGGCCATGTGGCATGGCAATTTTTGTACAACGTTATTGCTATATACATATATATAATATAAAGCAAGGTTCAAATTTATACATGTATATATGGTTGACTTGATCTTGGAACATGATATCATGGTTGACTTGGGCTTGGAACATGATATGTGTGGATGACCAATGTGATATATAATGATATGTGTGGTTCGTGCATGTGTATGAATTTCCAATTTACTTAAAGGAAGAATTTAAACGACTCATCAACTTTTTAACATCATACAATTCTAACATGTACAATAACATATATACCCTAATTTACACATAGTAACACACACTAACATGTACTAGATACAATTCTAATATGTACATGCACAATAACATACTCTACATTACCCTACGACAAGTTAACATCATACGATAAAGCACATCTCATGACTTACCCTACATTACCCTACCTTGTTCCGTCTCATAAAGCACATGTCTAATGACTTGCATGATTACACACCAAACCCTAGTTGGACATCTCATACCTTGTCTCAAGACCCTAATTCCAGACCATGCAACTTGGTGACTCATCAACTCATCAAATTTTTAACATCATACAATTCTAACATGTACAATAACATATATACCCTAATTTACACACAGTAACACACACTAACATACTAGATACAATTATGACATGTACAGACAATTTAACATACTCTACATTACCCTACGACAAGTTAACATCATACCATAAAGCACATCTCATGACTTACCCTACATTACCCTACCTTGTTCCGTCTCATAAAGCACATCTCATGACTTGCATGATTACGCACCAAACCCTAGTTGGACATCTCATACCTTGTCTCATGACTTGCATGACTTACCCTACGACAAGTCAACATCATACCATAAAGCACATATCATGACTTTAGTTCCCAAAAACATGCTGAAAATAAATACATACTAAAGAGCAGCAGTATTTGACAATTAAAGGTCTTGTTTAGTTCCCATGCCACAATAATGTTTAGTTCCCAATAATGTTGTTGTGCATGTGCAAGTATTGGCACGATCTCATGTGTTTTTAGTTGACTCGAGCCTAACTTACCGACTTCGGATTTGTTATCAAAATATTGTTTCATTATTTGAGAAGAATGATGAAGGATAGTGTGTTTAGCCACCTTACTTTCCATGGAAGTCAATCCGCTCTTGTCCACTTGTATTCGTTTAGGAGTTCTCTTTCATTTTGATGCAAAATTTCTTGCCGTTTGAAATGCTGAGGTGACGTTTACATCCACTACCGGCTCACAACTTCAATTAGGAGATTGAACCACCGAACATGGTTGTTGCTGAGTCACATTTGCATCGGGAGTAACATAATTATTGAACTATTCAGAAGATTGACCGTCTACTAATGGATGAATAATATCAACTTCCGTATAACCAGCTTCTTTTAATGTTGCATTATATTCCTTAGCCTCTAGGTCAGGTATCTCTTGAGGGGGAATGGGAACTATTTGCTCATCTAATGAATGCCGATGATTTCTTGAATCTTCCCTTTTTTTTTGCTTTTTATTTTCTGCTTCTTCCGGTGTAAGCACCTTCCTTGCTGACTTTCTTCCTATATTATGTACATTCCCCATTGAAATCCACCCAAACCTGTACAAAACTATGCAATTATGTAAGTAATGATAAAAATTTGCATGTCCAACAATTCTCTGTGTGCGGGTTCAGATGAATTATGTCTTTTGATACGTTAAAGGTTTCCAACACAACGCCACCCTACATTTTCTATAAAACATAAATTGCATTTCCGATATAACGCACCTACGATATATCGCATATGCGATATATCGTATATGCAATTTATTGCATATACGGTATATCACATATGCGATTTAGTTCTCAATGAAAATGTGTTAAATTTACATTGTGATCTTTCTTTTTGTTACCTTTTCCACCTCAGGATTCTTACCTTTTCCTCTAATTGTTGTATGCTTGTCTTCTTTTTCTTTTAGCATGAGATAGATAGATTTGGTGATTTGGGTTGCATAAGAAAAAATATGTACATCCATTTTTCCATCTCCCCATCCTTATCCTTTCATATATATATATTTTAAAATATGATCCATACATTCATGGAAATATACACTTATATAGTTTTGTATGCATATTATGCATAAACATGCATGCACATATACATAATCAAATAGTTATTTTATACAACAATAAATCTAATTATTTGAACACTAACTCTAATTATTTGAAGATAAAATAACTTTAATTATTTGAAAATACAATAACTGGAATCAAAATAAATCTCAAACAAGTCCCTACACATAATTAAAAGTGAACTTTAAGACAAACATCCATGGAATCTATTGGTTTATTGGCTTAAAATAACCTTAATGTTTTTGTTTAGTTAAAATAGTAACTGGACATGAAGAACTTTCTTATACTAAGTGGTTGCAAGTCTTATTCTTTGTTTTTGTTTCATTAAAATATTAATTGGATATGAAGAACTTTCTTGAATACTTATTCTTTGTTCAGATCAATAGATTTCATTATCTCAAAAACTAAACATTAAGTTGTTAGCAAGATGATGATGATGAGGATGAGGGTGATGGTGATGATGAGGAGGATGATGACTATGATGATGATGATGAGGATGAGGGTGACGATGAAGATGATGGTGAACAATGATGGTGATGATGAGGAGGAGGATGACTATGATGATCTGATGATGAGGATGAGGGTGATGGTGATGATGAGGATGAGGGATGATGATGATGATGATGACGATGAGGATGAGGGTGATGATGATGAGGAGGAGGAGGAGGAGGAGGAGGAGGATGATGATGATGATGAGGGTGATGATGATGAGGATGAGGATTATGATGATGATG
>LPNX010868876.1:7500-111761 GCA_001517045.1 Pseudotsuga menziesii | reverse complement strand
AGGATCGAGGTTGATGATGATGAGGATGAGGGTGATGATGATGATGAGGATAAGGGTGACGATGAAGATGATGATGAGGATGATGGTGATGATGAGGAGGACGATGAATATGATGATGATGATGAGGATGAGGCTGTCGATGAAGATGATGATGATGGTGAGGACGAGGGTGATGAACAATGCTGATGAGGGTGACGATGAGGATGAGGATGAGGGTGACGCTGAAGATGATGATGAGGATGATGGTGATGATGAGGAGGATGATGAGTATGATGATGATGATGAGGGTGTTGATGAGGATGATGATGATGATGGTGATGAGGATGAGGGTGATGATGATGATGATGATGATGACCATGATGATCATGATAAGGATGAGGATGATGATGATGATGATGAGGATGTGGGTGATGATGATGATGAGGTTGACGATGATGATGATGAGGATGAGGATGAGGATGATGATGATGATGACCATGATGAAGTTGATGAGGATGAGGGTGATGCTGCTGATGATGAGGAGGAGGATGAGGATGATGATGAGGAGGAGGATGAGGATGATGGCACGATGACATCTGATGATGATGATGATGACGATGATGACCATGACGATGCTAATGAGGATGAGGGTGATGATGATGATGATGAAGATGAGGATAATGGTGATGATGATGATGATGAAGCTAATGAGGGTGATGGTGATGACGATGATGATGAACAATGATGATGATGAGGAGGAGGAGGAGGAGGATGATGACTATATGATGATGATGATGAAGATGAGGATGAGGGTGATGATGATGATGATGAGGATGAGGGTGGTGATGATGATGAGGATGAGGGTGGTGAACAATGATGCGTTAGGACAAAAAAAAATTAGTTTAAATTTACCTATATAGCACCATTAGAATTTACCTAATTCAATTATGCTAGCAACATTAAAGAACTTCCATGAAGTAATCTATAGTGGGAACCCACCACCCATACAACTTCGAAGTAGCTAGTGACATTGTGAATCTAGAAGCCATACCACATAAATTAGCTCTGAATGTAATTCTATGTATCGCATATGCGATATAATGCATATGCGATATAGCTTATCCATATCGCATATGTGTTATATCGCATATGCATTATTTGAAAATTTAAATAATTGGCGGGATTAAGGTTTGGCATTAGGTTTGGAAGCAGCTTCAGAATACCAAACCTATTGGCTAGGACAAATCAACCAGGGCTATTGCTTGTCTTTTAGATCTCTATCAATATGCTCATATTAGATCCGGTGTTTTGATATGACATACACAATATTTTTTTATGAAAATGTACGATATTGTAGAGTACGAAATGATGATTATGAATATATAATTTTTTCCTTCAAAACTATGTTTTATTTATTTATAATTATTTTTCTAAATGACACACGTTAGTTTTCGAAAATACATACATCGATTGTTTGTTATATAACTTTTGATTTCCATCACCATTTCCCATAAAAACTATATGGTGCACTAGACGAGATCAAGCTCTGTGATCTTATATTAACAAATCAAGGATTTCATTAATTTTTGCCCCTAAAGTGTTGCACCCGCACATAAGGTTTTAATTTCAAGCTTTTCTGACTTCAATAATTAATAATAAAAAAAATAATTCATGAAAAATTCCGAATAAATAGTGTTGCACTAGGCCCATATGTCCTTTATATGTTTGCAAGATTTTATCCCAAATGGACATCATTTACCTCATATATTGTTGCACCCGCACAAATATATATGTTAAGATGTGCTGAAAATTTGAAAACCCACTTTCACGGAAACTAATTTTATAATCATTTGCACACATTTTATCTGGACAAATGCTATATATTATGAAATTTGGTTCAATTACCTATCTTTTCTCTTTTTACTTCATCTTCAAATAGGTTAGGGAAGTACCCCTAATTGTCACCTAAAATCAGAGTTTTCCGTTTATTCCAGTATTATGTGGCATCTAAAGTGTCCTTAAAGGAGTCCATGATTGTGCATCAGCCCTAATGTTATGCTAGATGGAGTTTGAGTGTGAGAGTGATTAAAGTGAGCTGAAGTTAAGTTAATAGTTGTAAAGTAATTGGATTTAAGCTAATAGTTGTACTTGTAATAGTTAATGTAAAAGTTAATTAGATAGAATCAATGTAAAAGCTAATTAGATACATCCATAGTTGTAAACTTAATGGCCTTAAGCTCATAGTTGTATGTAATAATGGAATACTTAGTTGAAGTTGAAGTTTAATTTTTCTCAACTATCATGTTAACTAAACTATTTTTTATTTTTTGGATACTATTAATTAAGCCCATAGAATTATATTTCTATACAACTAGTAGATTAAGTCCATCTATTTTTAGATACAACTATTACGTTTACTCCAATTATTATAGAACTATTAGCTTAACTTCAACTCTAATCACACTTATATTGGAAAACTATTACCTTAACTCCAATGATTTTACAACTATTAGCTTAACTACAACTCTAATCATTTAAGGCTTAGTCCAAGTGCATTTGGCATGTAGGAGTCTAGCTAATGTGCTCTCATGTAAGAGTCGAACTCCTAATAAAATAATAACAATTTCAAAAAAACAAAAAGTAGCTTAGTTAACATCTCACAAGTACACTTGAGATTCAAATATTCAATTATTAGATACAACTATTCAATTATTAGCTTAAATACATTGTTGATACAACCTGAATTGCAATTGCCAATATATTAACTTTGAAATTACCTATTTAATTCAACTATTAGCTTAACTCCAATCACTAATACATTTGGGCCGATTTTTCAATGAAATATTTCCACTTTTTGAACACTCATGGATTAATACTTCATTTTTTTTATCATGGAAGAAAAACCGTGGAAATATCAATGTTTTTTAATTTTTGACGAACTTTCGTCTCTAAATTGATGATATATGGCTATCTTTGCACACCCGCCAAACCAATGCCAGCTTTCAAGGGCTCTTGGTTGTTTATGTGCGCGTCAACTCATGCAATTTTCATCCACATCTAACTAATAAGATATCGCTATTTGGATAATGGAGTAAACTTGTTCTGGGTGAGAAGTGAATTCCAGCCCTCGCTTGGCTCATATTCAAGCTAGCAAGCATGAAGTTGGCGTTGAATTTCAAAGCAAAATCTTACTTCTATCTTCTGTCTGATCATAGAAAGCCTGAAATGGAAACCCTCAATAATAATAAAATAGATTTGCTTTTTTTCCCTGTCTATTGTATCTTTTTTCTTGGGTCTCGGTCTGACTGGCTATGTGCAGTATAGTATTTTATGTATATGATAGAATCCGCCTATACCCCCACCTTAGGCCACATGTTCCCTTATATTTTGCATAAAGACGTTTACACTTGTTCATATATGATGTCACCATGGATAAATAGTAATTACCATGAAACTGACTACCTCATTGAAATTATCTCTACTAATGAAACCTAGTTACCTATACGATGTCAGCATAGATAATTTTACCTTTTATATTGCCAGTGATCCATTGATTAAACTATGCCAGAGAGTGAAATCAAATTGAAAGCCAGTTTACAACTCCTTTACAGGAGCATGCCAAGCTGTACCACTTAGCACATTTGTTATAGTTGCGACAAGGTTCCTAGTGATTGATTGAGCGCAGATTGAGCCTGAATTTCTTTATCAACCATATCCAAAACTAGAGAGATCAATCATACTCTGCAACAATCATCTGGCTGTAAATTCATAAAAAGGTAACCATGCATTCTTTTTTGGGGGATACAAACTAACTTTGAGGCTCAAAATAACAGTTCTATTCTTCGGGTCATGTACCTTATGAACAAATTTAACTACCATGCAACTCCCTCCTTTTATTTAAGCCAAAGTAATTGCAACAAGAGGGTCTAGTCAATAATGAATCTAGCCAATTCAATTTTTTTATAGACCCGATGCTCCACTAAGCTATTGGCCATTGTCACAGTGTTAATTAATTTCCATAGTAGAAGTACAAATTTCATCTGGACCATTTGGGCCACCTAGTGTTTCAATGCCCAAACTATCAAGGTCTCCTTATGAGTAAATCAATGGCCATTACACAACACTTTTTGGAATCAATGAAAACTTCAGTGTGTTATATCCAATGCTCACTGAGAGTGGGGTGAGGTGAATCAGTGAGCTAAGGCTTCAACTCAATTTCAAATTTTTCTACCAATATTATCATGCATGCAACCATCTCTGTCACCAAGTTTTCTTGTCTATTGTCATGTCACCATCTCCTTGTCCTCTTTGCATCAACATCTTTGTATTTCCCAAATCATCTTCAAATGACCACAGAATGGGTCATTTCACTCTCTAGATGTTCCATGCTTGTCTGCTTGCTTGTCAATGTCATTATGCATGTCCTTAGTCATCTATGTCTTTCATGCCTTGTTCCAATTATACCTTACCATGTCATCATTCTTAGACACCTCTTCGGATCTATGTTTGTTATTTATTGTTTTAATGAAATAATCAATTAAAATTTCTTCTAAACATTGCATCTTTCAATAGTAACATGTGTCTCTTCAAAACTATGTCTTAATTATTTTTATTAATTTTTTGTTTATTTTTCTAAATACATTCGTGTAGCTTCTTATTTAATAAAATATGTTTATTATTTTTCACTAACTTTGCAGGTCCATCTTTTGTATATATGACCATCATAATGCAAACTGAAAGTATGGCTGGATAGCCACCTCAACAAGGATCATATCCATGTCACCTTTTTAATTTTTTGATACACACGCATTATATGGAGATCATTTGAAAATAGGCTTCCAAATTGTTTAATTTAACAGTTAGACAAAATTGTTTTTAACTTGTAAAAACAATTTTTCTTCTACTTTGGAAGATGGATTTCTCCCTCATGTGATCACCATAAGGAAACCTACAAGCATGGCTAGATAGCCATTTCAACAATGAACAAGACCATATCACAATATAAATCTGTTGACACACACACAAACTCTAGAAAGCATTTCAAAATAGCTTCGGAACCTCTTTTGAACATCAAAACATATTTCTTCCCATTTTGGCAGAATCCTATTATACACGTGTGAACACTCTATGGAGACCTGAAGCCAGGAGTAGATGGATAACTTACCAAAGGATGGATACATGACATTTGATAAATTTACTTGCACAAACACAACCCTTGGCGAGCATTTCCAACTGACCTCTCAAAATCCTGTTTTTAACACTGGGTCAATTTTCTTTTGTTCTCATTATGCAAATTTTATTTCTCCTATTTTTGGTGGATTGATATTTTGCATATGAGACCATCATAAGACAACCTGAAGGTATGGCTGGATAGTAAGATCACCAAGGAACATGACTATGCTACCTGATGAATTTTTTCATCAAAATAACCCCTCCTTGCGGGAATTTCAAAATGCCTTTTCAATCTCTTGAATCTAACACAACCAATTTTCTTGTGTTCTTAAAATGCAAAATCATATTTTTCTTACTTTTGGCAGATTTATATCTTTTTCATAAAACACTCCATAGGAAAATTGAGACCATGGTTAGATACACCCATCAACAAGCTATATCCTAACACTTTCATATTATTTTTCTCATCATCCTATGAGATAGGGCGGGCATTTCCTTGAGGCCATTGAGGTAGTTTTTCCAACACTGGAATAGTGCAAAACAGCCTGAAACTTTGTTTTGGAAGAACATTATCTTTGTCATCAAACATTTTCTTTGAGAACTGATACCATGGTGAGATAGCCTCTTCAACAAGATGTAGGATGATAGCTTCAAATAATTTTTATCATACACATATAAGGTATGACGTGCATTTTCCCAAGGCCACATGAGCCAGTTTTTCCAACACTTCGACAATTTTCTTAGTCTGGTCCAATCTGCCTAAAACACTTTTTTGGAAGGTTCATAACTTCTTCCTCAACTACTTCCAAGACAGTCTGAAGACATGGTTAGGTAGGACAAATATCAATCTACAAAGCCTCCATAAGGTGTAGGCATTTTATTCAGCACACAATTTGTGGCAGGCATTTTCTTAAGGCTACGTGAGCCAGTTTTCCAACACCTAGTCATTTTCAAGACTTTTTCCAAAATTTATTCTAAAACCTCATTTTGATAGATCCAACTTTTTCTTCACACATTCTTAAGGAGAAATAATACCATGCTTAGGTAGACAAACCAACACACTACAAGACCCCAATGTGATGCAGGCATTTACTCTAACCCATCATTTAGGGAGGGCATCTTTCTGAGGCTACGTATCCATTTTTGCTTGCTTTGACACAAACCCCTGTTTTGGAAGGTCCACAACTTCAGGCCTCAGGCACTTTCAGGAAAAACTGAAGACATGGCCAGGTAGGAAAAAAAACAATCTACAGGACCCCCATGTGGTGCGGGCATTTATGATCTCCTATAAATTATGGCGTGCATTTCCCTAAGGCAATTTTCACTAATTTCCCCATACTTGGTCATTTTCCTATTTTTCACCAAATTACCATATTTTTCCAAAATGATTGTCATTGATGTTGTCATCAATGACAATCCTATTCATCAAAGTCTTCATGTTTTTCCTTATAGAAATTGGTATATAATATACTGCATTTAGAAATATACTTATATCTAACGTAGTTGACAAGTTACTGTTTGGTATGGTGTAGGTAAGAGAATTACTCAAGTCACTACAAGGATTTTTCACTATGAATGAAAATGCAAGGAAGCTTGCTCAGTTTAGAGCGACATTAGAGGTGAGGAGAGATGGAAAATGTTATTTCCCTTACTTTGATTGCAGGGCCTTGGTAGTAGTTGGTAACAGTATGATAATTTGGGGAGTTTGACTAACTATTGAAGAACTTTCCTAAAGCAGATGCCTTATGAAAATGACCACCATAATTCATAAGAAGATGAAAATGCCTGCCATGACCTGCCATCCCATAGTTTGTTTAAATATCTATCTGACCATGGCCCTGGTTCTTAGAAAATCTCCCTAAAGAAGAAGACATAGATCTCACTCAGTTTACCCTGCCATCATGTCTCTGGTTATCCTTTTTTCATTCACTAAACTCCTTTGACATCAATGACAATCACATTCAACTTGTATCATATATTATATAAATAATTGTAAGTTATCAATAATCGTAATTGTTGATCCTTGATTTGTTATCATTTTTGGAAGATAAAATATTCCTTTAAATACATATTTTATCATCTTTTGTATGTTTTATGTCACACTGATTATTATTCAACTTCAAGTATGAGTGTTTTTAAGGTTTATATAAAACTATTTTATTATTATCATTCTTTTATGGTTTTATTAATTAAAATAACATTATTGAAGCATATTTGATGTATTAATTAGTTTGTATAATCGTTTGCAGGTTTTATAATCTTTTTGGGCCAAGTTAATATGCAAAATGCATTCAGCCTGCTTTTCACACAGCATGTCCAACTCATCATTCAGCCCGTTGCATGAAAATCGCTGGTGGTTTGCCATATGTTGAGATTTGTTGTTGTACACTCCAGTTCTAAAGCACACTAGCATATAGACACTCTATTCACCCTAGATCGACGCCCAACGTATCCAGCTCACATCCCAGCCTTCCATTCAGCACTCCGTCCAGATCGCCCATTAGACTGTGTGCTACTGTGAATTAATTCCGTCCATTTAAAACTTGAAACAACTACAAACGAACTGGTATCCACGCATTTGGGTGATGAAGCTGTGTTCTAGACTATTCACTAGCTTGCGTTCTCCTTCACTCACCACCACATCAACCATCCATGCGCTGGACTGTTGCATTCAACCCATGATCTAGAAGATGCACCACTATGCTCTCCTCTGTTCACCATCAGTCTCCTGCTATGATAAGGAAGGATCCTGTTCGCCACCTCTGAAGACCATTCATACTGAAGAGAAGCATGTGCGCCACCTTTGAAGACTGTTCACGCTAAAGAAGGCAGATGCTTATGCGCTGGCCTATGATCGGTTAAAACGCCTTTAAAGATTGGCTAAATTTGGAGAGAAATCAACCTCTAAATGGTTGACTTGCTCACCCCTGTAAATAATTATATAAAGCAGCCTCTATGAGAGAGCTCAGCTAGCTAGAAAATCAGTCAGTTAGTAGAGTTAGGAGAAGAGTTCTTGCTGTAATTTACTCTTGAACTTTGTATTTTTGTTCCACCATCTCAATAAAGAGTTGTATGCATTGTTGATGAAGATTGCGTTTAAGTAGACGTTAGACAGGAATCACCCCTGATTGTTGAGAGGTCCCCTCATCAACCAGAGGTTCATTTTCTTTGTTTAGCTTAGTTTCTTTTATGTTTTAGCTAGTCTATTTTAATTTCTAGTTTGTTTCCATTAGATTATAGTAAATGTTATTCTATTTGTTTTCTGTAACACATTAACTTAGTTTTATTTTGAAGTTAATTAGTTAGATGCGCGCATAGCTTGATTTCAGTTATTTTTTTTTAGCCATTTTGTTTCCAGTTATTTTCATTTCCAGCATTACTTTTAGTCTTTGTTTTCAAGAATATAGAATAAGTTGTTTTCATGAATTTAGAATAGATTCAATTCCATTATTTCCTTTCTTGTTTTGAATTTATGCAAGTTAATTTTCAGTTTATTTATTAGTTTAATATGCAAATGATTCATTTTGTTCATGAATTAGTTTAAGGTTAATTCGCTGATTAAATAGGTTTATTTACTATTCCAATGCATTAGAATTACATTTGCATGGCTTCAGTTGAAGATTAGCTCATTTAGGTTAGTTTTTACCAATTTTTCTGTGCAGCCTGTCATTCGGACAGCCTGTTGAGTCTGTTACTCAGCCACCCTTTTAGATCCACAGTTCAGTCTGTCATTCAACCCTTAATTCTATTTTTTTGTGTTTTTATGTATTTGAAGATTGTTTTTAGTTCTGATTTTATGATGTTTGAATTATGCTTTGTCTGTAATAGTTAAATAATAGTTTTGTTTAACATTTAAGTTAAAGTTTAGTTGTTTTAAACTATTTATTAAAGTTTTATCATTTTCCTTACTTCTTTTACTTTGAACGTAGTTTAAGTTATTCTTAAGTTTTGTTTCTGATTTTGTCTTATGGTTGTATGGTTTTGTGTCCATCCCTTTTGAATTGATTTATTTGTTTGCATGCGAGATTTAGTGTTTTCCTTAGTATGTTTTTAGGTTGTCTTTTTATGATTGTGTTATTGTTGAAAGAACTTGTAGGACAAAACCTAAAGATATTTATTTATTAAGTTTTCTACTTGCTTCTTTTTAAGTTTTCCTTATTAAGTTTTCTAGTTGCTTATAAGTTTAGTCTTCCGTGCACTTTAGTTTTCCGTTTGAATAAGTAAGTTCTTGATTATATCTTTTCCAGTCCAAAGTTATAAGATAGATTATTTGTTTAGTTAATCTTTTATCTCAATTTGGTTACCTTAATGGCATTTTTAGGAATTTTGACTCAATTTTTCATTTTGAAAGATCTTTCGATTTTTTGTTTGTTAAAATATTTACATGACACTCTCTACCTTCGCATATATTTTGTTACAACTCTAAGCTTACGAACCCTGGTTGATAATTAAATAATAGGTGGATTAATTTAAACATTATAATGCCCAACACTTTTGCCGTCGTTGCCGTGGAGTTGTTCTGTAAGGTAGAATGGAATTCTTTATGAAGTTTAGTAATAGGTTTGTAGCGGGGGAGTTGTAAGATGAGAGGTAAGAACCTGCGCATCTGTTATAACAGGCGGCCCCAAATCCAGCAATAGTAGTAGCATAGGTTTTCTTTAGTTTAAAAGTATTTCATGAGTAGAATTAGAGAGTATCAGGGCATATTTATCAAGACCAGAAAATTTATTGAAATCCTTACTAACTACCATAGGGGACATAATTCCCCAACTACATCTAACTCACTAGAAAGGTATCGAAAGACGCCTATAGGAAGAAGTTCTACCCTGAAACCTATAGAAAATCCCTTAAAATATCTTACTAGAGAAGTCATAGAAGGAGAAGGAACCTTGGCAGAAGGTGCAAAGGACCTTGTTCCTGAGGAAATTCAAGAAGCTCAGCCATTAGAAATCCCTATCCTTCCACTAGTTTCAAATCCAATTAACACAACTTTTTCACTGGTAGGAGTTCCAAATTTTGTTTACTTTGTTGATCCTTCTCAAGTAAAATCTCTCTTTGGAACCTCAGTATATCCAATTATTTCACAAATTGAAACTTCTACAGTAGAACCTACTATCCCTCTAGGGTTTAATAAAAACACAGTTGATCAGAGAAATTTCTCTCCTGAAAAAGAATGTTGGGATGCCTCCTTATCACCTCGAAAGGAGCCTCCTAGGTATATTTATGTTAAGAATCCAGCTTATATGGAGAGACGAGGAGAAAACGAAGATCATGATGAAGTTAGGAATGAAGAAGGAGAAGGGGAAAATCAAAATGAGGCTACGTTCGTGTTCCCTATCTTAGATACAATGCAGTATGTAACTATGAAAAACATCCCTCCTTCCTCCTTGCCTACTTTCTATGGAAAAAGTAATGAGGACCCAGACACATTCATGTTCATGTTCGATATCCTTTGTAGGAGTTACAATTATGTACAAGACGCTCACAAACTAAAACTATTTCCCACTACACTCAAGGATTCCACCTTGAGATGGTTCATGGGATTAGGAGAATCTTCTATCCGGACTTGGGATGATATGAAAACCTCATTCTTGCGAAAATATCAAGAATACTGCAAACCTAAGAACTCTCGATATGATATATTCAATATACAACAACTTGAAGATGAGAGCCTAGAAGATTATCTTGAGAGGTTTATTTATACATTACATAAGTCTAAATATAATGACCTCTGAGAAGATGCAATACGTACACTTTTGCTTAAGGGAATCTTCAAGGACCTTTTAGAGAGTCTTAATCTCATGGAAACTGGAGATATTTCTCATAAAAATTTTGCATAGATTGGTGAGATGTGTAAAAATTATTCTAGGAGTAGGGGGAACGTTGTGAAATTTTTTTGAGAGCCTTTTAGTAAGATATGAAAGGAAATGTTCCTAGTTCAAGTGGAGTTACAAGAGTAGAGTTAAAAAACATATTGGAAAATTTTAAGACTGATATCCTAGGAGAAATGGGTTCCCAACTAGATGCTTTACAAGCCAAGAAAAGGTAGGATGAAGAACAAGCAGCAATGAGTATCTTTTGTCCAATATGTAGAACTAAACATCCCCAAAGGGAATGTCCATTAAACAACATCTCTGTATGTCACATTTGTACAGAAGAGCATTAAACAGATAACTACCCATCTTTTCCTGGATTGCAAGCCATCTATAAGAGTGGGGATGTCGCTGAAACATCTAGGAGTCCTCCTTGGAAACCTAGGGACCAACCAGCATATCCAAAATTTTCACCATAACCTTTACCCAATTATCCTCCGTATCAACCACCTCAATGATGGAACAATTCTAGCTAGCAGAATTGGCCATCTCAGTATCCTCCTCCTCAATTTCCACAACAACAATATTGTTCACAAGGATGGAGAAGACAACCATATCCTCAACCACAACCTGTTCGTGCACCTAATCATCCTTATCCTTAGAATCAAATAAATTTCCAGCAAATACCGCTTGGATTTGTACCTCCAATTCCTTTTATCGCACAACAACCTCATCACTTTTAGAATTCAAATCCTCCTCCATTGACATTGTTACCTGCATAGCCGATACCTAACCCTAACAGTAAACCAACTCAAGCTCTTAATAACATTGAGTTGCAAACTCTTCCCTCATACCTTATCTTGACTGTGCCTTTACATGAAATTCAATTACGATCAGGAATAGTTTTGAATAATAAACCCAAGTCATCAATCATCATTCAAGAACCAAACGAAGAAGAAGAAGATTCAAGCGAACCCGTGAATGATGCTATTTTGGAGGATGTGAACATTCCAAAGGTTCCAGTACACACACATCCTCCACAAGAAACTATTTAGGATCAAATAATTCCTCCATTTCCAAAAATATTAGTAATAGAAAAACCTGTAGTTCATCTAGAGTATAACATTTTGAATGAATTAAAGAACATTTGTATTAATATCCCTCTATTACAAGCTTTTAAAGATATACCTATCTATAGTAAGGTAATAAAAGAGCTATGTATTAAATGCCCAGGAAAGAAGCAAAGGAACCCTCCTACAATTCATGTTACAGGAGAAATGTCTGAATGTATGATAGGTCAATCCCGGCTTGCAAAATATACAAATCTAGGAACCCCAGTAATGACTGTAATTATAAAAAACACCACCATAGAGAATACATTAATCGATTTAGGATATTTTATTAACATGATGACCACCGCAATTTTAGAAGTTTTACAGTTAGGACAATTTCTTTGACCTACCCCTTCCATCCTAGAACTAGGATATCGCACTACGGTAAAACCTGCTTGAGTCCTGGATGTCATTGTTGTATCAGTAGCTTCATGGGAATACCCTGTCGACTTTATGGTCATAGAATCAAAGGATCCTTCTAAAGGACATCCTATTATCTTGGGATGACCATGGTTAGCCATCGCAAATGCTTTTATAGGGTGTAGGGATGGAGAGATGACTATTTCCAATGGGTTGTCCACACAAAGAAGTATTTTATACCCCTCAACACAACCAATAACTGAAAATTCATGGTGGTTAAATTTTTCTTTTGGGGATGAAGACGTTGATGATCTCTCCCTTCCTAGTGATTTTTCTTTAGCACTTTAGGAGTATACCACTGAGAATGTATTAAACAAGTTTGTCTCTTCAACAACCTGTATATATTTCCCTTAGTCCTTTGCTCAATTCGATCAGATTTTTGGAGATGAGTTTCAAGAGAATATGGATCTCTCAATGTTTACAGAAACACCATGTGTATTCAAAATTTAAGAGCATACATGACCATATACCATACCTTGTGAGGTTGGCCCTGAAAAATTCTTACATATAAACACCGGATTAAGTGAAAACTAACAAGCACAGTTGCTTAAATTTCTTAAGAAAAAAGTTGGAGCATTTGCATGTTAATACACCGATATGAAGGGTATACAGACTGATACCTGCATTCACCATATTTATATGGATCCAAGCATATCACCTATAAGGTAGCCACAGAGGAGAATGAATCCTACTCTAAAGGATATAGTAAAAGAAAAATTACAAAAACTCCTCACTACTAGTTTTATCTATCCTAGTTTCGATAGTAAGTGTGTATCTCCTTTAGTAGTAGTTCTGAAGAAAGTTACAGGGAAATGGAAGATTTTTGTTGATTTTAGGGAACTGAACAAAGCTACTTTGAAAGACTACCTTCCTTTTCCTTTTATTGATCAAGTGTTAGATACCCTATTAGGTAAACATTACTTTTCCTTTCTTGATGGATATAGTGGATACAATCAAATTCTAATAGAATGTGAAGATTAGGATAAGACCACTTTTACATGCCCTTGGGGAACATTTGCTTATCGAGTTTTTCCATTTGGCTTATGTAACACACCTAACACTTTTCAGCGAGCAGTCTTAGGATTTTTCTCTAATATTATACATGATTATGTTGAAGCATATATGGATGATTTCACAGCCTACGGTAACACCTTTCAGGAAGCTCTTGACATCCTAGAGAAAGGTCTGATCCTATGTCAAGAAACAAATTTAGAAATTAGTCATGAAAAGTGTAAAATGTTACCGATAGAAGGTATAGTCTTAGGACACCATATTTCTTCACAGGGAATTAAGGTAGTCCCTGCTAAGATCGAAGTAATAGTTGGCCTTCCCTCTCCAAAAAACCAGAAAGAGGTAAGAATATTCCTTGTTCATGCAAGCTATTACCGCCGCTTTATTAAAAAAATTACTAAAATAGTTGCACCAATGTTTAAGTCACTTACAAAGGACTTAGAATTCCAGTAGAAAAAATCCTGGAAAAACTCTTTTGAAATATTAAAAGCTAAACTATCTGTGGCACCAATACTTAGGGGTCCTGGTTGGTCCCTTCCTTTTCACATATCTACCGATGCCTTTGATACGGTCATAGGAGGAGTCATTGGCCAAAAATAAGGACAAGCACCTTATGCCATCTATTTTATTAGCAAAAATATGACCCCTACCGAATTCAATTATACCGTTATCGAAAAGGAATTTTTGGCAGTAGTTTATTCTATTTATAAATTTCGTCATTATATCATAGGTTATGAAGTTTTTTTTCATATCGATCACTCCGCCATTATATTTATGATGAATAAACCAATTACCAATGGTAGTGTGACCCATTGGCTTCTTTTATTGTAAGAATTTAACATTACCGTCATTGATCGACCTGGTAAAGAAAATCTCATAGCAGATTTCCTTTCCGTATTCCACATGAAGACGATACTAAACCAAAAGACGACACTTTTCCTGATGAACATCTATTTGCTGTATCTATTCAAACCCCTTGGTTTGTGGATATTTCCAATTATCTAGCAACGAGGAAAATACCAAACCATTTGTATCCACATGAGAAGCGTCGTATTATAGTTCAGATTTCTAATTATTCTTGGGTTGATAATGATCTCTTCCACACTGGTCCCGATCTTATTATTCGACGATATGTGCGGGAGGATGAAATGACAAACATCCTCCATGCATGCAATGATGGACCATGTGGAGGACATTTTTCTGATAAGAGGACAACATATAAAGTCTTACATTCTGGTTATTATTGGCCAAGCATTTTTAAGGATGCTGCCAAATATGTTAAATTATGCGATAGTTGCCAAAGAATGGGTAGACCTACATCATCCGATCAAATTCCTTTACAACCCCAAGTCATGATTGAACCTTCTGAGAAATGGGCTCTTGATTTTGTAGGACCAATCTCTCCCATGTCTCATAAAAATAAATATATGTTAGTTTGTACAGACTATGTCACCAAGTGTGTAGAAGCTAAAGCTTTATTTAGGTCCACAGAGAAATTGGTGGTAGAAATTATATATGAAGAAATATTCACCCAGTTTGGTGTACCTAGAGAAATTGTCACAGATCAAGGTACGTAGTTTACTTCTAAATTAATGAAAGAACTTACTACAAAATATGGCATCTGACATTGCAAATCTTCACCTTATCACCCTCAGGATAATGGTCAGGTAGAATTGACTAATAAATTATTAGAAGCCATCTTAACTAAGACCATTCACTTACATCATAAGGATTGGGCGGATAGACTTCATGAGGCTTTATGGGCCTATTGGATAACATGGAGAAAAACTACCATACATACCCCCAATGAGTTAGTGTATGGAAAACAAGTCCTTTTACCTATTGAGTTTCAAGTTAAAACTTTTTGTATGGCAACACAATTAAGCATGAATTTGGATGAAGCAAAGAAACAATGAATATTACAAATTAACGAGTTAGATGAAATTAGGAAAGATGCACTTCAAAGAACAATGTTCATATAGAATCAAAAAAAAACATGGCATGATAAATTTATTAAGCAATAGTAATTTAATACTGGAGATTGGGCACTACTGTTCGATTCACAGTTTACAAATTTTTAAAGGGAAATTAACTACCCGTTGGATGGGGCCATATGAAGTAGTTGCAACTATCGACAATGGATCAGTAAAAATTAAAACAATTGATGGCTCAGAAATTTCCTTTTTAGTAAATGGACATAGACTTAGGCTCTATTACCAACCGACATCTAAACAGGATTTCATACAAAATGTTTTTCAGCAAAATGAAATGGAATTAGTTCAAGGGGAAGATATTCCTCCTCCTCCTGATCCTTGCAAAATGTTTTGGGTTATTATCATTTATATATATGTACATATGTGTTTGTTGCTTTGAATAAATAAGTCATTTCTAGTAGGTCGTCTATACAAGAATATTTCGCTTTTATGTCTTTATGAATAAATTGAATCATCTAACAATTGGTTTTGCAGTGATTACAAGTATTCTATCTCTATAAGCAGCATATGGGGTATTACTTGGAAAAGGGAAGTATGTTAAATATTCATCAAGTATTTTAACTCTTCTTGGGGTACTTCTTGGAATTTTCAGCTTATAGTAAAAATAAAAAATTTACAATCTTGTGTATATCATACTTAACCAATTCTGTTACAATTCATTAAGTTTTTTGTATTTTGATTCAGACATGTATATTTCTGATTTATTCTTTTAAATAGTTGCTTGATACGACCCACTTTCATTATCATATTTTTCACATTCTTATTTCTGCCTATGAATTACTAGTTCATCCTATACTTGTTATCAAAACTTGTCTCTTGAGTATTTTGGTGATAAATCGAAAGTGAGTGAAATTTTTATCTATGGGGAACATTACCTTAATTTATAAAGAAGAAGGAGTGTTAGGTCAAAGAACAATTTTCAGTTATTCTCTCTTGACATGTTTTATGAGTCTGGCCATTATGAAATTACTTATAACTTTATTTTGAAAAAAATGAATTATGTGTTTAGCAGGGCTTAACATGCTCTAGTACCAATATGCTTTCACATATTTAGTATCATTATACAAGTAAAACCCACCAGGGTAGTGAACAAGCCTGTTGGCAGTGGGTCAATGCTAAGTAAAAACCTTATAATAGCAAGCTCAATAAATGCAAGTAAACTCGTCGGGGTACTGAACAGGATCGCTAGAAGAGGGGATATGCTTGCATGGTACCAATATAAACCTGTTGGGGTACTGAACATGCCTGCTGGAAGTGGGACAATATTTGGTAAATGAGATCTGGTTAATACACCACTATACACATAGTTCGTCAAATAGTGATAATATATGAAAAAAATTTCAAAAAAATTATGTCATGGCCAATTGTTTATAATGTCATTTGAGAATGGCTCTAATTTGACGTTTCCCCACCCGTCTAATTCCACATATATCTAAGATGTCATTATCTTAGAAATGGGACCCATAGTTGTAAATCTCACACACTCTAGGATACACTTGAAATACTTGAGGCTGACAGGATATCTTTACAATGAGGCATGGATGGCTAGTTTTTCCCTATGGTATTCTTTTAATTATATTATTGTCATTTTACATGGTCTTTCTAAGAACTGTTTTATTTTTCATAAATATACATTTTTGAACCATTTCCATTTACTAGTTAGTTTTCCTTACAACGAATTAACATCATGCTTGCATTCTTTCTATTTTTCTGGAACAATAATTTCTTCTCTTTGTATGGCTTGAGGACATGCCATCTCTTTCGTTTGGGGGAAGATGGATTTGATTTGAAAAATTAGATTATTTTTATTTTTGATAAATCTGTTTATCTCTAACAAATGATAAGTATTTTCAGGAATATAAACAATGGAATTTGGTTATAGCTTGAAGCATATTTTACAGCAAAACTCAATATGGTCTTACCATATGAAGAAACAAATGAAGGTCTAAATGAAATATCAAAATACTAATTTGAGTAAAAATGGTGACTAAAATTTGCTAACCAAATTTTGTTTTTAAGCAAATGGTTTTTACTTCCATATCCTTTTATTATTAATAATCCCATCCTTTTATCCAATTAATTATGCATGAAAATGATTAATCTTCTTGCTATTCAAGTTGCAATTTTTGTTTTTGTTCAACCTGCCCAAAGTTTTACTTTGGACATGGTTGAGTTAATTTCAAAACCTTATAAATGATAAAATTATTTTAAACCTGAGAACTATTTATTTAAGAATGTTGAAAAATCTAATAAAGTCATTTTTAATTTTCATATAAATATGTGACATGATGTTTAACAGAGTGAAGTTGAAATTAGCTTCTTCATCTACCAAGGTGAAGGCAGCTGCAAGTTTTCCTTCTTCCTAAATTGATTTTTCTTTTCTTTTTGCTCAGTGGGACCTGGCATTTCTCTGGTTTGGGGGAATGTTGATCCTCGATTTGTTATCATTTTTGGCAGATAAAATATTCATTTAAATACACATTTTATCATATTTTGTATGTTTTATGTCACACAGATTATTATTCAACTTCAGGTATGAGTATTTTTAAGGTTTATATAAAGCTATTTTATTATTATCATTCTTTTATGGTTTTATTAATTAAAATAACATTATTGAAGCATATTTGATGTATTAATTACTTTGTATAATTATTTTTAGTTTTTATAATCTTTTTGGGCCAAGTTAGTACACAAAACACATTCAGCTTGCTTTTCGCACAACATGTCCAACTCGTTATTTAGCCCATTGCGTGAAAATCGCTGGTGGTTTGCCAGATGTTGAGATGTGTTGCTGTACACTCCAATTTTGAAGAACACTAGAATATAGACACTTCATTCACCCTATATTGATGCCTACTGTATCTAGCTCATGTCCCATCCTTCCGTTCAGCACTCCGTCCAGATCGCCCATCAGACTGCGCATTGCTGCAGATTAAGTCCATCCATTTAAAATGTGAAACAACTGCAAACGAACCATTATCCACCTGTCTGGGTGATGAAGCTATGTTCTATACTGTTTGATAGCCTGCGTTCTCCTTCACTCACCACCACTTCAACCATCCATGCGCTGGACTGTTGCATTCAACCCACGATCTAGAATATGCACCACTATGCTCTCCTCTGTTCGCCATCAGTCGCCTGCTGCAATAAGGAAGGAACTTGGGAAGCCATGTATGATCTACTTTGTAAATGAACTTTGTGCTTGAATCATTGTTATCTTGTATGGTATTTATGGTAACAATGGAAAACTATGGTGTATTTCATTTATGTCCATTGTTTGGCTTTATCATGGACCTCCACATAATCATTCATGGGCAATGGCGATATCTCGAGGGTGGTAGGGGGTCTAGATTACCATTGCACCTAGTATAGTTGTGGAATAAGAAGTATGTGGTGAGGAATATAGTTGTGCAGAGATGATTTTAGGGGCTAATTATAGCCCATGGGCGATTTTAAAGGATTTTAAATTTTTAGTTGGGAAAATTTAGTATATTAAAACACTGTTTATAAAATATTGAAATTGTCCACTAATTATTAATAAAATAATCCATTTCACCTAAATATCCCTATGAAATAAATCCCCCATCTCTCAAGTTCCTCACATCGCCCCCAATTTCTATAAAAAAATCTGTTGGTCGCCCCCGATTTCTACAAAAAAATCGAGTGGGATCTTTGGTTCACCCTCGATTTCCAACTAAATTTGACTTAAATATTTGTCTCTCCCTCAATTTATACAAAAAATAACCTCTGGTTGGCAGGTCACCCCGATTTCTAAAAAAACCGAGGGGGATCTGTGGCTCGCCCTCGATTTCCAACCGAATTTGACCCATATATTCTTTGGTTTCCTCTTCTATGAGGTCTCATACATTTCAATTCTTCGTAGAATGAAATGATGGAATTAATCTGTATATTGATTTTGATTCGATTCCATCGTTCTGGATGAGAAGGTGTAGTTATGAATTGGGCCTGCCCCAGAATTTACATAAGCGCAAGTTTAAAAGGAGGTCGTCTGTAGAGATGGGTGTAAACTTTCATCCTAAAACTGCACAGGGGGCTCTTATAAGGAATGGGTTTGATGAATTTTATGGGTCTGTTGGCTGGATTTTTTGACCTAAGCCAACTAAGGAGATTAATCCCACACAAGTCGCTTAAAGCAGCTCCTGGTGTGCTTGAGATAGCAAAATCTCGGAGGTTATGGTCTCCTGCTACCAGCTGAATTTATCCTCTCAAAGAGAATATAATAATTCAGCAAAAAATGTTTCCTAAATTAAACTATTATTTAAATTCTAATTCAACTTCTAAGTCTAAGCTAATCTAATGTGCTTTCTTAATGAAAGTCTTCTTGTTTTTAGTTTTGTTCAGTTTTAAACTTAATTTAAAATACAAAACTATTTATCTACAAAACTCACTAACAGCTACTAAACCTTACTTAAATAAATTAAGTTTAATTACAACTAGAATTAAAATTAAAACTATTTACCCTATCTCAACTAGCTGAGAGCAACTTGAAAACTAAATTAATTATCAATTAATGATTCAAATAAACAAAGAGATAGACAATGATGATTTAAATGAAAATATTTAAATCATTATCATTAAATCACTCTGCTGAATATGCACAACAACAGAAAATTAAAATAGATAACTACTTTTAATTTCTCTGTGATGTTCTTTTAATTAATAACTAATAATCAATATCAAATATTTGAATAAAAGATGATATTTATTCATGACAGCATTGTAAAAATACAAATGAAATAAAAAATAAACATGAAATATTTATATCACTAAATTCGAATTCTCAATACAAGTATTGAGAAATCAAATTTAGTAATATTCTCATTCAAACATTTATATTGTGTAAACATAGTACTATTTTGAATAATAAATACAATCATAACACAATATAATTGCATAAAAAACATAATGAGAAAATGATATATTGAAATATAAATATATATTAAGTTTTCAAAGATAGTAACAGAGAGTGATACCGGTTTGACAACTCAAGTCACAATCCTTTCCCAAAGGAAAAACTCCAGCAAAGAGATTAAAACAAGAATTTGTAATTATATTTCAGTTAAATCTATTTCTTCCATACTCCATCCACCTTGTCAACAACGTCTCCACATATCAGCCTTCCGAATGAAAGAATTACACAGAAATTTTGAACATCCTGGCAGCATTCATCTCAAGATTTCTGAAACAAAGTTATAGAAAGAAATAAAATAAAAGAGAGATACAAACAAAATTGTTTCCTTCGATCTGTAGAGACCCTCCACCCCCCCCCTTCTCAGTAGATTGTTACTGCTTTTATAGACAATAAGAATCTCAACAGTCTCCTAAACAAGTCTCCTAAACAACAACTGCATTAATCAATTTCTCCCACGATCTAGTTCTAACGAATAGCAAATTTATGCCTTTCTATCCCTTTCTGCTGGAGGATTTGAAATATGCTCACATTCTGGTAGAAATGTCTCCCGAAACCTTCTTGAACTTCATAAACCCGCTACCATCTTACTTGTCATGTTTTTAATGAGCTCGGTTCCCATATGGTGATTTCCTCTTCCATGATGTCGTTGCTTTACTTTTATTTTCACCAAATAGGAAAGTGAAAGATTAAATATAAAATATACTGTCAAATGATATCCACATCTTTTATGAATTATCCTCCATTACTTTTAACCTTTAAACTTTTGATAATTTGAATGTCAATTGCAGTTCAATTTCGATGAGATGGTGCATTTTCTCAGCGATGTCGCGACCTCCACTGTTTAGTATGCCTGCAAAGTTACATCAATAAATGTTCATCTATAAAGGTGGAATGTTAATTAATTTTTTTTTTAATAACGTAATTTGCAAGTCAGTGAAAAGATGAAAAATAATTCCCTTTTATCGCTTGCATAAATGCCGCCATCTTCTTAACACTTTGACTCTTGTCACTCTTCTTAAAATTTTCTTGTTGATATATCTTCAATCTCTAGTTATCTTGAATAATTTGTAGAAGATCCATTCATTCAGGCACATCTGGACTATTATAAACAAATGTAGAATGATTCCCATGATCAAATACAAATGACTATTTGAGGAGATACACCTCTCTTTATAACGTCAAATATGCAACCAAAATACATTAAGAAAATAAGAATATACCAAAACCAAAATAAAATCGAAGGTAAAATATGCAATTAAAGGAAGATCGGATGAAATCTTCCCCATCAAACTCATGGTAAATTGTGAATTTCGTCTAAATGGTGGGATGAACCATTATGCTTGGCGATCCTTTATCATTTCTACAATCTTGGTGAATAAGCAAACACGTGGGATATTATTTAATGAATAAGTTTCATATTCAAACTGGAACACTATCTCTTATCCAACTATTCGTTTTAGTTAACACATGTTGTCTTTCTGTTCGTTACAAATAAGATCTCTCGAAATGTGTTTTGATGCTAACTAAATCTTTAATTTCTCATCGTTTTTCTTCAAATCTTTCTATTTAATTGGTATAAAGTATGCATTATTTTCGTGGGCACGTCTCCTACTCTCTTTTAATAACATTCAATGATATCTTAAAATCCCAAGCATAGTCATCAAAGAATCTTCAACGATTTCAACAATCTTCTTATCATGCCAATGATTGGGAATTTTATTCTTATGTAATATCTTTTGACCAAGAGCTGAACTAATTTATAATATCAACAGGCCTTCATACATTAATACTAAAAGATTGAATGCATTTAAAAATGCATCAACTAATTGTATGTTTTTTGTCTTTTTGTTGGTTCAAAATCACTGCAAAAGACAACAAAAAGAGTAAATAGATGATTAATAAGATATGCCAGTGTTTTACTTTAACTTATGTTCACTCCCTATTGACGAGTGAACAAAAGAAATTTGAGAATATGTACCAAGGTTTTTTTAAATAAAAATAGATAAATAACAACAAGAATTCTAAAATTTTGTATCTCACTCAAGATAAACAAACCAAAGTTTAACTAACTTTTAAACGTTGTTTTATTCCATTGATTTCCATTTTGTAGTGATGAGTTGTCTACTTTTCAAATTACCACATAACTTTTAGAAAATATGAATAATAAAACGTAAGATTTTTGGAAATTATTATTGTTTATCTTTAATGGAATTGAATTTATAATAATGATGAAAGAACTTTACAAGAATCACTTTTTATTAAGTGAAAATATGTTTTGTGTATATATTTGTGATTTTTTTGGTTCTTTAGTATAGAGTTTCAAAAGACCTATTCAATTTTCAATTAAAGTATGTTTCATATTTCCAAAATCTTAATCTTAAATAATGAGTTAAAATTTATGAATAAAAAATAACGTTTTTCACTCAATATAAGAAGAGAAGATGTGTAAGTTGTTAGTTGTTATTATATGTTATTAATAATGATAATGAAATAGACATTAATGATAAATAAAAACAAGTTAGACAAGGAAAATAAAATGAATGAAAACACTTCATGCTACAAAAATGATCTTCTTATGTATTTAAGATATCGAGTCATCCAAAATGAGAACCAAGGATATGCAAATGTTGTTCAACCACCAGAAAACTGAGAGATTCACACAACAAAGATCGTCCAAACAACCAAATCCTTAAAATCATGAAAATCAGGCCAAAGAACCATCATCACAAAAAGTGAAAGATCGAAGGAAATCCATGAATCTCCATCAAAGCGAGGAAGATAAAATGAACAAAACCAAAGCTAGAATATCTACAAAATTTACATGTACTCCCTTTTATTTTACAAAAAATAAAGTAGAGTTGTTGGGGTGCCAATAGGGTCACAGGAATCCTTCTATGATAATTGCTCAAAAATATACCCCAGTGTGCTTCCACGACCATCGAGAGAAATGGAAAAGCTTTCTTTACAGCCTGGAGCTTCCAAAAATGGTGCCATGTGTGAGAATAAACAGTTGGGAAAGGAAGGAATACATCAATTTTCATTGAAATGCATGTGTGTCAGAGAATGCGAGCCAAGAAATGTTGAAATGGGCTATGAGGTTGTTTCGAGTATTTGCTAGCAATGCCCAGGGATTGAACTGGTAAGGGTCAATTCCTTTTCTCAATGATATTCTGCAGTATGTTGTTTTTGTTTTCCCTGGTAGGTTTTTGGAGTATTTTATCCTTACTGTAAACACCGGTATTGCATACCATCTAAAAAATTAAATGTTAGGTAATTAACGAAGGGAACTCAGGCCAATCTTGGCTCTATACAATTTATATGCCAAATGGGTCTGTGCAGAAGGGGGAAATTTACCACCATTGGGTACTCTGTAGCCCTAAAAAAATACCCTCAGAGTAGTAGTTTCTCTCTTCCCTTTAATAACGACTGGTGGAAATTGTAGTGTATAATTGCTAGAGCATCATGGCCAAGAGAACGTGCATGCCCTAATTCATGAGCTAGGTGTGCAATCATTTTTTAGTATCTGATATAGGATGCTTGTTAATGCTTGAACTATTTTTTGACTAAACTGTTAGTACTCGTGAGGTTGTCTTTGGAGGGAGGTGATGGCCCTTGCTTTATTATCCTTTTTTATTGTTCAAAGGATTATATTTATTTCAACTAATTCCTGTCATGAGGTCTTCTAGCATCTGCTTTGGATCTATTCATGTATCTTTCATCAATTTTGTCATCTAAGTTGTGTGATTCATCAATGTATGTTTTATATATTTAAAATCAATGATTTCTTGCTTATTAACATCTTTATGAGGTGTTTCTAACATTTGGTGCTAATGAAGGTGAATTGTACTTAAAGTTCCTTCAACAGAGCAAGGAAGTTGTTGTTCAGCACCGTGTTTAACACCCAACCAAATGAATATCATCTAAAGTCATATTCTCAGATCTCTTCAGCCAAATCAAGAACATGGGTTTTTCTTCTAGATGCTCATTGATGGTGGAAGGTTCAACAGACTTCACCCATCTCCTTCCAGTTGAGAGCAACTTGCATGCCAAATTTTTTGTCAAGTATTTTCATCACTTTTCTAGGAAGACAAATTCAGGCTTGATTTATGGACAAATGGAGTCAAATTTCAAAATTTTGGCACATGGGTTTTGTGCAGAATGCTGCCATTTAGGTCATGTAGAGACAGATTTGCAGAATTCAAAGTATTTTGGGACAAATCTATGTTTTTCTAAATTCATCTTACTCAAATGTCGGGTATGGCAATATTTTCTCAAATGCTTAGACAACCAACGCCATGTGGGATACCCAGTCAGCATGGGAGATGGAACAACTTGGCCATAATTAGCCTAGATCCAATAATTTTGTAGGGATGTAATTTTTTCTATTTTTGAATTTTGGATCAAATTTGTGAGATATGAAATCTTGGTATTCAATGTTCACCTTATACATTGTAAACCTATATAAATTCATAGTTTTGATGGTTTAAGGAAAAAAAACATTCAATGCTTCAGTAATCAGATAGCTTGATTGAATTTGTACTCAACAGTTTATAGTTAATTGAATGTCTTGTTACTGGGACTAAGACTTGTACATAGTGTGGATCGTGAGGCAAGGCGCACCTCCAATCATATTCTTTTGGAGTTGATTTCATCACTATTTATTCTGTACATTTGATTTGATTCAGTATATAAGAAGTATTTCTCTAATTGTTTGCATTTCTATTGGTGTCGATTTGGTAAATTATGATAACTGATCTGTTTTTTATTCCTTTCTGGAGGAAAGTATATAAGCTTGTATAGATGTTTAATGTGTTTGACCTGTAGACTATAACTTTTGGCATTGGTCTAGAAGTTATTTTTGCAGGGATAGATTATGAGTACATAGTAGAAGTATCATAGAAATATTTTTGTTTCAGATTGCTGTAAGATTTGGCATGCACAGGTTTATAGAAATGTTGGTTTGAATTGGTAGGATATCATAGAAGTACGGGTAGAAGTTTTTATCTCTTTATGGATAGTTACTATGCATATCTAAGTAATGTATCTTTATAGACTCTCGCCAAAGTACAACTTTTTTTTAGTATTTAGTTTGATTTGATTAAATAAGTGATTTTGTGGATATTCTAAGACTTTATAAAGAAAATCAAAAGCATAATTCTGATTTCAGTAGATTTGATTATTTTAGGTTTAAAATCAACAGTTGTAAAATTTAAAGCTAACCATATGTTTGGATTTCTAATAGCATAATTATTTTGATAAGTGTTCTATCATTTCAGATAGATAAATGGATTGTTTTAGATTTCACAGGTTTGAATGAAAAAAATCATTTTACAGCACTATTTTGATTTGAAGAACTTAAGAATTAGATTGCACTTGTGTTCTTTAGAGATTTATTGAAGCTTGAGTTATCTTTGTATTTAGTTAAGTTGTCTGAATATTCTTTTTATTTGGATTGTTAAGCAGGTGTTAGTGTGCTTAAAGATCATAGAAATTTATAAGTAGTTTTCATTTAAGTTGATCTTCATTCCTTGAAAATACTTGATAATTCTAGTTATTGATTTGGTAGAATAGGTAGACTTGTTGATTTTCAGTTTCTATAGAAGATTGATTGGATCTGGATTGAAACTAATTTTTTGTATTCTATGCTCAAAGCATAGGAAGTGTTTTACTTTTGATTTTGGGTTTGAACTAAACCAAGATTCATTTTCTGGAATTTTAGATACAAATTGCTTTGTTTGTTTGGTACTAGTATTGAATTCCAAAAGTAGTTTTAAATCACTCGGTATTTCTATTATTCTTCTCTGGAAGTTCTTAAAGATTTTAGCTTTTTGCTTAAAAGACATCTTACTTTGCACATACATTGTAGTGGTTCTAAGATTACTAACCCTCGTTGATGATTTAATTTAAGGTGAATTAATTAGTTATATTTTACCTGACGTTTTTTGCGTTGTTGCCAGGAAATTACTCCAGAGGTGAGATAGTCTTTTACATTGTTTTATTTTGCTTGGATTTTTCATTTTGACATTATCCTAGTGGAGGAAAAGACAGTAAGACGAGAGGTAAGGACCTGCGCATCCACTTTAGTGGGTCTCTACCCAAAGCCAGGTCCATTTATTTGCGCAAAGTGTGTTTATGTATCTACAAGTTTGTTTACTTTCTTGTCAGTGTGTTTACCTTCCCACAAGATTATTTCATTTCGTAAAAGTGTGTTTCCTTTTTGAAGAGATAACTCATGTGAATAGATAACTCAGTGAGAGAGAGGTCTAAAGTAGCATGAGGTGTTCAAATTCTCTTTAATTAGTATGCTATAGTTTTGTAATTAATTTAAATTTTCTTTTATATCAATAGGATTTTTAAAATATTAAATTTCAGCTATTATTTAATTGGGTGTTGCAAGAGCCCTTGTACTAATCCATGTGTGAGACATGACTCACCAACTAGCAAGAATGATTTAAGGATGATTAAAATTATGGAAGAACTCTCTGAAATCTTAGCAGAAGTTGGTATATATGCTTCTGCCTCTCAGAAAGAGAGAGTCTTGAATGCAATCAGAAATATAGATGTCTCTCTAGAAGTGATCGAAGAACAAGAGTGTTATGAATCACAAGAAGATATAGAATCCTCCTCTAATAATTTTTGACAACCTAAAGGGGAGACTGAAGAGCCATACAACACATGTAATGGAAATCCAACTTTATAACCCATGATTGAAAAATTCCTCACATGCCTCTCGAAAGATCCTTTATTTATTCAAGAGAATAATCATTCGAAAGAAGGTAATCTGTATGGAAACAAAGAAGAGGATTTTCAATTTATTGTTGATGAAAAAGTGGACCAAGGATATCAAAACTACATTGAAACATGGTTCCAAGAAACTAACAAATCTCCTCTTCAACAATTATTAACATCCTATCATTCGAAGTTGTTGGTCTCTCATGTTCTCGTATGCTTTAATACACATTTTTCAAACATGAATATGACTATATTTTTAATCCTATTACACACATGGCTCCACTGGAAATATTCCTATACTTGAATTAAAAAGGGCTTTTGCTTTTAGGTAAAGTGGAATAGTAAATAAGTAAATAAAGGCGGCATATAATCTAGTTTAAAAATATAGTGCAACATTGTTTTTTCTTTCCTCGAATAAATGGGAATTGTCATGCTGAGAAACTAATCTTAAGGGATACTTGTTGTTCCATAGTTTTAATATGTTTTTAACTGATAGTTAGTTTTCCAATAAAGTAGGCTATGATGAGTTGTTTGGATTCTTGCAGGAATGCATTTTTCAGCTGGATTGGGAAGGTATCTTCGTAATTTGCAAAGGGAAGTTATCTTCTCTCTTGGTTTATTTTCTCTTTATAAGATTTTTTTTTGTGAAACTAGTATTGTTAATCAATCATATTTTTAAATAACTTAATTCGGTTCTATTTTTTCACTTAAAAACAATACTTTATATTTTGTCCTTGAGAGATTGATGATATTCTTTCTAGGTGTTTTTACACGTTTCTTTAAAGATTCTTCCAAAACCTATTAAAAAAAATGTTTGCATATTTATTAACTCAATATTATAGAAATATGAAAATAAAACCCGACAGCTTACAACCTTCCTTTTGACTCTATTTTGGGATTACATAATTAAGGTCTAACTTATAGAATCCACAGATTACTAGTACAATCGAATTAGACTTCCAACTTGATTTGAAAAGTACCTATACATGTGTAGCATGATAGGTCACAAGGTTACTACTATCACAGTAACTTTATGAGAAAAATGGTTTTCGGGACTAGAGGGATCTTTGAGAACTATAACTTTAGACTCTGCCACTGATTCTTGCTATATCTAAGGTGTATGCCTTAAGGATATAATCATGTTTGTAGATACCTTTTGAACTTGAATGTGAACCTTGTCATTATCACTTTGATGATTGTAAATCTTGGAGGTTTTAGAAGAGTGACTAGTACTCCGTGGATTTCATTTGAAAAGACTATCTTTATTATTTTCCTCTGTGAAGGGAAGAAAATAAAATCCCCATTTTAAATCTTAGAAAGGGGATTGTCAAAGCAAAGTATTGATATCATCTTTTATGAATTTATATAGGTGCAAAGATTCATGAATTTTCCTTTCAAACACAAGTATAACAATCTGAGTTTGATTCTGTAGGTCTGCTGAGTTAACAATAAAAGAAGGAAGCTGGGAAATTAGCCAAAATAGATAAAATTGATTTTTGTTCATAGAAATAGATTCTTGTGGAACTTTGAATATCATAGCTTGGCTGATTTCATTTATGATCTCATGACTTTACTTATTTTGTGCAAATAAGAATCATGGCTACAAATTTTTGATCCTAGCTTGACATTCAGTTCAAAATTGTGGGTAGAAATGGAGCTACTACAGAAAGAGGAAATCACATCTCTTCTATTAGAATGCAAAATTTTTTTAATCCTCACCCCAGAGGAATCTAACTATTATTAAGAAAGAATCACAAAGTTCTTCTCCTATAAAATTTGTGTCATATGAGCTCTCTGAGGTCAGAGTGTCGAACAAAGTGCAGAACATGAATCTTGTTATGTACATCATGGATCAGGAATGGTAACACATGTATGTTTTGATTTCACCTTTGAATTTTATTTTTAATAACTTAGGATGTGATTGATTGAGCATGATAATGGAACCTTAAAGCTTAATGTAATAGCTCGAAATTTGGACCTAACACTTATGGGCATGAACCCCATTGATTATGATGTTACCGTGATGTTTTATTTTGATATACTGGGTCAAATACCACACTGCATATGAACATGATGATTTGTTTAATATAATTGGAATAAGCCAATTGCATATGATATGTGTGTGTGTGTGTGTGTGTGTGTGTGTGTGTGTGTGTGTGTGTGTGTTGGGCATGGACCCTGAAGCACATGATTGATGAGATGTTTTGTGTTGAGCAAGGAGCTTTGGAGCACATGGGTAAATTGATTTTTTTCGTTGAGTGACAAGCTCTGGAGCACATGAGTACTTATATTTGTGTTGAGCGTGAAGCTCTGGAACACATGAAAAGATAATTTGAAAGTGTTGGGAATAATCCTTAGAGCCTTCCATGTTGATGTTGAGCATAAGTTATGGAACATCAGATCCTTGGCCATTGTATCCCTAGGTGTATCCTACAAGTACATCCTACCATTAGTGTTGAGCGAAGAGCTCTGGAATTGCATTAAGTTTGTAACTCCCTATTTTTTAGCGTTGAGTATGGGCTCTCGTAAGTGCTAGGAGTTATTGAAAAGAATTAATGATTCCTGAGTGAAAACGACTCGAAAAAAACATATTGATCTCATCTAACTTATTTATAAGTGGTTAAATGAAATTTTGAATTTCTGTATTCTCATCAAGTATTGAAGCATTACCATGTTATACGAGGGAATCCAACATGCAAGGATTTTTAGAGTTTCTTAGTATAGTAGACCTAACCATCTACTTGATGACCTCAATGAAGAAAGTGTCATAAGTCTAGGGATCACAATAAGTGATACCCTAAGACAAATGTTAACAAATAATATATTATTATATATTTTATACAGAGCATGTATAAAGAGTACACATAGTAATAATATTAATAATGTAAGAAAGAATGAAAAGTTCCACCTACTATTATTACTACTAAGAGAAAATTAAATATTATAATACCTTCAAGAGTTCAATTAGGAACTAACTAAAAGTTCCTAAGTTTAAATAATAAAAGTACTTAAATTAAATAAAAAGGGTTAAATCAAGAAATCAAATGATTCTTGATTTAACTACCCCTTTGACTGAAAAGTCTGTCTACAAAGTCCCCAGCCAAAGAGAGGCATGAGGATCTCTTCCATATTTTGGAGTCATTAATCTGCCTGATTATTCTCAAGAGAATTCTTGGAGAACATTTTCCTAAGAGGAAAAAGGAGAACTGATCTAGACCTGATATACCAGTTAGGGCAACCTTACCTTCGGAGCTCTAAGCTACTTCGATGTTGGAACCAGCTCAGGGGGATACGGATTAAAACCAACAATGATTTCGGGTCATGGTTGGGTGGAACGTGGTAGTTCCCAAGTGATTTAGTCATTTATACAGAGGTTATATTTGCTTGTGAATTGTTAATGCTGGGTAATTGAGTGTTCATGTTTCAACCATTAGAAGGGATTCACTTCTTAGGTATGAGGTTCTTGACTTCCTATTTCATTATCTAGAATAAGTGTTGGATAGATGATGTAAGTGTTTATATTATATTTTCTAACCCTATGTACCTTTGTTTTCCTATCAAATTCTTTTAGGGTTTACATTTTTATTATAAACCCTAGGCTATAATTTAATTCCTGTCTAAGAATTATCAAGGGTTTTGTTCTTTCAGTTTTACTTCTGTATTTTCATTTACAACTTAAACTTGGGTTCCTAAGACCTAGGAACTATCCTAGCAGGGATTATGTGTTTATTATCCTATGTACTCTACTGGCAGATTTCATATTTCCAACAGAGCTATGTGTAGAAGTAAAAGAATATTTTAGATTAAACTTTAAAAAAAATATAAACATAAAAGACATTTAACTAATAACATAACCTAATAAATAGATCATTATATAAATATCCTGCATAAACAAAACCAGCATCTAATTAAACAATATTATAAACTCAGTATTCTTTATCTAAGGGTAAACCATCAATTCAAAGTAACTAAGCAAAGATAAAAACCTGCAAAGACCTCTTAGGGTCTGCATAACTAGACTCATGCCAAGAATAAGGATAACCATTATCACTTCTTATTAATAAAAAAATATCATAAATCAAATCAATAGTTTAAGTAATGAGACCATCTAGTGGTCCACGATTTATATTATTACTAACAATTACTTCTACGAAAGCTTATGTAGTAATTATTCACTTAAATAATCCATTGCATAAACAACAAATCAAACCCTCTAAACCTTATAAACTACATGGTAAGAATGGTATACCTTAAATGCAAATTCCCAATGTAATAAAACCACCATAATACCAAATGCACAGTAATAATATAAAAATCATATAACTACACAAAGATCACAGGATCGATCTCGTGTGGGCGTTTAATACCAAATCGAAACCATTTAAATTTAAATTAAACCCTCATCACAGTGAATGACCCAGGATATAATCATGTAGGGTCTATTAATATTTTACAAATCCATGCTATATTTCTTATACGCGGGTTGTAAAAAAAACACAAACTCTCTACACAAAGGTCGAAAGACCCATTTTGATATACACACTGTAATCTATTGGCCCTCTGCCTTTTACATATCTAACTCATTATAATAATTAACATTTCCAAATATTACAACCCTATCTACATTTACCAACAGTGACGACTTAAAATCACAAGGTTACACCACAGACAACCCCCATATCATATCATAAATATTAATATGCTATCACAGCTACAAGGGTGGGAAACGCCAATGGCATATGGCATGGCCCCAAAGCCATATTGTTTCTACACATTTCATCCATACAACCAATGAAACCAACGAATGCGAATTCACACAGTCCACAACTAATAACCATACAAATCAACGCAACATATATATATTTAAACACAACCTTTATAAAACCATTAAAGAGTTTACAAATTCGTTTACATTTGGCCTTGCACCATTACAAGCAATCGTGCTTCCGATTGCCATTATCATTACCAAAAATTTATTTACAAAATGCACAGAGCTTGTCGAGAAGTACCCAGGCTCTTTATGCTCCATAGAGCACCCCTTTTTCTAAATCCCTTTACATTTCAAGTTCAGGCCTGAAGGAATTTAAAACCCCAACAACAAAACCCCAATCCTGTCACATTCCAAAACATAGAGCTTATTTAAGTTACAGTCAAACCCCAATTCAAAACGCATCCATTAGAATCTAGAACCAAGCAAATCCAACCAACGATGAGTGACAACTTAGACATAACCATGAAGCTAAGAGGGGGCATGTAAAAAATTGTACACCAGGCTTACCCGAATGGGTATGGCTTTGCCCATGACTTTCCCACAAGCAATGACCCAAGCTCACTTCACCACACCCTATAACTCGCAACCACAGACAAAAACCACGATGTGGGAATTATGAATCACATTCAAACCAAAAAATAAAATTATGCTATGAAACCAAAACACCCATCATACCTGTCAAGCCATTGTCGTTTCGCCTCTTTCCACCATGCAGGAGAAAAGTTCAAGCAACAAATATGGAAATGAGACAAACTAACGACTTAACCAAACCTTAAGTTGGATTTCCACCTTTCCCATGGAACATTTAGGATGCCACCATGGCCTCCAATATCATTTACAAGAACCCACAAACCCATAGTTTTGGTCACGATGTTAAACATTGTCCAAAAACCTTTGCGAATTGCATAAGCCCATTCATGCATCGATTAACTTAGGTTTTAAGCCCAAAGTCCATGGCATATGAAATATGCCATGGAATATTTAATCCAAGGTTTTTTCAATTATATTACCAACTTTAAAACCATATAGTAAGAATATGTTAGGGCATGAACAAGTCGTAAGCATTTACACCATGGAAAATAAGTGTCACATAAATTATAAGTCTATGTCACGCAAGTAATAATTGTAGTAGTGCCCCTGTCACTATCATTTAAAGTCAGTAACGATAATAACCATAATCAGTGTAGTGCCACTAGGATAGAGCTGCAAATACGAGGGTGAGTGACCAAAATGATCAACACTTTTTGTTAAGCTTTATAAACAAGTTTTCCATCGCCAAGTGCACCTACACAAAAATGGGACAAGAATGCCTTAGTTCAATAGAACTAATTAAGACTGATGTGAACAGTAGAAACTATTACCTCTTAGGTGGTTACAAGGGAAACTAGTCCCTCCACTCCACCCCTTTATCCATTAACAAAGTCAAGTTAGAATCATGTATATGACAGTAAGCACATGTTATATAGAATGAAGTACGTAATCAAATGACTAAATTACACATCAATGCTTAACCATAGTACAAATAGTAATCAACATCATGACAACGTAAGTAACATAGTATTAACCGCATCGAGAATTATGGAAGTAGGACGTAAGAACAACTTACGACAATACAACAGTACAATCAGAGTACAACACATTCCGCAAAGTTAAATTAATGTCTAGCATAGGTAGTTTTGACTAGCCTAATAATTTATTTTTATTTTAAATTTTTGCGGACATTACAAGTGGTATCAGAGTTCAGTTTCAACACTAAGAGACCTAATGGGCCTACCAAAAATGTGTTTCAAGGAAAATAAAGTATGTTTTAAATTTTGTTAACTAACAAAAAATTTTCCTATTATTAAAAATTGCAATTTCATGATTTTTTTACAGAACAGTTCAGATCATGAACACTGAAGAAGATAACAGCCGGAAAGGAAAATTGAATACCCCCATCAGAACTCATGGTGGAACTGAATTCTGGTGTTATGAAAACCATACAAAGTGTTCAAGCAAACTTGAAAAGTTTGAGAGATGACAATCTAAATGAAAGAAAGGAACATTAAGAAATCAATGAAGCATTGCTATGAAATATGACAAGAGGAATACCATAGGGGACACACACTCATTCCACAAATAGGTTCAAGAAATAACCTTATCATAAATGGGCCAGCAGTCGAAGAGAAGAAGGAAAAGAGAAACATACCCCTGGACCTCCAGAAGGAGAATATCATAGTCCGCCAGTGAGGACTCTCTTTCTCCATGCAGAAAGAAACAAAGAAGTGATGAAAATATCTAGGGGGAGATTAGAAAAATAAGAGTCCCAAACTATAAAGGAGAGGTGAAAATGGGGGAGAAAGATGAAGAATGGATGTTGGGTATGAGCAAATATTTCTGATTTTATAACTACTCTAGCGAAATGAAGGCTCGACTCGCCATCTATAATTTAAATGGAAAAATATCAAGATGGTGGAGAGACTTGAAACATACCAAGAAAGATGAGGTAAGAGAAATATGCTAGATTAAATTCTGCAATATCTTTCAAGAAAAAATATATGTCAGAAATATTCTTCGAAAGAAAAGTGAAATAGTTTCATGAGTTACATATGGGATCCATGACTATGGATGCTGATATTAGTAGATTTTTAGATCTGTTACATTATTTGCTATACATTAAGGATGAAAAGGTAAAGATCGAGCAGTTTTTAGGATGTCTTCCTCCAAACTTTTGGGAAAGGACTAAGTTCGACATGCCTAAAACCTTGGACACCACATTGCACAAAGCTAGGCTTTGCTATGAGCATGGACAACCAAGGAAAGAGAACATGAACAGAAACCAAGAAAAGTCTAAGAACTTCTCTGACAGCCCCAATTCAGGTTTTAACCCTCCCCCGTACAAGAAACATAACAACCATTTTCCAACGAACAAGAACTTCAACAAATAAGGGACAAAGTCATATGTGCCAGCTCCAAATGTTAACAAGCCAATAGCAGCTGGGGGAGCCAATTCTACTGTGGTATAGATTGAATGCTAGAAATGTAGTGGGCCTCATTATGCCCAAGATTGTAAGAAAAAGACCAATGGGGTTTTACACAACTTACAAGAAGAACCAACGGTAGAGGACATAGCTGGAACACCGCATATTTATGTAGTTTTGGATGGCTGACAAGAAGACCATCAGGCTACCATGGTTGATATAGAAGGAAAGATATTGGAGACTTCTATTTCAATAGTGATTGACCCCGGTGCTTTCCGAAGCTATGCATCTCCTAAAATTGTCGATGTATGTAAACTAGGCAAAGAAAAACATCATAAAACTTGGCTGGTACAATTAGCCATATGTACGAAACGAAAAGTTTCAGAAATAGTTAATTATTATGAGGAAAACCTGAATGGTTTTCCTACAAAAGTAAAGCTGAACATCCTACCATTATGATCGTATGATATACTTATCGACATGGACTCATTGTGAAAACACCATATCATGCTCGATTGATTACACAAGTCAAACTTGTGTATAGATAGCCAAGGGAATCAAGTGAAGATTCAAGGTGTACCAAAGAAAGTTTCAGTAAGGAAGATATCTGTCTTACAAACAAAGAAGTGCATTAGAAAAGTATACAACTTGTTTATAGTAAATATCCGAGCAATAGAGGCTGAAAGAGAACAACACATAGAGGAATTTCATGTTCTTGTAGAATTAAAGGACATAATCCCTGGATTACCTCTGAAGCGAGACCTAGACTTTTCCATAGAACTAATACCAGGATCAATCTCGGCTTCAAAATCCCCTTACCGCATGAGTGCACCAGAATTGGTGGAACTCAAACTGCAATTATAGGAGTTGATAAAAAAAGGATATATCTGACCAAGTGTGTCCCCTTGGGGAGCACCGATACTTTTCGTAAAGAAGAAGCATGGTATGATGAAGATGTGCATCACTTACCGTCAACATAACAAGATGACTATCAATAACTGATACCCACTCCCTAGGATCGATGAATTGTTCGATCAAGTAGGAGGAACCAAGATATTTTCAAAGATTGGCCTGTGATCTAGATAACGTCAGGTACGGATTCACGACGAGGATATTCACAAAAAAACCTTTCGTACAAGATACGGGCTCTACGAGTTTGTAGTAATTCCGTTTGGGTTGACCAATGCACCTACGAACTTCATGTGTATGATGAACAGTATATTCAGTAAATATATAGATAATTTTTTTTGGTCCTTATAGATGACATCTCAGTTTACTCTAAGAGTAAAGAGGAACATGAGGAACACCTTCGCATAGTACTATGAGTGTTACAAGAACACCATATTTACACTAATTTTAGTAAATGTAATTTTTACAAACCACAGATATAGTACCTGGGTTCACATTATCTTTGAGATAGGGATAGTTGTGGACCCAGAAAATATTAGAGCCATAGAACATTGGCCTACCCCTACTAGTGTAACCGACATTAGGTCCTTTTTGGGATTCGTCGGATATTATCGAAAGTTCATTGAGAACTTCTCGAGAATATCTTGTCCGATGACTGCTTTGCAAAAGAAGGAAAATAAGTTCTTATGGACGACCAAGTGTGAGGAAATTTTTCCAAAGCTTAAGAAGCTTTTGACAATTGCACTAATACCATGAATTACAGATCCCGATGGGGATTTCGTTGTTTGCATGGACGCAAGAAAGGAAGGACTCAGAGTAGTCCTCTTGCAGAATGATTATACGATCTATTGTGAATCAGGAAAGTTAAAAGAACATGATCAGAACTACAACACACATTATCTTGAGTTAGATGCCATCATTCATGCATCGAAGATGTGGAGGCACTACCTCATGGGAAGGAAATTCCTTCTGAAGACAAACAATATGAGTCTGAAGTATTTATTCGAGCAATCAGATCTGAATGCTAGGAAAGCCAGATGGTTGTCTTTCCTTAGTGAGTACCATTTCGAGCTAAAGCATATTAAAGGAAAAGAGAACAATTTTGTAGATGCTTTGAGTCGATGAACTCATATGATATATGAGGTGACTTTAAGTCAAACCGATTTGGATTTTCATGAGAGAATTAGAACGACCAACAGAGTTGACCATTTCTATGTAGAAATCCTCAAGAAAGTATAAGAGGATAGGTTGTTTCAACAACAAAAGGAGTACAAGGTAGACACAATAGGACTACTATGGTCGAAGGAGAGATTGTATGTTCCAGAAGGATGGGACATTCGGTCCCGCATCCTCACAGAATTTCATCAAACACCCTACTTGGGGCATCCGTGATATCAAAATATGATATCCATCATTAAGAGACACTTTTTATGGCCTAAGTTAAAGGTCAACATTGCGTTGTTTATCGCAAAATGCCAGGAATGTTTGTTGGTCAAAGCTGAGCATTAGCGTCCTTCGGGATTGCTGCAGCCACTACCTGTTCCAGAATGGAAGTGGGAAGTCATTAGTATGTATTTTATCATTGGTGTACTAAAAATTAAGAAACAAAGTGATTCTATCTAGTGAATTCGACCTACAAGGGATTACACATTGCTAACATCTTCTTCAAGGAGATATTTAGATTCCACGGGATACCCAAGGGAATCATCTCGGATCGAGACACAAATTTTACCGAAAACTTTTGGAGATCTTTATTCTCTGGATTAGAGACGCAGTTGAAATTTAGTACTGCTTATCACCTGTAGACAGACAGGCAGATAGAAAGGGTAAACTAGATTGTTGAGTACATGCTTAGGATGTATGTCATGAACAACCCTACCAAGTGGGAAGAATACATGCATCTCACAGAGTTTGCGTATAACAATGGTTACCAGAGTTCTACCAAGATGTGTCCCTTTGAGGTACTCTATGGATGGAAGTGTAGAACACAGGTTACTTGGGACAGCCTAGTGGATAGGCTCATGTTAGGGCCTGATTTATTAAAGGACTTGGAATAGTTGGTTACCAAGGTCTAGGTGAACCTTAAAGAAGCATAAGACCGCCAGAAAATCTACGCGGATAAGAAAATAAAAGATAAATATTATCAAATAGGTGACCATGTCTACTTGGAAGTAAAAGCAAAATGGAGCTCATTGAGCTTGGGAAGGTGCGGTAAGTTAGCACCTAGGTTTTGTTGAACCTTTGAAATACTGGCTAAGAGAGGGCCAGTGGCATATGAACTAGCATTACTCGTGCACATAAGAGTCCATAATGTTTTCCATGCATCATTATTAAAGAAATATGTTTATGATACTAAACATGTGATTGATTGGTCCTTATTACAGGTGGAACCTGAAGGGGAGTTTTCCCCTGAACCTCTTATTATATTGGACAAGAGAGACGTGCAGCTTAGGAATCACACCACAGTCCAGTTGAAAGTGCAATGGAAGCACTTTGAAGCCGATGAGGCTACTTGGGAGAATGAAGCCACCATGAGAAAGGCTTACCCCGCTTTGTTTCATGATTTCATTCTGAGTCCCTAGAACACCAGGGAGAGTGTTGTTCTAAGCGGGGAGGGATGTAATAGCCCGAATTTTTGACCTAACACTTATGGGCATCAGCCCCATTGATTATGATGTTACCATGATGTTTTATTTTGATATATTGGGTCAAAGAACACACTGCATATGAACATGATGGTTTGTNNNTAAGCCAATTGCATATGATATATATATATATATATATATATATATATATATATATATATGTCTGCTTGTGTTGGGCATGGACCCTGAAGCACATTATTGATGAGATGTTTTTTGTTGAGCAAGGAGCTCTCGAGAACATGGGTAAATTTATGTTTTGTGTTGAGCAAGAAGCTTTGGAGCACATGAGTACTTATATTTGTGTTGAGCATGAAGCTCTAGAACACATGAAAAGATAATTTGGAAGTGTTGGGAATAAGCCCTGGATCCTTCCATGTTTATGTTGAGCATAAGCTCTGGAACATCGGATCCTTGTCCATTGTATTCCTAGGTGTATCCTACATAGTACATCCTAGCAATAGTGTTGAGCGAAGAGCTCTAGAATTGAATTAAGTTTGTAACTCCCTATTTTTTAGCGTTGAGTATGGGCTCTGGTAAGCGCAAGGAGTTACTGAAAATAATTAATGACACATGAGTGAAAATGAATCGAGAAAAAAATATTGATCTCATCTGACTTATTTATAAGTGGTTAAATGAAATTTTGAATTTTTTTATTCTCATCAAGTACTAAAGAACTACCATGTTATTCAAGGGAATCCAACATGCAAGGATGTTTAGAGTTTCCTAGCCTAGTAGACCTAACCATTTACCTAATGTCCTTAATGAAGAAAGTGTCATAAGTCTAGGGATCACAATATGTGAAATCCTAAGACAAATGTTAACAAATAATATATTATTATATATTTTATACAAAGCATGTATAAATAGTACACATAGTAATAATATTAATAATGTAAGTGTAATGTCCCCAAAAATCGAAAAAAATAAATAAATTATAGGCTAGTAAAAACCACCTAGACGGAACATTATTGACTTATGGATCTCTATCGTAAACTTTCTGTACCTCTATTTATTCGTAATCTTTTCTTACGTTCTTTTGTTTACATTTCAGTCATTACCTTTAATGTATTTTACTTATAATATCGCACCGTTGTTTACTACTTAGTGTTATGTTTACACTTCTGTCGCTTATATGTTGTTAGTGGATTTATGTGCTTCGTCGTTTCTGCATTGTCGCACTTGTTGATTATGGAGTTCTAACTTAACTTTGTTTGTTGATTATGGAGTTCTAACTTAACTTGTTCTCCGATGACGGTTTGAGAGGTGAAGCATTACTTTGTTACACAGGCTTACTTAGTTCAATCGAACTAAGGCACCTATTTATTTCCTTATGCAGTTCTTTACTTTGTGATGGGATCTGGTGTAAAGTGTGTTGACAGTATTGATCCTAGAGGACCTACTTCTAGTTGTTACGTTTCTTACTGACTCGGTTTTCTAACTTGGTAAGTGTCGTTATCGACAATATAGCTACTACGACTAAATTTCCTGTACACTAGTTATTCTTCGTTATGGTTTAAATTTATTATTCTATATGTCATTAATACATTTTACGTTCAATGTATATTTTTACTATCTCTATTAACATCTCTTATGTTCTTTTATTTGGAAGGTTATTATATTGGCTTAAGAGAAGAGCTTTGATTTGTATGAGGGTTTAAAACTTTAATATGGCATATTGCATATACCATGTTCACTAACAATTTATGCTTAACGCATTTCGTATTGGATTTTATGATAAGGCTGTAAGCCTAAAATGTATATCATTTAACTTATAAGACGTATGCCTTATGGAATTACAACTTGGACTAACACATCCTATGGAATATATATTATTGTAATCTTACCATAATGCAAACCTTGTAATATGTTAATGTTGTGATAGAGATTAGGTGGCAATATAACATATGGTAGAAACCATATGATAGCAGGGTTTAAGATTTCATGTGGGAGGTGGTCATATGTTGTAATGCAATGAAACTTAAACTATAGAGAGTGGGTTTTGTATGTATTTAATGGTTTCCAGCTGGTGCATTCAATGTGTTTGGAGAAGCGTGACAGCCTTCCCTTATGCTTGGCTCGTGATGGTTGCGCATTGTGTTTGTTAATTGGGGTTTTGCACTTTGGCTCTGCATAAGGGGAAGAGCATGGAGGCGACCTCCAGACTGTGAGGTATGACTCATCTAGTTCATACCCTACACATTGGTTTGGTTTAATGTTTCTGAGCATCGCCATACTTCTCATCCCTAGTTTCGATTGTGTTTTGCAGGTGCCGAAAAAGGAATGAGGAGCAATGTGCCTTTAACTCTATGTGCTCCAAACGTTTACAATCGTGGCCACAGTAAGCATGTGAGCAAAAATCTACTTGCCACCTCTTGGCCCTCTTCAACAAATTCCACATATATTTGTTGCTTGGTTGGGGTTTTATGTTGTGGGTTTCGATGTGGGGTTTACAATTCACCTCCGGGCATATGATTACAAACTTGGATTTATTTAAAGGTTTTAATCACTTCAGCCGTGGAGTGAAGAATCACGTTTCCTTTGGTTCTGTGTATAATTTTTGGGTTGTTAGCAGCGAAGAGGGGAATGTTTGGGCTTCTAGCACATGTGGTATTTGTTTATGCAAATCATGGTTTAGTAGGGGCCTTTTAGCCATCGGCTGCACCATTGCTTGCAATGATGCGTTATCCCATTGACATGCCTGTGTAAACTTGTTTATGATATTTAATGTGACGACTATGTATTTTACTCGGTAAGCTCTATGTAAATGGATTCATACTATTTTTATTATTTGATGTACCATGGTTTTTATCTTATGATGTGCATAGCACAATTTCACTGCGTTATACTGTTGTTATAGTGGATTTATGTGGTAGTCATCGGCTTGAAGGATCTATGTGTAACTATTTTACTTAGCTTGTAATGTAAACATACAGACAACATGGGTATAGGCCATGTCGTGAATGGCATGAGCCTTTCCCACAGTGCTGCGATAGTATAGTGTAGGGTTAATTTGGTAGGACTATGTATTAAATTTAAAACTTGGCCGAGGTTGTGACTTATGTGAGTGTTGTGCATTCGTTGGTTTTGTAGAGGCCAGGGTTTAAATACCCTCGATATAATTTGTTGTATTTAGCCAGTAAATGGACTTTGTGTATTTATATTATATTGGATATATTTTAATAACCACAATCCGGATACAATTTGATGTATAGCGTGCCCTGTGTAAAAATGGTTATAGGAGTTGGTTGCTATTTTGTATATACATTACTTATGGTTTGTTATTAAGGATTTTCCCTAGGTCTAGAAATCCATGGGAATCGATGTTGCAACCTCTGTTGGTAAGCAGGGTTTTAATGTAATGTAATGAATGGTATTTTAATAAATAAAAGCAAACTGGGCTTGCATGCCCACAGGGTTCGATTCCTGTTCCTGTTTGCAATACATGGATTTATAATATGATTTTGATGGTATTTGAATATGATATGATTACTGTATAAGATGTATTGTTTTAATTTGGTTATGGTAATGTTTGATGAGTTATGTAATTTTTTTTATGGTTATGTATAGATGGAAAATCGATAGAACTGTGGATGGTCATGATGCTTCCTTCGTTTATTTAGTTCTGATACTGATTAAGTTAAAAGAAAAGATTTGATACTAGTATATTCTTATTATGACAAACCTTGAAAGGTCTTTAGATGAGTTATTTAATTTTGGAATTAATTGTATAGATAGCTTTTATAAATGTTTATACATGATGGCCTTATCTATATATATCTTTATCTATAAATTATTTATGTTTGTAAGCAATACCCTAAGGTATCTATTTAGTATATTTATTTATTTAATATTGCTCCTATGATTAAATCTACTATAATTTAAACATGTCTCTACTAACAAAAGTAATATGTCATTAGAGTTATAAAGAATAGGTGAGCAAATAGATAGCAGGTCTGGATTTACCTAGTTTACAGTAATCATTTTGGAATATTGAATGAATACAGAAAAAAAAACTTAGAGATGCAATCCTAGCTATATACATCCTATGATAACATTTACAATCCAAGGGAGTATTGAAGAAAATACAAACCCTAGTAGAGTCTAGCAAGAAAATAAAAGTCATAGGGTTAGTAGATACATTGAAAACATCCATCTAACATATCCATCATTTAATCTAGAAGATAGCATAGAAATTATAGGGTTAGATTTTAAGAAATGTATGCATAGGAGATGTGGATAGAATCATCATTTCCAGGGTTAAAAACATATAAAGAGCATTTATATAAAGCAGCCAACATTTACCCTAGAAATGAACTGACATACTAAGAACTCATACCTGTAATTTTTCTTCCTGAATCTCCTTTAATGGCTGAACGTGCACACTTTTTAAATAACCAACATTATCAATTTAAGATAGATATGACCTCTTATTTTGATGATCAAATCACTTGGGAACTACCACGTTCCTCCCAACCATGACCTGAAAACGTTTCGGGTTCTAATCCGGATCCCCCAAAGCTGGACTCCAACATGCAAGTAGCTTAGAGCTCGTAAGGTAGGGTTTCCTAACTGGTATTCAGTTATGAATCAATCCTCTTTTCCTTACAAGAGAAAATTCTCCAGGAAAACACTTGAGAGTGAAAAAAAGGCAGAATAATTATTCTCCCAAGATAAAAATCAAAACCCCCAAGCGTTTGCTTGGATTCTGTCTTTATAGAGATATTTTTTAGTCAAAGGGATAGTTAAATCAAGAAATCCTTCATTTCTTGATTTAACTCTTTTTTTAATTACTGGGGTAATTTTCAATACTTAACTTAGGAACTTTTAACTAGTTCCTAGTTAAACTTTCATAGGTATTATACTATTTATTAATTTGTTAATAATAAATAATAATTGATGGAGATTCTCTTCTTTCTTTTATTTAATTATATATTTACTCATAATTAGTTCTTTATACATATTATGTATAAAATACATAGTATTAGAACATTTGTTAACATTTGTCTCCGGGCATCATATACCGTGATCCCTTGACTAAATGACAGTTCTTCATTAAGGTCAAGTAGGTAGATGGTTTAGGTCTACTAGGCTAGGTAACTCTAAACATCCTTGCATGTTGGATTTCCCTCGTATAACGTGGTAGTTTTTTAGTACTTTAATGAGAATACAGAAATTTGAAATTTTATTTAATCACTTATAAATAAGTATGATGAGATCAATATTTTTCTCGATTTTTTTTCACTCAGAAGTTATTAAATTATTTTCAGTAACCCCTAGTGCTTACAAGAGCCCATACTTAATGTCTATAGTAGGGAGTTACAAACATAGTGCAATTCCAGAGCTTTCGCTCAACACTAAATGCTAGGATGTACTTGTATGATACACCTAGGGATACAATGGCTAAGGATCCAATGCTCCAGAGCTTATGCTCAACATCAACATGGAAGGCTCCAGGGCTTATGCCCAACACATCCAATTATCTTTTCATGTGTTCCAGAGCTTCTCGCTCAACACAAAGGTAAGTACTCCTTTCCTCCAGAGCTTCTTGCTCAACACAGTTCATCAATCACTCAAGTGTTCGAGAGCTCCTCTCTCAACAAAAAGAATATTGTTAATCATGTGCTTCAAGTTCCATGCCCAACACAAATAAGCATATACATATATCATCGATAATTGGCTTACGCCCAATATATAAAACAAATCATCATGTTCATATGCAGTGGGGTCTTCGACGCAATATAAAATAAAACATAAAGCTAGTCAACATAATCAATATGCACATGCATATAAGTGTTAGGTCCAAAATTCGGGATATTACATCCCTCCCCTCTTAGAACAACACCATCCCTGGTGTTCTAGGGACTCAGAAAGATATCATGAAACAAGGCGGGGTAAGCCTTTCTCATGGTGGCCTTGTTCTTCCAAGTAGCCCGTCAGCCTCAAAGTGCTTCCACTGCACTTTCAATTGGACCACGATGCGCTTTTGAAGCAGCACTTATCTTTTGTCCAATATATGAGTAGGCTCAGTGAAAAACTCCCCATCAGGTTCCACCTATAATAGGGACCATCAACAACATGTTTAGTATCATAAACATATTTCTTTAACAGAGATGCATGGAAAAAATTGTGGAATCTTACATGTGCGGGAAATGCTAATTCATAAACCATTGGCCCTCTCTTATCCAGCATTTCAGAAGGTCCACAAAATCTAGGTGCTAACTTACCGCACCTACCCAAGCTGAATGAGCTTCGTTTGGATTTTACTTTCAAGTAAACATGATCACCTATTTGAAAGTCCTTATCCTTTCTTTTCTGATCGCACAATGTTTATGGAGGTCTTGTGCTTCCTTCAGGTTTATCTAGACCTTGGTAACCAAATGTTCCAAGTCCATCAACAAATCAGGCCCTAACATGAGGCAATCCAAAGGTCTATCCCAAGGAACCGGTGTCCTACACTTCCTTCCATAGAGTAACTCAAAGAGACTCATCTTGGCAGAATCTTGATAACCATTGTTATAAGCAAACTCTGTGAGATGCAAGTAATCCTCCCACTTCATGGGATTGTTCATGACATACATTTGGAGCATGTCCTCAACAATTTGGTTTACCCTTTTAGTTTTCCCGTCTATCTGCAGGTGATATGCAGTATTGAAGTTCAACCATGTCTCCAATCTAGAGAATAAATAACTCCAAAAGTTTCCTGTGAAATTAACATCTCGATCTGAGATAATTACCTTAGGTATCCCATGTAATCTAAGTATTTCTTTCAAGAAGATATCAGCAATGTTCATGGCCTTGTAGGTCGACATTATAGGAATGAAGTGTGATGCCTTCGATAACTTGTCGATGACCACAAAAATAGAAGCATTTTGCTTCTTACTTTTCAGTATAGCAGTGATAAAGTCCATACTAATAACCTCCCATTTCCATTCCAGAATGGGTAACAGCTGTAGTGATCCTGCAAGATGCTGATGCTCAGCCTTGACTAGCTGGAACTCCTGACATTTTGCAATAAACATTTCAATGTCGACCTTTAACTTGGGCCAGAAAAAATGTCTCTTGACAGCGGATATCATCTTTTGATACCCCAGGTTCCCCGAGTAGGGTTCCCTATGAAATTCTGTGAGGATGTTGGACCGAAGGTCTCCTCCTTCGGTAACATAGAAGCGATCCTTGGACCATAGCAGTCTAGATTTGTCGACCTTGTATTCTTTTTGTTGTTGAAACAACCTGACCTCTTGGACTTTCTTGAGGATATCTACATAGAAGGGGTCAACTTTGTTGGCCACTCTAATATTCTCATGCAAATATGCATCAGTTTTACTCAAAGTCACCTTGTAAATCATGTGAGTTCGTCAACTTAAAGCATCATCAACCTTATTATCCTTTCCCTTAATGTGTTTATGCTCGAAATGGTACTCAATGAGGAAATCCAACCATCTAGATTGGCTCAGATTTAGATCTGGTTGATCAAAGAAATACTTTAGACTCATATTGTCTATCTTCAGAAGGAACTTCCTTCCCATGAGGTAGTGCCTCCACATCCTCAAAGCATGGAGGATGGTTGCTAACTCAAGATCGTGTGTAGGGTAATTTTTCTCATGTTCTTTTAACTTCAATGATTTCCTAATAGATCGCGTGATCATTCTACAAGAGGACTCCTCCAAGTCCTTCCTTGCTTGAATCCATGCAAACAACAAAATCCCCATCGGGATATGCAATCTACAACACCGGTGCGGTCATCAAAAGTTGCTTAAGCTTTTGAAAACTTTATTCGCACTTGTCAGTCCATATGAACTTATTTGCTTTCTTCTGCAAAGTAATCATGGGGCAAGCGATTCTCGAGAAGTTCTAAATGAACTTTCAATAATATCCAGCTAATCCCAAGAATGACCTAATTTCAGTGACACTAGTAGGGGTGGGCCAATCCTTTATGGCTTTAATATTTTCTAGGTCCACAACTATCCCTACCTCGAAGATAATGTGACCTAGATACTGTATCTGCAGTTTGTAAAAATCACATTTACTAAACTTAGCATAAATTTGGTGTTCTCTTAACACTTGTAGTACTATACGAAGGAGTTCTTCGTGTTCCTATTTATTCTTGGAATAAACCAGGAGGTCATCAATAAAGACTAGGACAAACTTATCCAGATACCTAATGAATATGTTGTTCATCATACACATAAAGTTTGCGGGTGCATTGGTCAACCCAAACAGCATCACTACAAACTCGTAGTGCCTGTACCTTGTACGAAAGGAGGTTTTGTGAATATCTTCATCATGAATCTGTACCTGATGGTATCCATATCGTAGGTCGATATTTGAAAAGATTCTGGCTCCTCCTACCAGATCGAACAAGTCCTCGATCTTCTTTACGAACAAAATCGGTGCTCCCCATAGGGACACATTGGGTTAGATATACACTTTCTCTATCAATTCCTGCAACTGTAGTTTGAGTTCCACCAACTCAAGTGCACTCATGCAGTAAGGGACTTTAGAGGCCAGAATTTATCCTAGGGTTAGTTCAATGGAGAAGTCTAGGTCGCGTTTCAGAGGAAATTCGGGGATTTCCTTAGGAAACAAATCCTTGAATTCTTCAAGAAGGGTGAAGTCTTCTATTTGTTGTTCCCTACCAGACTCTATGTCTAGGATGTTTACTGCAAAAGAGTTGCAGTCTTTCCTAATGCATTTCTTTGCTTGTAAGGCAAATATTTGTCTTACAGAAACTTTCTTTGGAATTCCCTGAACCTTCACTTGGTACCCTAGGCTATCGGTACACAAGATAGACTTGTGCAAACAATCGAGCATGACATGGTGTTGTTACATCCAGTCCATACTGATAAGTACATCATATGATCCTAAAGGTAGGATGTTCAAGTTTACTTTTGTAAGAAAACCAATCAGGTTTACCTCACATTCTTTAACAATTTCTGAAACCTTTCATTTTGTACCTGTGGCTAACTGAACTAGCCAATGTTTTTCATGTTTTACTTTGCCTAGTTTGCATATATCAATAATTTTAGGTGCAACATAGCTCCAACAATAATTGGGATCAATAAGTATTGAAACAAAAGTGTTCAATATCTTACCTTCTATATCGACTGTTGTAGCTTGATGATCTGCCTGTCGGCCATCCAATGCTGCATAGATCCAGGGTGTTCTAGCTATCTCCATGATAGTTGGTTCTTCTTGTAACTTGTGCAAGACCCCACTGGTTTTGTTCTTACAATCTCGGGCATAATGAGGCCCGTTGCATTTCCAGCACTTGATCTATAGTGAGGTAGCATTGGCTCCACTTGCTACTGGTTTGTTAACATTAGCAACTGGTACATAAGGCTTCATACCAGGTTTATTAAAGTTCGTGTTTGCTTGGAAGTTGTTATTATGCTTTCTGTATGGATGTGTGTTGGACCCAAGTTTGCAGTTATCAAACACTATCAAAGAAGTTCTTAGACTTGTCTCGGTTTCAGTTCAGGTTCTCCTGCCTCAGCTGGACATGCTCATAACAGAGCCTGGCTTTGTGCAGCGTGGTATCCAAAGTATTAGGAATGTCAAATTCAATCCTAACCTGGAAACTAGGAGGAAGAAATCCTAGGACCTGCTCGATCTTTACCTTTTCTTCCTTGATGTATGGTACATAACGCAACAGATCTAGAAATCTATTAATAAACACATCCGTAGTCATTGATCCCATGCATAGTTCATGAAACTCTTTCACTTTTTGGTCAAAGAACCTTACCGACATATATTTTTCTTGAAAACATTTTCAGAAAGTATCTCAGCGTATTTCCCACAACTCATCTTTCTTGGCGTGTTTTAAATATCTCCACCATGTTGCTTCTTTGCCATTCAAGTTATAGATGGCTAGCCGAGCCTTCATCTCACTTGAATCGTTATGAACCTGAAAGTACTTAACCATGCCCAGCAACCACTCTTCTTCCTTTTCCCCCATGTTTACTTCACCTTCATAGGTCGGGGATCTTATTTTTTTGTACTCCCCCTCAAGACTGTCATTACTCTTTTCCTCTTTCTCCGTGGAGAAAGTGAGTCACCACTAGAAGGATTGTGATGATCTTCTTTGGTTGCTTCATGGGTACATTCATTTTCCTCTTTTCTTGTGTTGCTGGCCCATTTTGGGTAAGGTTGTCTTTTGGAACTATTTGTGGACAGAGTAGGTTTACCTTATGGGCCTCCTTCCATCATATTTCTCAGTAAGGCTTCATTTATATCTTGTTGTTCCTTCCTTTCATTCAGGTTTCCTTCTATGAAACTTTTCAACTCAGCTTGAAGACTGTGTGAATTTTTCAAAACATAGAGTTTAACTCTACCACTAGCTCTACTTCCAGAGTTGGGGTGGTCATCTTTCCTTGACGACTATTTTATTCCTTAGTATTCATAAACTGATCAGTGCTGTAAAAAAAATTCCTGGCAACACAAAAAATTTTAATTGACAGAAAAAATTCTGTTAGTAACATATTTAATTAACATACTTTATTTTTCTCTACATGAATGCTTGGTGCACCCATAGGTCCTTTAGTATTGAAACTAGTCTTTGATACCACTTGTAATGTCCCAAAAAATCCAATTTCTTTTTATAGGCTAGTAAAAACCACCTAGACGGAACATTATTCACTTACGAATATCTATCATACACTTTATGTACCTGTGTTTAGTCGTAATTTGTTCTTACATTCTGTCGTTTACATTTCACTCATTACTTCTAATGTATTTTACTTATGATGTTGTACCACTGTTTACTACTTAGTGTTATGTTTACAATTTTGTTGCTTATATGTCGTCACTGGATTTATGTGCTTCGTCCTTTCTGCATTGTCGCACTTGTTGATTATGGAGTCCTAACTAACTTTGTTTGTGGAAACAAAGTGGGAAGAGTGGCGTGAATTTTCCTCCCATGACAGTTTGAGAGGGAAACTNATTGTCGCACTTGTTGATTATGGAGTCCTAACTAACTTTGTTTGTGGAAACAAAGTGGGAAGAGTGGCGTGAATTTTCCTCCCATGACAGTTTGAGAGGTAAACTATTACTTTGTTATGCAGGATTACTTATTTCAATCGAACTAAGGCACCTCTTTTATTTACTTACACAGTTCTTTACTTTACGACAGGATTTGGTGTAAAGTGTGTTGACAGTATTGATCTTAGAGGACCTACTACTTGTTGTTACTTTTCTTATTGACTCAGTTCTCTAACTTGGTAAGTGTCGTTATCGTCAATTTAGATACTACGGCTAAATTTCCTGTACACTAATTATTCTTTGTTATGGTTTAAATTTGTTATTCTATATGTCATTAATACATTTTATGTTCTATGTATATTTTTACTATACCTATTAACATCTCTTATGTTCTTTTATTTGGCAGGTTAATATACTGACTTAAGAGCAGACCTTTGATTTTTATGAGGGTTTAAAAAGTTAACATGGCATATTGCATATACCATGTTCACTAAGCATTTATGCTTAACACATTTTGTATTGGATTTTATGATAAGGCTATAAGCCTAAAATGTATATCATTTAACTTATAAGATGTATGCCTTATGTCATTACACCTTGGACTAACGCATCCTATGGACTATGTATAAGACCCATGAATACCTCTTAGGGTCTGTATAACTAGAATCATGCTAAGAATAAGGATAACCATTATCACTTCTTATTAATCAAATAATATCATAAATTAAATCAACAACCCAAGTATCGAGACCATCTAGTGGTCCACAGTTTATATTATTACTAACAATTACTTCTACAAAAGCTTATGCAATAATTATTCACATAAATAATCCATTGCATAAATAACAAATCAAACCCTCTAAACATTATAAACTACATCGTAAGAATCGTATACCTTAAATGGAAATGCCCAATGTAATAAAACCACCATAATACCAAATGCACAATAATTATGTAAAAACCACATAATTGCACAGAGGTCACATGATCAATCTCTTGTGGGTGTTTAAGCCCAAATCGCAACCATTTAGATATAAATTAAACCCTCATCAGAGTAAACAAACCATGATCGAATCCTGTAGGGTCTATTAATATTTTACAAATCCAGGCTATATTTTTTTTACGCAAGTTGTAAACAAAACACAAACTCTCTACACAAAGGTTGAAAGACCCATTTAATATACACGCTGTAATCTATTGCCCCTCGGCCTTTCACATATCTAACTCATTATATTAATCATCATCTCCAAATCTTACAACCTTGTCTACATTTACCAACAACGATGACTGAAAAACGACGACTGAAAGTCGTAGTGTTACACCATAGAAAACCCCCATATCATATCATAAACAATAATACGCTATCACAGCTCCAAGGGAGGGAAATGCCAATGCCATACAGCATGGCCCCAAATCCATAACATTGCTACACATTTCATCCATACAACCAACTTAACCAACGAATGAAAATTCACACAATCCACAAATAATAACCATAGAAATCGACGCAATATATATATTTAAACACATTCTTTATAAAACCATTAAAGAGTTTACATAGTTGTTTACTTCCGGCCTTGCACCATTGCAAGTACTAGTGCTTCCCATTTCCAGTATCATAACCAAAAATTTTATTTACAAAATACACAGAGCCTGTTGAGAAGTACCCAGGCCGTTTTTGTTGCATAGAGCACCCCTTTTTCTAAATCCATTTACATTTTAAGTTTAGGACCGAAGGAATTTAAAACCCCAACAAAAAAATCCCAAGCCTGTCGCATTCCAAAACCAAGAGCTCATATAAGTTACAGTCAAAACCCAACCCAAAACACATCCATTAGAAACCAAACCCAAGAAAATCTAACCAATGACAAGTGACAAATCAGTCATAACCACGAAGCTAAGAGGGGGAAAGTAAAACCTTGTATACCAGGCTTACCCGAATGGGTATGGATTTTCCCATGAATTTCCCACAAGAAGCAACCAAAGTGCGCTTCACCACACCCTGTAACCTACAACCACAAACAGAAACCACAATGTGAGAAGTGTCAACCATATTCAAACCAAACAAGAAAATTATGCAATGAAACCAGAACACCCATCATGCTTGTCAAGCCATTATCGTTTCGCCTCTTTCCACCATGAAGGATCAGATATCTAGCAGCAAATATGTGAGTGTGCCAAAATAACAACTGAACTAAGCCATAAGTTGGGTTTCCACCTTTCCCAAGGAGCATTTATGATGCCACCCTGGCCTCCAATATAATTTACAAGAACCCACAAACCCATAGTTCTGGTCACAATGTTAAACCTTATGCCAAAACCTTTACGAATTGCATAAACCCATTCATGCATCGATTAACTTAGGTTTTAAGTCGTAATTTCATGGCATATGAAATATGCCATGGAATATTTAAGCCAATGTTTTTGAAATTATATTACTAACTTTAAAACCATATAGTAAGAATATGTTAGGGCATGAACAAGTCGTAAACATTTACACCATGGAAAATAAGTGTCAAATAAATAATAAGTCTATGTCACACAAGTAGTAAGTGCAACAGTGACCCCGTCACTATCATAAATTTCGTAATGATAATAACCATAATCAGTGTAGTGTCACTAGGATAGAACTGCAAATTTGAGTGCTAGTTACCAAAAGGATCATCACTTTCTGTTAAGATTTATAAACAAGTTTTTCATCGCCAAGTGCACCTGCACGCAAATGGGAAAATAATTCCCTAGTTCCATAGAACTAAGTAAGCCTGATGTGACAAGTAGAAACTGTCACCTCTCAGGTGGTTACAAGGGAAACTAGTCCCACCACTGCACCCCTTTATCCATTAAAAATGTCAAGTTAGAATCATGTATATGACAATAAGAACATGTTATATACAATGAAGTACGTAATCAAACGACTAAATTACACATCAATGCTGAACCATAGTACAAATAGTAATCAACATCATGACAACGTAAGTAACATAGTATTAACCGTATCGAGAATTATGTAAGCAGGATGTAACAACAGCTTACGACAATACAACAGTACAATCAACGTATGACACATTCCGCAAAGTTCAGTTAATGTCCAGCATAGGTAGTTTTGACTAGCCTAATAAAATTTTTTTTCAATTTTTGGGGACATTACGCTTAAATCCTTGGAATTGACATGATCTTTGATCTTTAATCATGATTATTTTGATCTCTCTTTCTTTAGGGACCTTTCAATAAGAATTTTGTTCAGTAATTGTTTGAAAGGTCATTATATCTTGAGATCATAAATAAAAGTTGATAGTCTCTCAGAAAATCATTTTTTCCTCTGCTTTTCCTTGCTGAAAATGATCACTCTTAGGGTATCATCATATTCATTTTGTAGCATTTCAGTTGGGATTATTTCATACAGAAATTGGTATTGTCATTTCAGTCATCTTCATGGAAACTTTTTATGAACAATTGTCTTAATATTCTGCATAGGAAGTATTATACCTCTTTCCTATAATATTTGATTACTCACTAGAGGTATTTATTTTTTATTATGAGGGGGGTGTCTTGATGGAACATGCCTATCTTCATTTTGAAAATGATAAAGGATTTTCTATGTTCTTGGAAGTGGTATACGTGTCCATCGATTGTATTTATAGAGATCTTCATTTAAATATGTTGAATGATTCTTTTAAAAGCTTAATATTATCTCTTGATTCTTTAGGAATGATTATGCATATTTATGTGTTTTATAGTTCTTGTCTAAATGTATGATTTAGACAAGAACTATAACTATTTATCAATCATTATTATGAACTCTTAATGTATATGAGATATCACAAAATTCCTTTAATGGTTATAAAACTTCCCTTGACTTTTGAGAGCTCCTAAGTGAGGACATTCAAGAAATCATGAGTTGATTGAATCCATCTTGTAATCAATTTTTATCCATGATTTCACATTGGATTTATTTGAGATGTTGTCACAATGATGATTTTAATTGTTTGTTTTCATTACTTGAGACAGAGTTATCATTCTTGAGCATGTGTATATTAAGCAAACATATGGAACATTTATATATATTATTAGCATATTGTCCAAATCATGTGATTTGGACATATGCTCATGCACCATATATGATTATCTTTTTCCATATGTTCTATTTTGATTTGAATTAAAATCAACATGCACGGTAATCATGTTTCTTTTTTAAATGACCAATGTGTGTCAAACACACACACACACACACACACACATCTATGTCAAACATGTTGCACAATTGTTTTGATTAAATTCCAATTGCAAATTGAAGAGCACATTTGTTGTGCTACTTTCTCCCTATTAATTGGTATTCTCAATCTATAGAAACGCGATTATGACTTTGTAGGAAACCTGTTGTTGTTATGGATTTTTTTTTTTGGCCTTTGCAACAAAAAATAAGTAGAGGACTTGTCATTAAGTTGAAAGGAAAATTTGTGGCTACTGTGGAGCTATAAAGCAGAAAATATTCAAAATTGGGAACACTTTGATTTGAAAGGGTTCATAATGTGGAAATGAAAAATGGAGGTACTTCGTAGTGCCATTGACTTACCTTTCTAGTCATTTGTTGAATATTAATAAAATTATATTATATTATTTGATCTAGATGGAGAAATTCTATATGGCATGCTCATTTGGTAGTGACAAGAAGCCAAATTTCAAAGTCACAAAAGAAAACTTTGGAGCCCTGGAGAAAAAAGAGGACAAGGAAAAGTACTTATTTAGATTTGCACTTTCGGACCAAATATTGTGAAGAATTCTCATTGTAAATTGAATAAGGAGAATTAATGCCCTTGATTGTAGAATCTCTTCTACAATCACTACACCTTCTCTATTCTAGAATATGTCTTACTAGATTCTCTTGAGAAGGTTGAGGAATTTCTCTTCAAACTTTTCCATAGTGTGGTCATTATTATCCACATGCTCTCTTCATAGATTGATGAACTCTAACAATATCTTGTAGACATGTTCTCCCTCTATCTTTGTCCTCTACTTCCGCGTTTTCAAGCTAGAGGCCTATTGAATTTCTCCAACCATTCCATACGGTTATAGGGATGTGGTATAGGTTTCTTTTCTTTCTTGATATGTATCCCTCTTATCTTCTTTCCTACATCTTTCATTATTGTCTTACTTTTTAGATCCCGATAAACAAATTAGTATGTCTTTAGACCATGCAAGCATACTATTCCAATGAGGAGAAATGTGGCATTATAACTGGTTCAAATTGATGCCTAATATAATGCCATTTGCAAATTTTTAATGCTGAAATGATATCATTGTAATAAACACACTTCCAAGAGGTCCTACATACCAACTCTGTCTTTTTATTTAAGAAAATTGAGTTTGGATCAAAATGACTGTAAACCAGTGCTTGCAAGTGAAGAGAACAAGTTCAATAATAGATCTGAAATTTGTAATAAGACATGAAAAATCCTTAAGTAAAGTATGACAATAGTATTGACTTATTATCTTAGTGTATGGGGATTCTTCCTCTCAAAATAACACTTCCTTTCAAGTGCAAGTTTCAAATTGTTGTTTTAGTATTAGACTCATTTACCTTTTTTTATCAACAATTGAGAAATAATTTTGAAGTGTTGGTACCTTAATCAAGATGGAATAAGGAATAATAGACCTTTAAATTATACAAATTATATCATGGATATGCCCTCTTTTAATGGATGCAAAACATAGTATGGGCAACAGAAGATTGATAGTTGAGCATGGGAAATAGTAAGGAAGGATTTGTCCGTGGTATAACAACAGTATATATTTGAAATTACCTCTTATGACATATTTTTAAAAGACATGTTTTCATGTATCATTTAAGAACTAAATTATAGGTGATAGGTTGACCTTAGTAATTCAGGCTTTAGACCATGCAAGCATACTATTCCACTAAGGACAAATATGGCATTATAATAGGTTCAAGTTTATTCTTAGTATAATTCCACTTATAGATATTTAACCCATAATAAATATCATTGCCGTAAACAGACTGCCAAGAGGGCCTAAATACCAACTCTATCTTTCCTTTAATAAAATTGAGTTTGGATCAAAATGACTGTAAATTAGTGCTTGCAAGTGAACAAAACAAGTTTAACAATAAATTTGAAATTTTTAATAACACATGAATACTCCTTAAGTAAAGTATGAAAACAATATTAACTTATTATCTTAGTGTATGAGGATTGTTCCTTTCCCAACATGCAAACAGAGGATAACTTTTTCATAATTTAAGATTTTAGTGTATCATTCATATCACTATTTTTTGACACCAATGTAGATTCTTTAGGATAAATTAAAGTGTGTATCTGAACTATTGAAGAATGCCTAAAAGGAGATGGGATACTTAATGGTAAGCATCTTTGAGTTAATGTCCTTTTTGAAGTGCATAATTTAGTACTATATTGTAACCAACTATGGATAAGGACAATGATATAATACAAACAAATTCCAATAGGCAGAGTAGGACCAATCAAGACAAGTTGTAATAAATGTAAATGGAATTGAAATCTATGAAAGGATGCCAACAATTTTGTTTGATATATTCATGCGATATTCATATTTTCAACAAAAAAATTATAAAGGAACTTTTATGAGGCCAAGAAAGGAGGAAAAATGGCCAAGGAGCAGTAAAACACTGTGGATAGAAAACAAAAAACTAGATGATATTTTAGAGTGCATCATTTCCATGGACCCAAGCTTCTTCTGTTCATGGCTAATTTCGTGGCACGCCATTCAAAATGGTGACAATCATTCTAAAATTTGAATTTGTTATGTAGCAGTACTCTCCTGAAAATTCTTATAAGCTAGTGATATGTAGTTTGCATCAGTTACCTTTCATGATTTCTAGCTTAAATTTTTTGGGCCAATTAATGCAGCAATGGTCGTTTTCTTTCTGTTTTTCCAAATATTTTTTACCTACATCATGTTTTAACATTCTTATAGTATCAATTTGCATCTTTTTAGGAACACTCCTACTATCATACCATGTTTGTAACTTATAATTTCCTTTGTTAAGGACAGGGAATAAAAAAATATTAAACTTTATTTGGATGTTAATTTTATAGGCAGCTAATGAAGCTCCAAGGTTTCTTAATATCTCAAGTAGTGAATAATTTAGTGTACCTTATGTTAGGTTCTCTCATATGTCGTCTATGAAAAACAAATTATCTTCTTATTAGGTAATTCCTTGGCTATTTTATGTATGAAAGTTTCATGATCCTATCAAAACTTTTATAATTGTATAGGGGAGGATGTTGTCTTCATGGCCAATGATTGGAGTACAACTCATCTTCCCTTTTACTTGAAAAGTATCTACAATCATGTAGGTTCTTTCACAAATGCTAAGGTATGTATTTTACAATTCATTTCTCTTGCAATCTCATTCAATATATGTAGAATTGAATTGTATAAAGCTTACTTTTGTAGAAATTTACAGATATGTCGACGTATAAATTTATGTGTCCATTTTTACCTTTGGTACCATATACTAATCGACCTATTTTTATTTTATTGGTAGCTATCATAAAAGTTGGGTATGAAGAAAGACCCCTTATAAGTCCTTTCAAGTTATAAAAATGGGTATTATCCTTCATTATGGATCCATCCAAGAAGATACATCTTAGCTTTGATCTTTCTTAAAGTCCTTGAGGAGAAAATAAACAATGAATTTAAAATAGAGTAAACAATGACATTTTTAGTATAGGTTAACATTTTTAGCAAGTGGGTCGATCTTTGTATGGACACTTCAAGCAAGTATAGGTTGACAAAAGTTAAATTGTGGAGCATAATGTGTGATTGTATAAGATTATTGGTTTGTTAAGATTCAGGTCCCCACATGTCCGCTGGACCATTAAGGGATGAGATAACAAGTGGAGTCCCCACTTGCCCTAGTTAGTACAGTTGTGTTTCACTAACACCTTCTAGTTGTGATTCGTGAGTCTACATGTTCTATGGTTGATGATGTGATTCATTTTATTTGAGTAATGTTGTTGTTCCTCTATTTTTACAATATTTTATAAATCACTGAAAGATTCGCTAGTTTTTACATTTTTTTTATAATGAAGTGAAATATTCACCAAGATTTTACAATATGTTATACATTAGTGAAAGAATCTCTGATATTCTACAACATTATATAATAAAATGAAAGGTTCACAAGGATTTTACAACATTATATAATAAAAATAAAGATTTGCCAAATTTTTTATATATAAATATTTTATTGTTGATAAATTCACCTTGAAATTTTCCTATACATTAGAGATTTTCGCCCATTTTTTATAGATATAAATCTAGGTAGGGTTCTTAAAATCATCCATGGAGTTTTGGTGCTTCAAACTCATACTTGAGTTATTTCTTAGTACACCTTTGTTGTGGATCTATGGCCTCACCTCATGGGTGGCCTATCAAAGTGAGATCTTTGGTTGGGTGGAACGTGGTCGAGATGATCCCAATTGCATGTTAATAAGATAAATGTTTTATTTTTTTGTAAATTCATATGTTTATATGATGTTTCCATTGCTGCACTACTAAAAATTTTATTATTGAAAATCTTGCTAGAGATATTAATGGCTTGATGCAAATCTAATGGTTTAATTGCTTGGAAATTGGTGTTGTTATCCTTGGTTTGGCATTTGATCTAGATGGCATATTGAATTATATTATTTCATGTGTTAATTTCTATATAGAACTTTTCAAACGTTCCCTCCATGGCTGGTTAGCTCTGTAGATAAATTGATCAATGAAAGTGCTTGGTTTTTTGTACACTCGTTGAGAAATATTGCTTACTAAGTTAGAGTTTTCTCTTTGTTTTGAGATATGATCATAATGGAAACTTTAAATATCTTTGTATATATTTTATTTACTATATCTTACTCTGCAAGTGTGCCTTCTATGGCTGATCAAACTTCTATAAATTGATTGGTTTGTGGAACTCTAGTCGAGAAATCTTGCTTGGAAATTGATGTTTTTTTCTTCTATTTGAGATATGATTTTGGAAGAATCTTGTGATATGCTTATCCATTTGCTAATTTCTATATATTATTTTTCAAGTGTGCCTCCCATGGATGATTAGATCTGTTATATGATCCACACATGAACATGTCGAGTCTTGATTCTTAGAAAGACTTTGGTGTTTCTGGTAGAAAACTAGGTTTAATTGATAGTTTCTCTAGAGAATTGAATATCTGATGTTGTATGTTGTATGGATGGATATGATTTATTTAGTATGCCCTTGGTGAGTGTAGAGTTCCCCATATAGCTTGTATGTTTTTTATTTGAGACTCATAGTTGATTTTGCAGGGATTTGGATGCTTACCACATGATTCAATAGTGATTTTTATAGCAGTGATAGATTTGATATTTCTCTGAATTAATGGATGTATATGATAGATTTGTATTTACCATTTTACATTATTAAATGGATGTAGATTTTAGTTTCATATTTAATTGGTGTACAATGCAAAATTGTTAATAAAAGTGTCATAAATTGGATTGACGAGAGTGCCATAAATTGCATAGTTTTTACAAAGGAAAGATCTAGTTTGTAATTGTTTGCAAAGAATTTTGTAAATCTAATTAATTAGCATTATTGGGTTGATTATGGTCACCTTTAATGGCTTAATAATGCTAAGGTCCAAGTTTATTAAAGTTTGTAAATATGGTTTATTATCATGCTTAAGAGATGTTGCATGTGCATGATGTTTTATGGAGTTTTAGAATTGTTTTAAAAGTATTGCAATTATTTGAAAGGTTGTATGTTTGTTTTAATTGTCTTGATAGTATGTTATCCTAGCCTTTTGGTTAACCTTATTATATTGTCCTATACCTTTACTGAGTCTTTCCTTGGATTTACATGTAATCTAAAATTTAATCTAATTAAAATAATAACTTTTTTATTTTTCTAATTATATTATATTATTAATTTTTTACTTATCTTTAATGAATAAATAAGCTTCATATCTTTACTATTATATTATTATAGTAAAATTCTAAGGTCGACTTGAAGTTAAATCTTTTAAAATTTTGAATTTCCACAAATTTAAAATTTTAAATTTTAGAAGAGTATTATTATTTTGATGAAATTTCAATTTTATATTGATAAAATTGTTTTTGAATCTCCGATATATCTAATGCATCTAAAATGATGTTGGCTTCTCACATTAATTAGTTTGGAACAGTTTACCAAAAGGATAATGAAAAGACCTGCCAAATTTAAGAAAACTAAACAATACGGGTAAAACAACATAATGAGGCATTTAGAGGAAGTAGGAAAACAAAATATTTATTAGTTGCAATGGAATTTACAATAATTATTCCAAAATCATCCAAACTTCTTTAAACAAAAGGAAACCAATTTAGCTTTGGTTATTCCTGATTAATATAATTAAGCAAAAATAACTCGGAACTAATGGGCTTGCAAAAACAAAATTCTTATAAAACGAAATGGGTTAAAAATGAAATATGGAACTTATATTAGAAAATGATGCAACCGAAAGGATAAATGTTTTGAAAGTGTTAGCTAGCATACCATTCAAACATAACTTTAAATAAATGACGATTTTTTGAAGTTTGATTAAATAGAATCACTACCACAGATCACACCTCCAATAAAATCATGATCTCGGAAATTTATACCAGAAATGATTGTATAAAATGTACGAAGAATAAATAACATGTTTTACTCACAGGTATTTTGTATGGATTGTATATTTTTCTTCATTTAGCTTTTACAATTTTAACAGGTCTAAGTTTCCACCAAAGATTTTATAATAGCCTTCATATCTCCCCCTTAACGCCATAGATTTTTTTTGGGATCATTTTCCAATCTAGAAGCGGATGCTTCGTTACAATATGCGAAGAATTTTCATCTGTTTGGGATCAACTGCAATATAGCAGGTTGTGGATGTTGCCTATTAAAGAACATAGGTTTAAATATCAAGTAAGTTAATCATAGAAGAAAACAAGAGAAACAACCATTTTAATTTTAATTTTTCTTATATATTAAAACTAGATGTATTTATGGATGTAATTGCAATTTATTTTATCTAATTTGAAGAAGTGTAATACAATGGTTGTAGTTTTAATTTATCTAATTTATATAGTTATATATATATGATGATAATGATGATGGTTAACTTTCAGCTAAACCAAACTTTGGTTTATAGGAGGAAACAAATTATTTAGTTTCTTTTAAAATTGTATTTACATGCTCAAAGAGCTTGGAGAGAAGAGAGCCAAGCTCACTATAATTTTGACAGGTTAAAAGGCTAGGAAGACATAGAGATACTTTCAGTCTTCTAGAATAGGGTTGATGACCTCATAATATCTTAATTTTTTTTAGCCTCTAAATCTTTCTCACACCACATTTTCTCTTTAAACATAGAAGTAACAATATTTTTAATGTTATTTTTAATGATTACTTATGGATTTGTTCAATCTTTCTCCACTATTCTTTAAAGATGCTGCAACCCCAAACTTTACAGCCATACAAGATAACAGGAGTGATGCTGCTTTACAATTATTTTCTAGACCAAAATAAGCTTTCCACCTTCCATTAATTATTTTCTCAATGGTATAGTTCCAGCTGAGCTTGTGATGAATATCAATTCCTAGGTACTGGTAAGAATACACTTCCCCCAAGTTGCTATTGTGAGGATTTGATAATCATAACTTTTGTTTTGTGAGTGTCAACATTCATACTCATGATAAAGCAAAAATCCTTAAGAAGTTTTAGTTGCTTATCAAGATGACATGGACACCTTGAGGAGACATATTATTTTTATTAGTATTTTATTATTTATATAAAGAACAATTGAACACCCAAAGAGGTACACATCTCTACTCTACTGGAGTGTAAAATGGGCCTCTTAAATGGGCCTCTTAAGCACAACAAGATTGTTTAATAAAACATGACAAATACAAGCAGAAAAATGCACAGAATAAAGCCAAGATAAAAATGTCATGATCGCCACTGTGATAAGTCCCTTGCGATATGTGCTGGGTCCGGAACAATGTCAGGATGAGTTCCATAATTTGTTGACACATTGGCCTTCATTTTCTGCATTCTAGACGCAACTTGTGTTTTAAATATTGATTTGACTTGGTAAAGAAAGGTAGAAAAGATTCCAACGTAGACTTCCATCTCAATGCAAGTTCTTTTGTGTGCAGAATATTTGTCAATTCACTTGCAAATGTGTTGACGTGAGATCACATGCCAGCCTTAGTCACTTGATTGCAGGTTAGGTCACATCGTTGGTGAAACTTTAAATGCAGTTCTGAACGTCATCGTAATAACCTAATTACCTCTTCCCATAACAACAATTAATAGATATGAAATACTGTAATTCGAAACCACTATGCATAGATCATAAACACTAACAAGAATTAATCGATATGAAATAATGTGCACTCTGCCTCGAGGATATGAGGCCCCAAATCAGGTGATTGGTGAATAAAAAGTGTTGGTTATTTTTTGCAAATAAAAGTTAGGATAAATTCTCAAAACATTGTATTGTATTGATTTTCGTGTGATTTGTATGATTTATCATGTCGATTAGTATAAGCGGCCACAAACCCATTCATAGAGTCTTTACTAACCCGAGGGCAGGACTAATAATATAATTCTAAACTACTATGCATAGATCATAAACACTATGCATATATATATATATATATATAATGTTAAATAAGAGTCTAACTTTGAAGGTCTCTCGTTGTTGTGGACGATCTCTTGCTAATCATTCGCCTCTTCTCGCCTCTTCTCTCCAACTGCAAGCTTGCCAACAATTACTATTAATCACTATAATGCATTACTAATATACATATTTATAATAAATTACTAATACACAAATCATGGATATAATTATTAATACAGAAATCAAGAGTAGTTCTTGACTCACCCTTAATTGAATCTTGATAGAAACTTAATCCTGATCAAATCTGGATGTAAACCTGAATTGTTGGCCCTCTTTATTCACAGATTCATTAAACTTGTGGCCTTTTAAGCACATTACCTAGACTCATTGTTCCTTTGTTACTCTATGTATAGAGTCATTCATTAGCACATTTACATATGGAGGAGTTTATTAGGAGTTCAACTAACTTTAATGTGATAGTTTTTGGATTAGTGTGGTTTATTTCTATCACAATCTAACAATTTTTGAATTGCCTATTGTTATTTTTATTATAAATTAATCTAAGAGTTTTTGAATTATGAAATTTTACTTTTATTATAATTTAACACTAAATAACCAATATTTTTCCAAGTGTCACTAAATGCATTTAACCAAGTTTTTTCGAAAGTGTTAAAAAGTACACTTATCACATATAAAGTAAGCTATTTTTATATTTTTGAAATTGTTTATTTCAAAATTTAAACAACACTCATAATATCAATTTGAAAAATCATAATATCAATTTGAAAAATAAAATGATAGTCTACCCAAAATTCTAAAATAGAAACATTTATCCATAGTCCAACAAAAAAATCCTGTAAATAAATTAACACACATTTGATTACATTAACACACATTTGATTACATTAAGAGTTAATAATAAACCCCAGTTTGGAAATCCACTCACACCAGTATAGTTTAGTTTTTAACATGTTTTATGCAATCCAAAAGAACATTTGATTACATTAAGAGTTAATAATAAAACCAACTTTGGAAATCCACTCACACCAGTATAGTTTAGTTTTATTAGATAAACGGTCACATGTGGCACAAATTAGGAGTCCTGGATTTGTTAAGCCAACCCTTATGTATGGTGGAAATAACATGTTTTATGCAATCCAAACGCAAGTATCATCTACAAAACAAATACAAAGAGTAAAGTGAGTTGTTTATGTCAAGATTTGTTAAGTCAACCCTTCTGTACGGTGGAAATAACATGTTTTATGCAATCTAAACGCACGTATATCTGAAAAAACAAATAGAAAGAATAAGGTGAGATGTTTATGTCCTTTATTTATTAATGACATAAAAGAGAGGAAAATTTGAGCTTCACTTCACGTGGTCGTTCATTATTCTGGAATGTAATCAAAACAGTGTAGCTTGATATATTATTTCTACGTCCAATGAATGATCTGTCAATCTACTAAATATACGACAAGTTAACAAACGTCTGGATTCAGCTGTTTGACTGCCTTTGTTTTGACGATCTTTTAAACCGGAGAAACCAGGATGGCGACAAAAGCCATTTTCATACCATTCATTGGTTTGCCAGCCACGTGAACACATGGGAATCATGAGACATGGCAGTACTCTCAACCAAATTTATAAGGAACTGCCTAATTTACAATCACCAAAAACAAGGTTAAAATTATTTAGCTTGTTGCACGTTATTTAATGTGGCTTTAGTAGACATGCTTTTTTTTTTTCAGTCCAAAAAAGCAGTTTTTTGGTATTCAAGTGAATCAAAAGAACCTTGTACATGGTCAGTTAGCATACAGACCTCCCTGGGCCAACAGATCAGAGATAATGTCATTGCATATCAGTTCATACAATACATAAACAAAAATCAAGCAGTGTGTAGCAGAGTTACAAAAACATCTAGGTATCAATACAAAATAATCCTCTCATAAGTGAGCAATAATAATATCAATCATGCTAACTATTGGATTTATAACTGTTTGAAATCCAAAGGTTAGCATGCTTTCTGCAACCTCATTAAATAGTAGGCTGAATATTAATAGTCAAAACACAACAAAGTAGCTGTTAAGGTAGGGCAGCCTTTCTTTCTTCCTGGTTGAAATGAAAGACCTAATAAAAAAGTTCTTAACAAACAAATAAAAAGTTATAATTTATTAATATTCATTAACCATTAATTAAGTAGCTATACTACTCTACTAGAAATATTCATCAACCATAAATTAAATAGCTATGCTAACCCTAACCCTAACCTACACTAACCTGTTAATATGCTACTCTATTAATATTCATTAACCATAAATTAAATAACATTAAATAAGTGACTTTGCTAGCCTATTGATATTCACTGACCATAAATTAGTAGTTGTAATTATAATTTTTGTTAATGTGACCTAAGATTTTGTAAAAAGCTTGCCATTATACCAATCGGGCATATGACGCGCTACCATCCCTCGGCTCTATCGGCTATATTAGACTGAAGCTTCCCCGATGCTTATCCCCAATACTGTACCCCTCGCTCAGCTGCCCATATCTCAATCGCCTGACAGCCTTCGAGCAAAACAAATGCTTCCTTTGAACAGTATGGGGCAGCGAAGCAAGATGAAGAAGCTCATGATCATTCTCAAGAGATGGCAAAGCTTTCCCAGAGTGGCACGTTCATACAATAATCTCAGTAATTCAGATCCAGAGCCAGAACAATTAGAACCATTCCATGATGTTCATGGCTGGAATGATGTTACTGCACCGTATTTTGGAGAGAAGAGGCCATCGAGCCTGATCCATGCAGATCAGGATTACAAAGTAGAAGAAGCAGTACCCGTCGGATATAAGGCACTGTATGTCGGGAAATGTAGGAGACGATATTTCATAAGTGCGGAGTATCTGAACCATCCATTGTTAACTGAACTGATCGCTGAGAGATTCAGAGATGGCTTCTCAGTTGCCTGCGAGGTAGTGCTGTTTGAGCATTTGGTGTGGATGTTAGAGAATGCCGATCCAGACTTGATTCACACCGATTCCAGCTTGGAGGATTTGGCGGAATTCTATATTTGTAAGTAATGCAGGCGAGAAGGCCCGCGATTGATCTGTTTGTTTTTACTGTGCAGGCGCCGATTCGGCTTCCTCTCGCTTATAGGCAGTGAGAACGAAAGTTTCTTCCTGAGCTTGTAAAAGCAGAGGGCTGGTTGCAAGTTTGTTATGTACTCGATCTATGGGAATTCTCGCCGCAGATTCTGATTACGCCAAGTAATTAATATATTCTTTGTTGATGTTTGGGAAGCTTCAGCCATGTTTCAGGTAGGTGATGTATTTTACTTTGTACTTGTTTATTTAGTTTTTTTTTTATCTTTACTAAAGGCTGCGCTAGTGTAAGGCATGGGGACTATTCATGTCTTGACCTCGCCTGTCATTTACATTATTTTTATAAGATTTGGGCTTACCAAGGACTTGCACCAAGCATGAGAAGCTTACTGTGGTTTGTAAGTGAATGGTTCTCCATAACGTGACCTCTTGATATAAATAAAATGAATATTTTACACCACTTATGGTTGGCAAGATTCTATAAGTTTTTCAATGGTCTTAATGCATTTCTTTGCAGTCCTCCATGTGCATGAGTAAATACTATTTCATATGATTATAACAATGATTTATAGCTTATAATGCATAACCCACACTAGATGCATGCAATATGGTTTTAATATGATTTTTAAAATCCCATGCATAACCTCTAGTATCCTTACAATGAGGTTTTTAAAGTATTAAAGGCATAACACTATGCTAAGGATTGCAATAAATAAAAGGACCTTGGCCCAACCTAAGGCTAAGGTGGAAATCTTGTATTATCATTTATGCATTTAATAAGTTTACCGTGGGAGGGGTGTGATCTAGCCATAACCCATGATGGTATTATTATGTCCCATAGTCCAACTCCACAAATGTTCTAGGATAAGTGTATACCATACATCGTGGTTTTGATGCAAGGTTTGACTTGTGTGTTATAAGGTTTGGTTATAAGATAAGATATGTTATAGCCCTACCGATGCATGGCATAGGTGATGATTGGTAATTTAAACAATATCCATGGTTGGATTAGCAGTGATGGGTTTTTGGTAATGATTCGACCATCAATTAATTGGTACTTTCGTCCACAATTAAAACATGTCCTACAACGAGGCCCATGCGGCAACATGCACGGGAATTTTCTTCACCACACTTGTATGGGAGATTGTTAATGTTTTGATAGGGTTTTGAAAAGGGTCTTTACTCTAAACTTGGAGGTAACGAATGTTCCTCGAACCTCTTCATCGGTTCATCAACCACACAGGAGCTCCATGGATCCTTTTGATGCTTCCAAAACCTCGAACAATTTCTTATCTATTTTCGTAAAACTTTAGGTTGAAAATCTACTATAGTTTTTTTTTATGTAATTTACTGATATGTTTCTCTGGAGGGATAAGGGTGCTTGGAGGAACCGGCCCGTGGCTCTCATTGCCAAAATGCTAAGGTAAGGTTTCAAAACTCTTTGAGTTTAAACATTGGTTTACAATAAAATTACAAAATGGATTTAAATTGACTACAAGTGGATATTTGCAAGACAGTGTCATCTCCTCCCATGCCCGCATTTCCAAACGCTGAGGTATGTTGGTACTCAACCTCGGTTCGTATTTCAGTTTTATTTTAATTCCTTTTAACAATTGTGACCCATGCAGACCCAAGCAAAATTGTGGTTGCAGGTCTCACTAGGCATGTTCGTGAGGGCTTCGTTGGTAGCCACAATGAAATGATAAGTGGTTCTTTGGTTTAAATTCGCATATGTTTATATATAAACCCTTCTCGGGTTGTGTCGGCTCTTTAGCCATTAAATTGGAACTATAATGTAATGAAATACTTTAGTTTAATTTAAACTCTGGTAGGATTTCGGGTTCCCTAGAAGGTTCTTATTCCAACACTATTTTATAACACTCTTGTTTAGATTTTTATAGTGAAATCCATCAAGGATGGTCTTACAACCACTCTGATATATATGTGTGTGTGTGTGTGTGTGTGTGAGAGAGAGAGAGAGATTGTTTAAACGAAACTAATGTCGGCTTCGGTTGGGTGATAACTTAATAACGTTTCTTTACTTTTATTGTGTGCAAATGTTCAAATGTTGACTGTGTGAATCCATTCATCTGCCATCGTGGATGGTCTTACGACCATGGGAATACATTATTCTGTGTTTGTTTTTTTATAATTTGTGTATATATAATACATGTTATATTTGGGAACTTTGGTGTGATGGTAGCTATTGAATAGGATTATGACCATCTTAAACACTTTCATTAAGCTTGTTAGAGTGTTATCCGTGTAGGATCTATGACTTCATAAACATAAATAGTGAGCAGGGATAATTTTATGGGCGAAATTTAGCCCATGCGCTATTTTTAGGGGGGTTTCTCAAAAAAAAAAAGATTTTCCATTTCTCAATTTTTGAAGCCCTCTTTTGACCAATTTTGATGGGATAAACTTTTTTCACCCTAAAAATCGTCAAATTATTATATAAACGATATAAAATCCTTGGAAATTAAAATATTTTTTGAAAAATATCGCCAAACATTTTATAGTTGGTGTTTTAAGAATTGGTAAGATTTGCCAACATTTATACACTTTTAAATAAGTATGGTTCCTTAAAATCATCCTTGATAGTAAGTTAGCAAGGTGGTGGTGGCTATTGGATATGAGCTTACAACCATAATAAACTATGTTGTGATTTGTAATATAAATGATAGTTATCCCCGTGATTCTATATATATTTTGTTTGGTATGATTTATGTGTTTAAGTAAATACTTTTAAGCATCTCGATGTTATGATCTTTGTGGTGTATTATAAATTTATGTATACTTGATCATGGTTCACCTTCTGTATAAAAGTTGGGTTTCCACGTTGTGGAATTACGACCCTATAATTTTGGTGATTGTCACGTTAAAATGAATATGACCCTTAGGGTTATGATATCTTAACTAGAGTAGAGATCCTTTAGTTTTAAATAATCGGTTGTTACAGTTAGCGACGCTGGTGTTGTAACTAAGCTTTCTAATCCATACATGTAATGATGTAACTTGTATATGAGTCATTTACTGATTTGTTTTGTTTTTCTCTATTATCATGCATATGCTCCGTGGAAGTCACTATACTAGGATTCTTGACTTGTATGTTTGTTTTCGCCTAAACTTGGAAAGACTATTCCATAGTTGTAATGTGATTTAGTTATCACAAGTCTGTTAAGTATATACCTCAAGGAAACTAGATCACCCATCTCCGAAATCTTGTTATGTGGATTAGTTGATTTGAGTATGGTTTTTGTTTTTAATTGATAATGTGTATAGCTACCCGAGATAGGGTCATTTCTTTCACATGATTAGATGTGTAGATCTTATTCAATTCGAATACTTTGAATTGAAAGCTATGAGTTTGTAATAATATAATTATTACTTAAATGGATTCCACTAAATACTATATATCTATATTTTAGCAATAGATTATAACTTAAAACTGTTATTTCGTTTAGGAAATATGATTAATATTATTTTTAAGTGGATTCCATTCGTATGCAATGAATAATGAAGATCTATACTATAATAGGAATTATATCCTAAAATACCTCTATTTGTACATGATTTGAATAGTATTTTATACGCATATACATGTAAGTTTTATGAAACCATACAATGCTGTAAATATGAGAAAATAACTTATTCCTAGTAAGATTAGAGATCCATACTTTAATCAAAATAGTAAATACAAGCTAAGAAAATATTTAGGGAAAATCGATACAAACAGAAAATCTATAGTTAATTGTAAGAATACACTATACATATTTAGAAATAGATGCTTCCGATCCATTAGGTGAAAGATTCGAGTATAACATCAGTAAGATAACCGAAACTAGCTAGAATTTACATTAATCTACTTCGAATCGAAGACTTAAACATATTCTACAACATTTTAAAACATAAAGTATGAACGTGACACCAACTTTGGGAAAACAAGTGGAGAAGTTGTTCCTCCCAACCAACTCCGAGGGCAGCCAAGTTACTTGCTCCAAAACCCCTTGATCTTGTTTCTTAAACCATAAGAGCAAAATACTTCAATGCGCCATCTCTTGCATTTCACAAATGTTAATCCCCGTCCAATTCTAGCCTCTCGCTACTCATGGACATACTAATATATAGTATATTTCCTAGGACTAAGGTCATTTATGGGCCTTGTGCTCTTTAGCACTCAACTCAGAGTTGTGACCTGATTTTTGGGGATGATGCCTCCTGCATCTTGAGTTCTCACTCAGTGGCTTCTGTCACTTTTCTTTTCCTCATATCGATCAGCAAACACTCTTGAAGAACTATATCCACTTTTGTTCCACTTCAGTATAATTTATTGAATAAAAATATTTTTATTACAAAATGTTTTATTCTTGACTTTTATGTCATGAATAATCAATAAAATAATAAATAAATTATTTTTCCAGTAGGATTAATAATAATTATTAATTCAGGGGAATTACATACACCTCCCCTTAAAAGATAACACCATCCTCGGTGTTATAAAATTTATGTTTGGGTGCATCCATGGAGGTGGGTTACAATTTTTGGGAACGCAATTTCGAAAAAAACATAAAAACATACCTTAATCGAGCCTTTTCCAAACCCTTGATCGAGGTTTCATTAAACCCTCGATTGATATTTTGAAAAACCCTCGATCAAGGTACAAGTGCTCGATCAAGGGTTAAAAAACAACTCGATCGAGGGTTAAAAGAAGCTCGATCGAACATCTTTAATCATTTTTACTATAAATAGGCAACAAACCTTTGATATAATTCATTGCGCTTATTGGATAGAAAATGGTCATTTATATTCATTTGTAGATATTGTTCGTGGAGTAATTTGAGTTATAAATATGATTGATCATCTATTAATCCAACATCTATAACTCCCATTACTCCACGACTAATATCTACACATAAAATTACTTGTTTCTTCTTGAAGGTATGTACTATTACCCACAAATATTAATTTTCTATTGAAAATTATGTTTTATTAAATTTTATTAACATATAATTCTATGTTTGATTTTAATTGAATTCGAAGACCTTGTTCCCATGAACAATACGAGATTTGAAAAACTTTGATTAAGTAAATTTTTGGGTGTCCATATTCGTGTGCACACTGAATATGGGCACTCTAATATTTTTTTAGTTAAATCTTTAAAAAGCTCGATTGACCTTTTCATTTAATGAAGTCTTCCAAAAGATGCGTCAAACACCTTGTATTTTGAATCCCCATTTGAATTCATGTCATTGAACATTTTCAATTATTGTCAAAATGAGAATTACTATCATGTTTAGTATCATGTTTAGTTTTTTAAAATTAAAAATTATATACGAAGGAGAAAAGTATTTTAAGTATTTAAAACCTTTCACTACATTCGTGTACTACATTGTATACACATTAGATATATTGCTGATAGGAATCAAATGATGTTGAAATTCCTTTCCAACCATTGATGACATAAACAAGATAGATGTTGAATTCTAATGAAAACACATCATGATATTACTTGAATATAAGCATAAAAAAAATGCACATAGTTCACAAAATCTAAAATTATTGTTAAAGCCCCAAAATGAATCCCCGACTTCACCGGTTTCGCAACTATTGGTTAAAGTTTTGAGTTATCATGCTAGGATGGATTGAAGGGTTTATTGTATCTACGTCATGGTCTTCTTCCTCATTATCATGCCTTTTGGTAAGACAATAAAGAGGGTAGTGGCCTACATTGACATGAAAAACGGTTTTGACATAGAGGTATATGCATTAGATGTTTTCATTAAATAGCTTAAATTACTACATGTGAGTGTCAATTCATTGAATCGTGGACTGGTACAAAACACAACAATTTTTGGAGCCACGAGCCCTTAATTACTCACACTTAGAATTTTCTAAAATCTATCCATTAATAAACTTCTTTTGGTATTTTGGTTCAGTTTTCTTTTTTGAGTGTTTAATGGTAGCTCGATAGAGGTTTTAATGGAAGCTTGATTGAGGATTAACCAAACCCTTGATTGAGATTCTGTTAAAACCTTGATCGAGGCATTTAAATACCTCGATCGAGGGCCTGAAAAAAATAGAATTATCCCTCATATAGGAAAATCAATGTTTTTATGTGTCTTCTAGGGGTGTAAACCTCGCCACTCATGGCACACAACTGAGTAGAGTTCATACCGATAGATTCATCACTAAATCCTCTATCCATTGAGGTATCATGCATGCGTTTTGGAATTCATATGGGTTTTTTTTTATTTAGGTCTAAAACTTACACTTAGAAGACGAGGCAACAACTTCGAAGAAGCTCAAAGAAAAATTTGCAGGGTAAAATATACACATCAAAATTTTTCTTAAAATGCACAGCCCACACATCAACGTGTCCTCTTCAAAAGGTTATAGAAATCCATTGATTAGACTATATGGTGCAACTTTCATGGCTATAATTTGTTTCTTCCTGGTGTTCATGCCTTCGGGTGCTTGGCCATTCTCTATAAATTGTGTTATTTCCTCTAATTACATACAAAAAACTTCTATTTGGAATAGGTGTGCATCTGGCAGGTCTCTTCGATTCTTGTTGGTTCCTCCCCTGTGTCAATTCTCGACAAGTGGTCAGGCCTGACATTTAGTTTTCATGTTCAAACAACGACTTCAAATTCTAATTCTTGGAACAGTAACAACCACCGATAAATTCTTCCATGGTGTAGAGGCCCATTTACAAGGTATTTAAGTGCTTGATGGTGAGTGTAAAATATGAAAGGGTTAGCCAATACGTAGTGTCGATACTTTTGGAGTGTAAAGAGCATCCATAGAGCCTTCCTTTCTGTTGTTGAGTAGTTGTGTTTTGCCTTATTTAATTTTCTGCTATTGTATATGATTGGATAGTCCATACCATCTTCACCAGGTTGTGTCAAAATCACACCTATTGCTAGTCCTGGAGCATCAATATGTACGTGGAATTTGATTGACCAATTTTGTAATCTGAGAATTGGCGCTTTGACTAATTTTCTTTTTAATGTGTCAAATGAAGTATCACATTCTTTCATCCATTCAAACTCCTGATCTTCTCTTAACAGTTCTTCCAATAGGTATGTTATATCTAAATAGTGTCGAATGAATTTTCTATAATATCTTGTATGACCTAGAAATACTCTGACCTATTTTGGATTCACTGGTAGTTTTAAGTTGAGGATTATTATTATTTTAAAAGAATCAAATTTGATCCCTCCTTACATACAATGTTCCCTAGTAAGATTCCTATATGGGTTAAGAAGATACATTTTTTTTTATATCAAGAGATAACTAAATTTATTAGAATCGTTCTAGCATAAGACTTAACCATTTACAATGGTCTTTTAGCATGGAATAGATCGTCCAATTGTCAAAGTATACTACCATCGTTTTATAAATGTATTCCTGAAATGTTTTGATGACTATTCTTGAGAACACTGTAGGTGCATTCTTAAGACCGAATGGCATCACCGTGTAGGTAAATGATCCAAATTCATAGAAAAATGTTTCAATTTTCTAGTCTTATTTGGCTATTGGCACTTGATTATACCTTGAAAATCCATCTGTGAATGAGTAACATCGTGACTTGTGACTTCATTTAGGATTTATTCGGCGTATGGGGTCGAGAATAGATCTGTTAGAGTGACCTTATTTAATTCTCGGAAATCGACACAGATTCTTAGTTTTGTTGGGTTGTGCTTTTTCGGTTGGACAACCATTAGACTTATCCATTTCGACTGGTCGATGGGGTAAATAATTCCGGCTGTGAGCATATTGTTGATCTCCTTCTTGACTATTTCCTTATATTTGTGAGCCAACTTGTAGGGTTTTTTCTTAATAGGCCTAGCTTCAGGTTTGATATCGATCTTCATCTCGCTCTTTCTTTTAATAACCCTTTTAGGTATTTGTAGTCTTGAGAAAAGACATCTTGAAATTATTTTAGTAAGTTGATGATTTTTTTGTTTGTTATTTGCTCCAATAATCGCTGATTCTTGCCATTTTCAGTCTGTTATCATTAGATATGTCGATTTCTATGGTTTTAAGTTTTACGTCCATCCATTCTGGCGCCTTTCTTTCGTTAATCTGTTTACTACCTTCTTTGAACTATGAAAATGTGTTGAAATATTGTAACTTCGAAGAATATTATATATGTATTTCTTTCTNACCACTTGTATTACTTTGTACCCCGATGCTCCTAATCGGAAGAACTAATAAGAGTCATGAGGTAGTCCCCTCTAATTGTAAAGGTGGGTCATTAGCACCCCACTGTGGTTACTTGAGTCTACATGTGTAACTCGAGCCTACATTATTAAATCGAGCCTACATGACAAATGAGTTAACTTAAGTGAACGGATGAATATAAATAGAGGTGTAGTGCTCCTCATTTGTAACACACGCTCTCACTTGAGTAGCGTACTTATGGAGGAGAGAAGTAGCTAGAGAAGGAGGATCAGGTTTTTGATCTCCTTGTTGGTTTTACCTTTTTACCTTTTTGGGACATCTATATTGAGGAAGCTTTTGCTCGGTTTTTCCCTTTAGGGTTTTCCCAGGATAAGTCTGTGTTGTTCATGTGATACTGTTTCTTTCAGTGATCCTGTTCATATGATTTTGTTATGAAAAATGAAATGATATACTGATGTCTTATCTAAGCATATGAAAATTCAACAAAATGTGGCTGGAAAGTCTATTGCTGTCATCCTGTTAGTATCGTCTTTTTTAGTTGATTCGATTTTGAATATCGTTCTAACTGGTTTGACCATTTTCGGGTGACTAGACTTCCACTGAAATATTTTCCCATATGTATGTTCATTTTCTAATCACAGTCTCGTCGACTATGGTATTTTATTGGATTGAATGTTATGGCATGCTGCATTCAGTTGACTATTATTCTTTGTTTATTTGTTAGTAGTTGGCGGTATAAATGTTTTTATTTGTTTCATCATCTTTTGGTGTAAAGCTAAACTCTTTAATAAAATTTTTGCTAAGTTCATTCCATAGGAATGTTTTGCCTCGTTCTTCTTCCATTTTATACCATTTATTTAGTAGATCATCCAATGTTGAGGGAAATAGGCGTGTCCATATGCGCTCGTATTTGTAACCAAGTCTTCTCCATTCTTTTACACATGTTCTTATGTGTTTTTATGGATCTTGTCCTTGTGTGGAGACAAGTATTTGTGCCTGTTTAGTTAGATTCCTACCTCCAAACCTTTCTATGAAGAAAGTTGAAGCTGTTGTCCACATTTGTAATATTGACTAATGGGTGTCCCACCATCGAGCAGCTTGTCATGTAAACGTTTCTACCATGCTTTGGAGTCGTCCATGTTCACCTAGGTTCTTAGAGACTTGTTCTATATGTAGAACTGGTGAGTCTCTCTCTCTATACTGAAGATTTTGTTTACTATCTATGTTTATTGGTGCCAAAGAGGGGTATTCCCTTATTTTCTTTTCAAATACTTTTGGAATAATCGATACAGAAAATCATTATCGAGTTGGTTTCTTTTGGATAGCCCGAATAGTACAACTACCCCTTGCTTGTGTTTTATAGTTTTTGATTTACCAATCATACAATTATTCATCCAAATTATATCCAATTGAATCCTGGTTCCCTAGATGAAGTTCGCCATAACTATTAGGTTCAATATAATCTTCATCATTTTGAATCTGGTAGAGTTGTCGAACATCAACTTCCTCATCTATAGGCTCATTCTAGGGTTCTCCTTGTGAAGGATAAATGGGGACATTAACTTTCTATCCATTCCATTTTCGTTTTATTCTTTACTTGTCCAATGAGATAGATGCCCTCATTTTTCGGCCACATGGACGTCCTACCAAGGCTAGGAAGGAACTTGATTCTTCCTTAGGGTCGATGATTTTGAAATTGACTTTTGTCTAAATTCCTTTTATCGTTGTATCAACATTTCTCCAAACCCCAATGGGTTTGATTAGTCCTTAGTCATATAACTTTAAATATATGCCCAATTCATTCAATCGAGGCCTGCCCAACTATTCCCATGTATCCCGCGTCATAATCTTTACTTGGGATCCAAAGTCGAGAATGACATGTTGAACGTGGTATCCTTCAATTTCAAGACCGACAAGTGGATCAACATTATTCTTTTCCTTTTGATTTAAAATGCATATACTCTTAGTTTGTTTATTTGTATCATTTATGTTCTTAATATTATACATTAGGTCAATGAATTGTGCCACCGACTTATCTTTATGTATTAAGTTCAAAATTTCGCGAAGTGTGTTCTGTTGATTGTCATCAACTGCTTCTTGTCTAGAATATTCTCGAAACATGTTTGATGCATCGTTATACAATTGTTTTTGCTTTTTAGGTTTAGGATATTCATTTGTGTCTTTAATTTTGCTTATTTTTGGATTATCACCTCCAACTTTCATTCCTTGTCTAGTTACTATGTGTAGATTCTTTGTGCTAACTACATCACATTTTTGAACACAAGAAAAGACATTGACATTTTCCTTTTTATTAATTTTTTCAAGTATGGTGGGACAATATTCTAATGAGTGATCACCCAGACCACAGCTAGTACAAAATTTCAGGTCTTTTCTTTCTTTATATTGACATTTTGCATACCGGTGTCTTTCTTTATAGAATGTAAAACATTGGATTGGTCATCGTGGTCGATTGTCACGATTTTCAAAGAATTGTCCTCCACCTTCAAATCCTACACGACGATTGTAGAACCGATGCTCATACCTATGGGCTTCATATCATTGATTTCTTGGTACATTCTATTCATTTGGGATATTATCATTATTCTAGGCCACGACGTTTGCTTGGTAAACTGCCTGATAACTTTGTAGGTTTTTTAGGTTCAAATGGCAGTTGGTTGATGCATGACTCTTGACTTCACAGATCACACACCAAGAAGCTTTTCCATTCTTCATGTTGTATGGTAAATCCTTCGTCATGTGGTCTCCATGCTCCTAATAGATATCATAGAAACATTTTGTTTGAAAAAAATACATGTCCTATCGGTTTACGTCCTGTCAATAATTATCCTTGGTATGGCCGATTGTAGAGAATTTTGTGCACCATATCTCCTTACATTTGAGTTTCAGTTCTCTTAAGGATTTCTGCATGATTTCCAAGGGTATGTTGCGTATTCCTCATCCATATTGACCTGCAGATATTTTGTTAGTGCTTCTTCATACGTTTTGAATATCTCAGGACTTATATGTCATTGAGTCTTTTGGGAGAGCCCTATAAGAAACCATTGAATTAATAGTTTTTCATTAATGACATAGTATATTTAGCTCAATAGGTCTTTACATATTTTGTCATAGTCCCGAACAATTTTTTATGGTTTCTGAACTATAGACTTAAGTTTTTTCATTGCCAGATGCTTCACATCTGGTGTTTTGAAGAAGAATTGAAATTGTTGTTTAATATCTGCTTTAGATGCGCTAAGTGTCCTTTTAGTATAGGTCATATACCAAGTTAATGCTCTCTTTCATAGAGCACCTGCGAACTGCGCCATTTTTATATCTTCATTTGTAACTTGATTGCCCTCCCACGTTGACTCATAGGCAAACCAATGTTGCTTGGGATCTTCGTCGCCCTCATAGAACGGAATGTGTGTTGAGTCGTGCCCCATGTCAGCATCGGCTTCTCTTTTGGGAGGTGTGGGTAGTAGGATATTCTATGTAACTCTTTGTACATAGCTAGTCTTGACGAAAGTTTTATTTCCCTCAGATATTTTGGATGTCAGTTCTACTTCGACAACTTGTCGGTCACGTTCAACTTCTTCTGTTGCTTTCCAACTACACTATTGTTCCTGTGAATCTTACTAGTCTATGTTTTGTAAAGTTTTGTTTGGCAGGGGGGTTGTCCTTCATGTCTAGGGTAGAGTAAGTGGATGCTTTCGTTGGAAGGGTACACCTGAAGTGTATCCCAATTTACTTCCTCCGGTTGACACATCTCTAAATGATTATCATCATTTACTTCGTCGTCTAGTAGAATCCATATACCAAACTCACACGAGCTCTTAGTGCCAGTTCCTCTTCAACAATGCCCTTCATTCGGGTACTTGGATTTATCGGAGACAGAGGTCTTACCTCCTAGGGTATTTCCAATTGGAGAGCTTCTCGCTGCTCTATCCATAAATATTCCTCCATTGGTGACTTCTCTTCATTTACACCTTCTACCTATCAGTCATGACCCGAATCAAAAGGATTTTCCTCATGTTTTTTCACCTTGGAAACCTTTCTTCTTTGGAGAGCTGTAAATTTCTCTCCTATCTATTCCCTTCTTCTCTACCTCTTCTCCCTTTCTATCTTATGTAAGTCCGATGTACCTTTGTGAGTCACTGTCCTCTCAATTTCCTTCTTCAATCGACTTTTCATTCCCGGTGATGGTATTTTCTCAGTTCAACTAGAATCCTTCTACTCTTACCCCAAAACATGGCCATATACCCCCCAAAAGCCTACCCGATGATTTATTAAGCCCAGATAGTCTTGTCTACTTGCTCAAGAAGTACTCCCACTCCCTTTCTGCAATAAATTTTTCTCATGATTTCTACTTTTCCACCCAGTTGGTGTTTGATGGTGATTTGATGAGTGATGGACAGGGTTTGACTATATGACCTACTCCTCTATCGATTAGAAATTTGAACAAAAGGGTCGGTAGTGAACAAAGAAACTACTTAGTGAAGTCGATATACAATATTTTTTCAATACTTTCAACTGAAACTCTCTCCTCCACGGATTTCTCTTCACAAAATTCATCTGTCATTTTCTCAAACCACTCCGATAGGTTTGTTCATCCTCCTTGGATCCGTTTCTTAAGAAATTCTTCGTCTTTAGTTTCTTTTGGCTTCATCGAATATTTTTTTCAACAACTAGGGAACCAATTCTACAAATTTCTCATGCATTTTGGTGAAGAATTTCTCCTTTTCCTAAGAAATGGTTAGTCTGTTTCTTCTCATGTAATTTTGCAAATAGTTTATGATCTTATGCTCCCACCAATTCTTAATCTCTTAACTGATATCATATACCTATGGTCATGCCATCCGTATATGTACTACCGAAAACTAAACCAATGTTGTAATCACTCATATCACTTAATTAGGTTACCAATAATACACACATAGAATCATATATTAATACAGAGATAAGAGACAAGAACAGATGATAGAATAACAAATTATATTAATGAATCACATGAGTTTCCATACATACTCAGAACTGAACCAAGTTCATATCTGGCTCAAAAACCTATTATATATGATTTCAAAATAGTTATGAATAACTACTTGTCGGTTCAGTCAACCGACACGACCTTTGGAGGCCGACCTAATCTCTAATTAGTCGGCCTACTAGTCTAGTCGGCTCAATGACTAGCTCCTCCAACAGTGCTCATTGAACGCTTATATATATTTACACATTAATTTGGTGATCCTTTCAAGTGAATTGACTTGTGATTTGCATTGCTATTCTATTTTGATGACTATGTTTAATATTTGGTTGTTCTCTGTTAGCGCAAGACGACTTTTCCCATCATCCTCGTCATCATCCAATAGCATTTAAGAACCAGCAAATCTGAGCTTCCAACCCTCCATTTTCCCTACGAATTCCTAGATTCTTCCATCAAATATTCCAAATATGACCATCGGAGCTGAAAATATCATTCGTGGCATTCTTTTTCTTTCCTTGACAACATTTCCTGTGTTCTGCAAGTCAAGAACTCTCTTGCAAGGTATTCTTTGCTTGATTTGATTCGGGATTTCTCGTATATTTAAACGACAACGTGGTTTCCCATCTATTGGTCATTTGAATGGTGGACTTGTGATCATTGTTCTTTATGCTTTAGAATTTGATCGGATTTGGAGAGAATCCAGTCAAAAGGGTTTATTGAATTTAATTTTTTGATGTTTTTTTATTTCATTTATGCGATGAATGTGGGGTATCTTCAGATTCATCGATAACTATCCAGTTGCAGTGTGATCCAAATCAGATTCGGGAGGGATCATTTTAAACACTGATATTTTCAAGATAGAAAATGTGGCAAAGATAACGAACGACGTTTGGAGCTTTCGATGGATGTAAAGCATGAATCAGAGATGCATAGTGATGTTATTTAAATTCTTCATGTTGATATTGATCTTTTGAAAAGAGATAGATAAGAAAGTGGTACAAAGAGATAATTAAACCCTCTGACTGAGATAATGTGAAAATTGAGATTGAGAGTGATTTTATATAATTCCTTGTTAAGTTCTCAATTTTCATTGAAAGTAAAAACTTGTGGTTTTGTACCTTCTAATGTATATTTTTTTTAGTGTGAGTGTATTTTATTAAGTGTTGAGTTTCTTTGTATGTATTCAACAATGATGCTTAGATTTTAGATTTTATGAATAGAAATTATATGATGTTTATTAAGGGTTGAGTTTCTTTATATGTATTCAAGAATCATGCTTAGATTTCATATTTTATGAATGACAATTAAATGATCTTGTTTCAAGGATGGTATAAAATTAAATAAAAAATATAATTTCAAACTATTTTTTATAAATCATTTTTTTATTTAGAAATCCTCATAACTATGCATTTGAAGTTTTTAATCTATAAAATTACACAAATAATCCATATTTATACCCAATTTATTTGTGGAAACTTTACTTTGTGTAAAAAAAAATAAAGTAACTCAAGAATTTTTATTTCTTTAGCTACTTTAGTTTAGTACTAGATAAATAATTGATAGCTATAGATTTAAAACAAATATATGCTAGTTTTATTTTAGTGTAATGAAGTAAATTAATGGCTGGATATCAAAAAAACATTAACATTAATGAAATTCTAACATATTACCTTCAACTATGTTTTTTATATTTTTAATAATTGGGAATCCATGTTGCTAGACAAATGCATAAGGTTTGTTTTTTGCTAATAAATCCTTTCCAGTGTAGAATTTATTTAAAATTGTAGATAAAATAGACAACATTGCATCTACTCATTGATCTTGCAGGAAAATTGCTCATAGACTTGCATTAGAAGCTTTCTTATTAGCTAATAGATTCTTTTTGTTCTTATAATAGTAAGTAGCAATGTCAAGGACATTGCCACCTAGTGGATCTTGTTATATTTAATGTTTTTACCATTCACACGAGGGATAACATTTGTCATGATTGATAACAAGTTCTTGATGGACTTGCATATTTCATAATGCAAACCACAAATAACACCTTAAGGAAGTTTCTTCTTGTTATGCCGAAGGTGTTTGTGGAGAACCCTTGCAAATAACAATGATAATGCATGATATAACAAAAATAATGGATCACAGAAGATATTTTATTAATCATAGGCCACTTTGAGGGGGAAACCTCCTTTGAGGAAGATGAATACAAAATAACTCTTCGATGATTTCATTGGCCTCAACACTTACTTATATACTAAATATAATCAAGACAACTATTACTCCCCATGAATGTGGGATAATACAACATACTAACGGAACAACTTGCAAAGCATATGTGTCCTACAAAATATACTAAGAAAATAAATATAAGGGTTGATGCAGGTTCTTAACATCCTCTCCCTCTTAGAAAATATTTTTCCTCAAAGCTTTAGATGTGGAAACTGTTGTTGAATCTAAAGGAGTGGTTCCCATGTAGCATGCTCTGGTTGCATGTTGTGTCATTGAATTAAGACCTCTGTGATGGACCAAGAACGAAGCTGATAAGTGCACTTATTGAGGATGGACCCCAACTCAGAAATGATGGATCCTTCATTATCCTATTCCGGTAAAACAATTTGTGCTATGATGTTGGTGCCAATCACTTGCTGAATATGAGAAGAAGGAGGAAGTGCCAATTTATAAGCAACAGACCCAATCTTCTAGAGAACTGTATATGGACTAGAGATATTTGGAGCGAGCATTTGATGTCCTTTGAGTTTCAAGGAGATTTTCTTGAAAGGTTATAGGCAAAGAAAAAACATATCATCGATTTGAAAAGTGTGTGCAGAACGGTGCTAATCGGCTTGTTGTTTCATGCGGGTTCTTGCCATGTGAAGATTTTGTTGTAGAATGTGAAGAATATGATGTCAGTTTCAAAGAACTATGTCAACTGCTTGAACTAGTGAACTGCTAAGGGTGTATGAAAGGAGTACTGGAGGTGCATGACCATAAACTGCTTCATATGGAGTCATTTTAGATGTAGTATGGTAGGAAGTATTGTACCACCATTTAGCGAGAGGGAGCCACTTTTCCCACTGATGTTATTCTTCAGAGGTGAAACAATGAAGATACGTTTCCCGATATTTGTTGATGACTTCAGTCAGACCATCTATTGGTGGGTGATAAATGAACTCATATTCAGCTTGGTGTCTGTAAGGAAAAAAAGACTTGTGAAAGTCGCATTGTGGTCTAAGACAATGGAAAAGGGGATTTTATGAAGAAGGAGTATCTGGTCCATGAAAATTTGTGCAATTGAGGAGGTGGTATATGGATGGCTGAGAGAACAAAAATGACTATATTTGGAGAGACGATCAACCACAACCAAGATTACGATATTCCCTCCATATTTAGGGAGCCCTTGAATGAAATCTAATCCTTGTAGGGATGGGAAAAGGTTTGAGAAATATGGGAAGGAGTTTAGTTTAACCCTCGTGGTACTGACAAGGAGCACATTCAACAACCATCTATTTAATTTCTCCTTGCATTCCCTTCCAAAAGAAGTGACGTCGTGCCCTCTCATATTTTTTGATGAACCCAAAGTTCCCTGTAGATGGAGAAGCATGGATTTCATAAAATATCGCATGTTTAAGATCTGTGCTCTAGGGAAGCACCTGACAACCCTTGTATCTCAGAGAAGAGCCATCCCAAGAGGAATGTGGTACCACAAAAAGGTTACTAGCCAACTGTTGGATGATTTCAGATAATGAGTAGTCATTGACATAGCCTTGTTGAACAAAGTGTAACCAAGTTGGAATAGGCATAGCAATAGCTAAAATAGAAACATGGGCATCACATGTGCAGAAAAGAGAATCTGCCACATGATTGTCCTTAGCCTTCTTGTAAGTGATCTCATAGTCATAACCCCCGCATTTTCTAACTAATTTATGTTGTGTTGGGGATGAGACCTATTTCTCCAAGAAATATTTCAAACTATGGTGATAAGTCTTGATGCAGAAAGGATTCCCTAAGAGGTATGACCACCAATTCTATATTGCATGCAAAATAGTCATCATTTCCTTCTCATATGTACAGGTGGATAAATTCTTGTCGGAAAGGGATTTTTCGATGAATGCAATGGGATGTTCATCTTGAAAGAGGACAACACCAAGTCCATTGTCACAAGCATCTCTCTCAAGAGTGGAGGGATTGGAAAAATTAGGCATCTAAAGGGTGCATGGGAATGAAATATCCAAGGGAGTAGTTGAGACTGCTAAAGGTTGCATCTGGATGAAATGGAACTGAGCGATGACACCATGTGAATGATTCTTAAGGAGATTTTCCATGCGATGTGAATTGATGATGCTAAGAGACCCTAGTTGTAATACATTGAATGTGTGTTTTTTCCCATTGATTGAAAAATGCATCCATAGTTCAGCAAAATCCCATAAGATGGGTCCAAGTGTGCGTAACCATTGAGTTCCCAAAATCACAACATAACCTCCTAGGGGAATGGAAAATATGTTAGACCGCAAGTTATAATCTCCAATAGAGATACATGCATTGAGGTGCTTTCTTTTGCAAGGTAAGGTGCTCCCATTGGAAACCATGACTTTAAATATAAAGCAAGGATGGGAAAAACAATCATCCTGTTTGGTAACTTGAGGTTCAATGAAGTTATGGGTGATACCATAATAAATGAGTATTGTAAGAGCGATATTCTTGAAGAAACCCTTGACCCACATGGTTTGTAGGGCGGTGAATCTGGCTAATGCATGGAGAGATATCTCTAGGTGTTCGTGATGAGAATTAGCAACATGTGACTACTGAATGTTGACTTGATCATCTACTGCATCCTGAGAAGCTTCAAAAATTTCAAGTGCAAGAGAAGAAGCTGCATCAAAGAGAAAGGTATTTTGTTCAGTACATTGATGCCCTCGGGTGAATTTCTCATCACAATTATAACAAAGTCCTTTTTCCCTACGTGCCTGCATCTCAGCTTTAGAAAAATGCTTGATAGGAGTGGTTCTAGGAGTTGGAGGGATTGTGGATGTCTTTGGGGAACCATATTTCTGAATGGAACAAAAGTGGATTTGGGGCGTTGCTTAGCCTTGATCTTATCCTCCACCAAATTAGCCAACCCTAGGATTTACATCATTATGTTGGGATAGAACATTTTTAGCTTAGATCGGATCGTATCCTTTATATCACTGATAAAACAACTCCTATAGAAAGCATCAGCCAATCCTTTTGTGTGGTTGACCAATTTGTCAAATTTGGTTTGATACTCTTGCATAGTTCCAGTCTAGCAAAGTTTGGTGAGTTCTCCTATGAATCCATCAAAACCACGAGGGCCAAATAGGTGCAAAAGGAGTTATCAGAAATCCATCCATTGTGGCACTTCATGGTACTTGATGTGCCAATGGAACCATTGAAGGGCTTCATGTTCCAAATGAAAGGATGCAAGTGGGAATTTATTGACATCAAGAGTGTTATGCAAACAGAAATATTGTTCAGCCTTGTAAATCAATCCAGTCATATCATCACCTTTGAAGCGAGGAAAATCAAGCTTCATCCCACGAAAGTTGCTAGAGGAAGAGGACCCAGTGCCTACAGAAGACCCAGGTTGTTGTCGATTTTTCATGGGTGAATGTAGAGGATGGAGGCCAAGAATTTTTTGATCCATAGCTTCAAGTTTGGTGTTGATGGCAGCAAGTTATTCTTCCATTTGTTTATTTGCGCCTCCGTGTGTGACAACCATAAGCATATTTTTTATTTTTATTATAATTATTATTTTTAGGGAAATGGGTAGAAAAATAATAACGAAAAGGGATTTTTTGAAAGAAAATTTTGAGTTGGGAAAAACTCAGGTGGGTAATTGGTGTTTAATTAGGTTTGGAACACTTGTTGAGGGACATGAAAGCAGAAAAGGTGAATTTCAAAAGTGGGGTGAAAGAATGAGAGAATTTGTCAAAGAGGAACAACGAAGCATAATTTAGATTAAAGGGGTTATAGTGAAGTTTCAAGGTAAACAAAGCTAAATCAAAGATGATATGGATTTTTTTTTTTTTTTTTTTGAGGAAATGATCTGTGCTGGTTCTAGAAAGCTACGCTGTATCAAATGGAAATGGAGGAAATTATTTGTGATGGTTATGGAAATATGCACTTTATCAACTGTAAATGGATATGGACTCTAGGTATGTTCGGCTTCCTAAAGTTTCACGAGATTTACTTGGCCACCAAGGATGTTTGATGACTTGCGTATTGGGGCAGTACCCCTCACTCCACGGGATAGGTAAAATTGCTAACTGCTTGGATACAAACAACATCTCTTTGGTTTTCCTCATAGGTTGGAATCTAGTCAATCGGGTGGGGTCATTTCCCTTTTCGCTTGGTAGGTTCTCTCAATGGCCAACTACTTTGGGGTTCCTATGGTACTCCTCACAATGAGTTTTAGGGTTATTCCCAAGTACTTCCCATAGTTAAGAATATAGGGTTTATTCCCTGATTTGAATGAATAATACAGTTTTATGAACATGAAATACTGCAATAATCACAGTGCTAGAAAAAATGTGGGAGAAATTCCATCCAATTCCCAACAAACCCATAATTAGAGCTAGGGTTTTGAGACAAAAAATTTAAAATAAGCATAACCTGATATATATTGGTCAGAATCACTATTATAGATTGCTTCTAGAACTGGAACAACCGCTCTGCTTCTACCCACACAATCATAATAGAAATATGGCCACTCATTCAAAATAATTTCGTTCTTTAATTTCCTTGGCCATCACCGAAATTCTGAAAATTTGTTCATTTTAAATTTGCGATATCTCCACTTTTGGAACACCAAATGAGATGATTTCTTTTTGAAACTATGTATTTTTGCAAGAAAGTTTCATAAATCGATATGAAAGTTGTCGCCCAATTTTTCTCTCTTTTGTTTTTTCAAAAAATAGGAGAATAGAAAAAACAATTCCCACTTGTGCTAAGGAAATTGTTATGATACCAGATGTGGAGAACTTCCTAGAGTAAAAAATGAGAATGCATGATATAAAAGAAATAATGGATCACAGAAGATAATTTATTAATTGCAAGCCACTTCGAGGGGAAAATATTCTTTGACCAAGCTCAATACAAAATAACCCTTTGATGATTTCATTGGCCTCAACACTTACTTACACTAGTACATGTGGACATTTTTCCCATGGACTTTCGTTGCTAAAGAAACACTTGTGCATTCCTTTAGCAACTAAAATGGCCCCTTTGCTTCGTGGGAAAACTTTCGTTGCAATATCCACAGTTTTCTAACTTTGTCACTATTGCAACGACTGCTTTTCATTGCTATTTCGACGAACGTGCATCGCTACAATGACGAAACTTTAGCGATGAAACTATATAGCGACGAAAGTTTATATAAATAAATGGACAAGTCTATATAAATGGAAAAATGTGTAGTGACGAACCTTCATGTCTTTAGTGACCCAACCTTCATTTCTTTACCAATAACACTTCATTATTGTAGCGACGAACTCCCTCATGGTTGTAGCCATGAACCTTCACTAATGTAGCGTGGATGTAGCGACGAACCGTCCATTACTATAGCAATAGCATACATTTTTTTCAAAAAAAAACTTTTGTGACGGAGTGTTGGTTCCTTTAATTATGAATTGGCGTGGATATAGTGACGCGCAGGGCGTTGCTATAGCGATGGAAGATAAATTTAAAAAAAATGACGAACTTTCTATACTAGCAACGAAAATGACCATTACTAGTGTAGCAAGTTCATCGATGTCATATAAAATCCATATCTTAAGACCCTGGCAATACAATGCAGAACAACTATAGATGTAGACAGAGGAAGTTGAAAACAAAAATGTGAGTAAGGTAAATACATGCATATCTATTTTCAAAGACTAGGCTTTAATTCTAAAAATTCGTGATATTGTTACTCAATCAAGTATAGTTTCCTACTAAGATTCTAAGTTCTACTATAACCATTATTTTCTTTTCAAATATTTGTTCAGCACTTGCAAATAGATTGTGATTGCTTTTTCCCACATGCTCAGAAAGTTAATATTTCATTTAACTGACAGTACCTTTGCTCTTATACTGGGTTGTAGATATTTCCTTACACAGTAAAACAACCGTAGCAAAGCAATAGTTTCAAGAACTTGTGAATCTTACGTGGTCTAGCTCATATGATATCTGTATTGAGATTTGTGCTTTCAATAGAAAAAATAGAAACAACACATTACCAATGCATGAATAGATACTAAGGTAAGTTGAATATGATCAGCAATCCCATGATCAGTCACTTTATCATCTTGACAAATTTGCTGCAATAGAAAACTTGATATTTGAAATTTTGATAGGGAAACAATAAACAATCCTTACTAAATAAGGTGGAAAAACATATTTTCTTCTTTCTCTCTTTTTTATGTTTCTTTTTACCCATTTTTTGGTCCAACCATGCTATGACAGCATAATTTCTATGTTCAGATTCTCCCAAGACAAATAGAAAGCCTGTAAAGTAGTTAGATTACACTGCGAAAAAATAATACTGTACATATTACTAGACCTAGAAGAGTCTCTCATCCTCATGCTTGAAACTAGGGAGAATACATGGTTATTTGACGATTCATCATCCAACATAAACCCAGGATATGAACTCCCTTGATCATAGTCCCAAATATACCACCAATATTAGTTTTGATTTGACATCACTCTATAGAATGTGGCATGTTTGAATTATGATTGCTTCTCTGTGTTGATTTTTTCATGGAGTGGTACCAAATGGAAACCACATAATCAACCAGCACATGTTAGGAATTATAATAAGTTAATAACATAAGAGGTTCAAGAGAATTTTTAGGGGTTAGGTTTAGGCCTAGTAGTTTGTTAGTCATCTTATAGTGATTTAAAGAGACTCCATTGTAGGACTTTGAAACACCCTCTGGGCTTATGTACATGGTGGCCAATGTAAATGATTGGAATCTATCCACTGAAATGCTTGGAATTCCTCAATGCACCTTATCATCTTTCATATCATATTCCTTCTAGTGCATTTATTTTGGCATAGGACCCTAGGTTAGCAATGTAAGGGCCAAGGTTAATTGGTAGATTTATTTTATTTATAGGAGTTTGCCTAAAATGACAGTTGAATTCCAAAGCTGTAAAAACTCAAATCTTATTTAGTGACTCCCCACATAATGCAATTACAACAAAAAAAACATCAAAACTTGCAGAAATAATTAATGAGTACACTTTTTACCATTCAAAAATGATATTCTTCTTCTCCTATAATATAAGAATTCTCTCTTCAATTTTCTTTTCAATGATGAATCTCACAACCTTGGGGGTTATATAAACATTATTTACAATAGTCAGTTATTGTATTAACATAACCGTTAATTGAACAAACTCTTTTATTTATAATAATAGATGCAACAAGGTCTCGTATCAAATTTGATATTACCTCATAAGTTTCTAGTAACACTCCTAAATTTCCAATCTAGTTAAATTCTGAACTTAGGGTTTTTCCGAGCATTCACAGGGTGATGATCTGAAGTTTGAGGCCTACTCAGAATTTCACCTAGGCATTCAGATGTAACATCCCTCTCACATACACTAGATATTTTGTAATTATGAATGTATTGTATTTGTCTCCAGGTGAGGATCTCAAGGCCAAGGTCCCCACCGCAAAACAAACCTTGTAGCCTATATAAGTTAAAAAGGAAAAAACTTAAGAGGCATAAATACAATGACATGAATTAACCTCAAGAGATAACAACAAATGATTAAAAAAGATCCTCGAGGGATACCATGGTCCTACGTAGCAGCAATATCGGATCCAATAACTGTGCCTATGAAAATACCTGCTAAAACTTATTTCTACTGAGACGCCAAACCTGGTGCTTGATCCTAATATGGTTAAGTCTGAAGAGAAGAAGTTGCAATCCTTCTCTTTTATGTGAGATAAAGGGGTAAAGAGTTGAAGTTGAACAAGGAAGAAAATTTAATTACCGAGGACTATCAGTCCTACCCTCCTTCAAAGTATTTATCACCATCTGTGTGCCTCATCAAAAAATGGTGATACACCATCTGCTTAAAAACCAACACTTGAAGACTTATAATATACTCGTCATGCATGTGATAAATATATGAGTATAATTATATATGCGTGTGCATATTAAAGGGGAAATATGGAAATGCTTATATGGTTAGGCACAATAAACAGAACTACATTTACCATGTGCCGCTATGGCATTCACATCAACGTCGCGGTTATATAAATAATTACTTTAGTAGCCGAGCACATATCGTGAAAGGAATCTCATGATATGTATATTTATATAAACATATATAATGGAGCATTGTTATGGAAGATCATGTGAGGAAAAACAACCTTACATACATATATACACAAGTATGTATTATTACACATAGAATATCATTAAATGGATTTTAATACTCATTGAGTAGTAGGCGTTGATTGTGGAAAAACGTACTTGAATTACGGTAGCTGATTATGGGGGATGTTGATTACTCACCTTGACTGACATTAACAGTCGAGAGACGTAAATTATGGGGTTTTATTTTCTATGATATATTGACGCCCATTGTGGGGCATTACCAGAATTTGTAAGTGCTAATCATGGAAGTGCTAGGGTTTTACAAGAATATATTTCTCAATATTAGGGTGGTCTGGGGGGGGCGCGGTGATCCGGGACATTCATTTATTTGGGAAGAAGTCCTCAGTTCAAAGTCATGAGCCTCTCCTGCCTTTATATGCATAGTAGAGACCAGGGGGTTGTTTGGGAAGAGGAAAGGTTGGCTAGGACCTCCAAAGTCATGTTGTTCTACTCATTAAATCATCCCTCTCAAAACCTGTTATGTCGCAAAGAGCCTGTAGGGAAGCTGCTGATGCCTCTTAGCTCAGATCGCATTCCATTGGAATTACGACAGGAGAGGATCATGTTTTGTTGAAACATGATTACCGGATCTCCGGCGAAGTTCTGCAATAGACCCCGATAGTGCTCTTACATTTCAAGCCTCTCGGTGTTAGGGTAAGCATATGCATATGGACCGAGGTAAAGAGTTGTTGAAATTTTTTGTATATTTGCTTGCCCGTGGTTTTGTATGAAGATTTTGCGAACGAATTTTTGTTTCTTAGATAGATCGCTGGTGTAGACCGGTTTGCTGTAGCGGTTTTGAAGTCCCTAGTAAAATTTTATTGTAGAGACACATCCCAGCATATCTTGGATAGTGATAGGCTGACCTTGGCTACAAATCCCCAGTAGTGATATTTTTTAGCTCTAGTATCCGGAAGCTATGTTTTCCCCATATCAACGTGTATGGATTTTGGGTTGAGTTTCATGAGCATGCAAAACTACTAACTGATCCATGGGAGCGCTTGAGCTTATCTCATTTCCCAAGGCTGTATTTTGTAGGGGCGACGAGTGCATGCTGCCAAAATGCCGATTTAACCCCAAGAACGCTTTGGAAAAAGTTAAAAAAAGAGAACTGATATTGTAATCGAGAGACCCTAGTAACACAACTATATCTTACATCTGTTGAAGGAAAATATGATCCCATTCACCTCCAACCACTAAATGATTTAGACGCATAAACCTTGGTCTCTTTAAAACTGCTAAATAAAATACTATGTCTGCGGGTCACCTCATATTTCAATGAAGAGCTGGTTAAGTGTTCCATCTGAATGATGGTTACTTTCGTGGGTTGTCTCGGTCCGGCAAATAGAGGTAGGAAAAATGCAAACAACCCTACTTAAATAATTACTGATTCACTAGGAATAAGGAAAACACTTTTCTAAAAATGGGTGCTTTCCACTGCATGCTTGTGATGTGAGACAACCATATAGCCTAGTCGAAGAATTTTTACTTGCGTCGCTTATTGCTTTTGTATTATGGAATACTTACTAAACATTGTAGGCCAAATCTTCTTTTCCCCTATCCAAGGAATTTTGAACTTCCATGATAGTCCCGAACTGATGGAATCATTATGCCCTATATCTGGGCCTTGTGGCGAAGAACCATTTACATCATTACTATTTTTTTTATTGGACCTCTTTTTGTCCTCTATGAGGAGCATTATGGAATTAGCGCAGTATTGGAACTACAGATTATAACTTTTAAAGTTAAATAAATTAATGGAATTATTAGCGGTTTGGTGGACGTAGCCCCGGGATAGGGGTGAACCACGTATATTGGTTTTTGTGTTTGCACTTTATATTGTTAAACTTTATTTTGTGTTGATGATTGATGTTCACATGCATTTCCCATTTTATTGCATATTATTTAGTGCAGTTATTGATGTTAAAGGATGATTGTTTTATTTCCTCACAATCTACCGTTATAAGGATAGTGGTGCGGTCAATAACATGATGATGTTTAAATTCCTATACTAATCACATAAATGACACTTTAATACAAACTATGAAAACCAACTCACTTCTATGATTGGAACTTAGAATTAAATCTTGGGATTACTTTGAGGATGTAAGGCCATATATGTTGAGTCAAGGAAATGGAAAATGAAGATTAAGAACACAGGAAAAGCAGAAATGCTCTTATGAGTCCCAAAGTTACAAATAATTTAATTGAACATGCAGTAGATAAAGGGAATGTATTCGTTCATGAGCAAAAGTTGTACATGTTTTAAAAGATGATAAGATTTCAAATATCACTTAGTAGATGCATGATGTTTGCTCAAGGTATTTCGAGGTGTTTTATTTTTCTTATGTTCCCATTAGATTTTGATAGCTATTCAAAGGACATAAATATCCAAGGAATAAGATCTTGCTCCTGCTGAATATGGGGAAAATTAACTTGTTATGATTGACAAAAATGGTGGTGTGTTTTAAATAAAAATCATATCTTATTCAAAGGGCAATTTTCAAGTGGAAGGATGGATTTAGGATAAGGTACAATGCGAAAGAGATGGAGGAGGTTCAGAGAATTAAAAAAAACTCAACATGTTAGGTATTAATGCATATTTTAACTTACGAGTATTTCACACTCTTTAATTTGATCTGCTCACATGCTAATTTTTAGTAAAGCACACTACCCACCTTCTCAGCATTTTCTTTGATTTGTGTGGGGACCTGACATATGGTATCAGAGCCAATGTTGAAAACACTTGGGCTTATTGGGCTCACAATACTCCTACATATTTCATTTTGGAACTAATGATTGAGCTTTGTATTGTGATAATAGAAATCCACAAATTCAAGTTGTTCTGCAACACAGGTACCTTATTAAACGCGGTTGTTTATGGAATCAGTAGTTGTGCAGGAGAAGGTGTAACATGTTCTCAAAATCGCAATAAAATTGCCTTTTTCTAGTTCAATTTCAAGCCAATGGTATAAGTACGTAGGTATCTTGCTATTTTCCTTGATTACTTCTGACTATGTTTACGTATGGCTAAGGTGATTACTTCATCTCTATTTAATTTGCGCCAATGAATCTTTTTAGGAACCTATCAAGCACTCTCCCTGTGTGGTGTTTGTTAAATGTATCTTTCTCTACTTCATTTGTTAATATTTGTGGTGAATTTCGGTCGATTGAACACCATGTGTGTTCAGTATTTATAGAAAAATATGTTTCTTTAGTGGTCTCTGCATGCTTCAAAATTTGTTTACGAAGGGTTTAAGTTAGATGTCTCAGGGTTTAAATTTTTATATGCTGCAAAGATTGAGGAAGCCGTTTTTTGGTCTGTTTTGCTAGTGAAGTTTCCCTCTTCATTTTCTTAATACTCAATACCCTAGTTTTGAATATGAGGGTTTGTTTCTGTTAGTTCACGAATATGAGAGGATTAAATCTAAACCCTTAGCATCATGAAAGGAATTCTGTGCTTAAGATACCACTCGCATATGTTGTTCAGAGAATATTTTGGTTTGCCTTGAAGTGCGTGAGTAGTTTTGAAAAGAGGTGGAAAAACATATGCATAACAATGGTTGATATCTGTCTAATGTCGTTAAATAATTATTTAGATGATATAGGAATAAAACAGAAGTAGAAAATGTGGAATAATTCAAGGATATGGTTTTAGTCCACCCGCGTGGCATGAGTTTTAAAAGGACAAGGTCAGGCGCAAGTCATGTCTCATTTTGGTCAAATAGTTACCCTGCAGACATGGTAGCTTAAATATACTCTTTGTGCCCTATCCATGTGGGTGCATCTTGCTAATGCACTACCCCCTCCCAAAGATTTAAAAAAGAAAAAAAAACTATCTTGCAAAACTGTACTCATTTGCAAATGTTGGCTGAAACATAATTGCAGTGTAAATGTAAAGACTAAGCTTTGCCTGTGCAGGTGCAACATTTTTTTTTCTAGTTGGTTTCCCTTTCAAGGGAATGGTTCTTCTTTTGACCTTATAAATCTCATAGATAGAAAAAAAAATAGCTTGAATGCAAAATATGAAGAAATGTCTGGTTGATTCACCTGTTAGATACCAATCAGCTATTGGTGGACCATTTGTAGTCTATTGCTGGGATCATCCTGGGGTTTGTCTAAAATTTTTGGAGGTGTGGCTGTGTGGTCCCTAGTATTTGGTTGGACCAAGCTACCACACATGGTGACAAGTGGGAAAAAAAAAAGTTGCTTCGATAAGAAAAAGGTTAGGTATACAGTTTAACAGGCGTAAGATCTATACTCTTGAAACCTGATTTAAAACCATGCAATCAATTTGAGGTGCTGTACCATTGACGTGCCATCTTACTGGTGATTGCAAAAGTGTATTAAGCAGCAACAGGGGGATAGCATCTGAGGCATATGTATAAGAATCCCCCAAATTTAAGCGAATGTCCCCACCCGAGGGCCTTCTAAAGTTACATTAGAATTTGACTACCACCTTTGCATTTGTCATCATATTTGGAAAGTATAGTAGCATAAAATATAACATAGGATTGCTTAATACCTCTCCTTCCTTCCATGTCAAAATATCTAGATAAAATCATGCTCCACTCCAAATACTTTATAAGTGCAATGTGACTGGAATTTAGAAACTTGTGGCTAGAAATAAAACCGAAATGAGAAGCTGTTATATGGCTAATAAAAGCATACAATCAATAAAATATGTATACATGATTGTTTGATCTCATATCCTCTACTTTATCTTCCTCATTTTTATACAGCTTACCGGAATTATCCTACAAGCACACTATTGGTGATGGTTGATGTTGGAAATGAAATGTGCAAAAATCCTTTTTTGCATTGTCCTACAAGTCAGAGCACAAAGTGACTATGGAATACTTTGTTGTTGGATCATAAAAATAAAAGTGCCAGTTTAGAACCCACGGGTGATTGTTTTTATAGATATGTGTCTGTTAAATTTTGTATAGGAATGAATGTTGAGTGCAAAATCTAGTCTTGGATGTTATAAATATGTTTTAAGTTTTCATGTAGCTTTTTCTTATGGAATGGCATGGAACTAGATTTATTATGAACTTAGACTACTGTATAGCCAAAGTGAATGGTAAAATGCCTTGTGCATAAAATAAATAATGCTTCTAGTTATATTAAAAAAGATTGCACTGAATATAGAGACCCCTTATTTTTTTTTATGAACAAGAACGTCGTCACTCTTAACACGGAGTAGTTGAGATATGAAATTATGGTAAGCAATTTATCTTGAATTACTAATGTTATTCAAATTTCTATGTGCGTAGCATGCCGGTCTTGAATGTGGTGTAAAGTTGGAATATCCCTTCATTGGTAATTATCCAAATATCGACGAGTAATGACGTATAAATATATTAATATTGAAAATAATAAATTGAGGAATGTTGTATAATGTTATATGCTAACATTGTAAGATAAGCTAGGAACATTATCAGTGGGAATTGACTGTTAGTACAAATATTCGTTTCCTTAAATAATGAGGTTAAGAATGGATGATGTCTTTACTTAGTATAGATTATCGCATTTTGAGGTTTTATAAACCAAGGATTAACCATGGATGATGTGGTTTATGTACTGACATTGCAAGCTTCACAAAGATTTTGACCATTGTTACAATCGTCGTACACTACGGTATGCAAATCCGCCTTTGTATATATAGTTGCGCTAGATTGCTTAGAAAGGAGGAAGGAGTATTTTTTCTAGATGAATTACAAAGTTATGTAACTTGTGAATGACGATTAAAATCAATGCAAATTATGAAAAATTCTGATAATTGATTATTGAAATTTTGGGTTATCAATAAATGATTTGACTGACCGTGTAGCCAATTCATGAATCGGGACAATGACAGTAAATCCATGCAAGCACCAAGGAGTGTACATTGCAATGATCAAGGTTAAAAATTTACACTAGAAAAAAAACGAACGAGGAAAAATTTGAATTTTGCAGGAGCACCCTGGTGTTAGGCATATATGCTACACGAGCACAATGGTGTTAGGTAAGTGATTTGTCGTGTGAGCACATTGGTGTTAGGAATATGGTGTGGAAAAAAGACCTAGGAAAAAATTGGACATCTCGAAGACAAGATGCTATTTGATGTCACTAAGGAGAAAAATTTTAACTAGGGGTTAAAAGAGAGAGTAACCTCAGAAATTGTTGTAAGTCCACACAAGAATGGAAAAAGGAACTCAAGAGAGTTTGGAAAACAAAACGAACGTAAAATGTGTCGACAGATTTCCAGGTAACTATTACATGCTAAATGGGTCACGTGAAGAAGGGATTTCCTCAGGTCGAGGATGACATGACTATCCAAAGGTTGGAGATAAAACCAATGTCCAAAGGGTATTAATTATATTTTGTTGACAAATAAATTGCAGAAAGCGTCCCATAAATTGTAGAATTTTACAATGCAAAATGGATCTATGGCTTATGATTAAGTTGAATTATAATCTTGTACATGATGTGCTGAAGAAAATTGGGCTAGATGCGGACTTGTTGCAGGAAAATGCAAGTCTGGAACAACAACAACTTGAGAACATATGGAAAGATCACATGGAATCGGGATGAAAAGGATGAAAACAAGAAAGGACGACAGAATGGAAGAAGGAAATTGTTTAAAACAGGAACACCGCGGACGGTGTTATTTTTAAGGGGGAGAGGATGTAACATCCCTCTCGCATACACTAGATATTTTGTAATTATGAATGTATTGTATTTGTCTTCGAGTGAGGAGCTCAAGGCCAAGGCCCCCACCAGAAATAAACCTTGCATCCTATATAAGTTAAAAAGGAAAAAACTTAAGAGGCATAAAGACAATGACATGAATTAACCTCAAGAGATAACAACAAATGATTAAAAAGATCCCTGAGGGATACCGTGGTCCTACGTAGCATCAATATCAGAGACAATAACCGTGCCTATGAAAATACCTGCTAAAACTTATTTCGACTGAGACGCCAAACGTGGTGCTTGATCCTAATATGGTTAAGTCTGAAGAAAGGAAGTTGCAATCCTTCTCTGTTACATGACATAAAGGGGTAAAGAGTTGAAGTTGAACAAGGAAGAAAATTTAATTACCGAGGACTATCAGTCCTACCCTCCTTCAAAGCATTTATCACCATCCGCGTGCCTGGTCAAAAAATGGTGATACACCATCTACCTAAAAACCAACACTTGAGACTTATAATATACTCGTGATGCATGTGATAAATATATAAGTATAATTATATATGCATGTGCATATTAAAGGGGAAATATGGAAATGCTTATATGGTTAGGCACGATAAACAGAACTACATTTACCATGTGCCGCTATGGCATTCCCATCAACGACGCGGTTATATAAATAATTACTTTAGTAGATGAGCACATATCGTGAAAGGAATCTCATGATATGTATATTTATATAAACATATATAATGGAGCATTGTTATGGAAGATCATGTGAGGAAAAACAACCTTACATACATATATACACAAGTATGTATTATTAGACATAGAATATCATTAAATGGATTTTTATACTCGTTGAGTAGTAGGCGTTGATTGTGGAAAACCGTACTTGAATTACGGTAGCTGATTATGGGGGGTGTTGATTACTCACCTTGGGGGGTTTTATTTTCTCTGATATATTGACGCCCATTGTGGGACGTTACCGAAATTTGTAAGCGCTAATCATGGAAGCACTAGGTTTTTAGGAGAATATATTTCCCGGTATTAGGGTGGTCTGGGGGGCACGGTGATCCAGGGCGTTCATTTCTTTGGGGAGAAGTCCTGAGTTCAAATCCATGAGCCTCTCCTGCCTTTATATGCATAGTAGAGACCAGGGGGTTGTTTGGGAAGAGGAAAGGTTGGCTAGGACCTCCAAAGTCATGTTGTTCTGCTCATTAAATCATCCCTCTCAAAACCTGTTATGCCGCAAAGAGCCTGTAGGGAAGCTGCTGATGCCTCTTAGCTCAGATCGCATTCCATTGGAATTATGACAGGAGAGGATCATGTGACGTCAAAACATGATTACCAGATCTCTGGCGAAGTTTTGCAATAGATCACGATAGCGCTCTTACATTTCAAGCTTCTCGGTGTTAGGGTAAGCATATGTGTATGGATCGAGGTAAGGAGTTGTTGAATTTTTTTGTATATTTGCTTGCCCGTGGTTTTGTATGAAGATTTTGTGAACGACTTTTTGTTTCTTAGATAGATCGCTGGTGTAGACCGGTTTGCTGTAGCGGTTTTGAAGTCCCTCATAAACTTTTATTTTAGAGACACATCCCAGCATCTCTTGGATAGGCACAGGCTGACCTTGGCCGCAAATCCCCAGTAGTGATTTTTTTTAGTTCTAGTATCTGGAAGCTATGTTTTCCCCATATCAACGTGTATGGATTTTGGGTTGAGTTTCATGAGCATGTGAAACTGTTAACTGATCCATGGGAGTGCTTGAGCTTATCTCATTTCCCAAGGCTGTATTTTGTAGGGGCAACGAGTGCATGCTACCAAAATGCCGATTTAACCCCAAGAACGCTTTGGAAAAAGTTAAAAAAAAAGAGAACTGATATTGTAATCGAGAGACCCTAGTATCACAACTATATTAGTACATCTGTTGAAGGAAAATATGATCCGAGTCGCCTCCAACCACTAAATGATTTAGACGCATAAACCTTTGTCTCTTTAAAACTGCTAAAGAAAATACTATGTCTGTGGGTCATCTCAGATTTCAATGAAGAGCCGGTTAAGTGTTCCATCTAAATGATGGTTACTTTCGTGGGTTGTCTTGGTTTGGAAAATAGAGGTAGGAAAAAATGCAAACAACCCTACTTAAATAATTACTGATTCACTAGGAATAAGGAAAACGCTTTTCTAAAAATGGGTGCTTGCCACTGCATGCTTGTGATGTGAGGTAGCCATGTAGCCTGGTCGAAGACTTTTTACTTGCGTCTCTTATTGCTTTTGGATTATGGAATACTTACTGAACAATGTAGGCCAAATCTTCTTTTCCCCTATCCGAGGAATTCTGAACTTCCATGATAGTCCCAAACTGATGGAATCATTATTCCTTATATCTGGGCCTTGTGGCGAAGAACCATTTACATCATTACTGTTTTTATTATTGGACCTTGTTTTGTCCTCTATGAGGAGCATTATGGAATTAGCGCAGTATTGGAACTGCAGATTGTAACTTTTAAAGTTAAATAAATTGATGGGATTATTTGCGGTTTGGTGGACGTAGCCCCGGGATAGGGGTGAACCACGTATATTGGTTTTTGTGTTTGCACTTTATATTGTTAAATTTTATTTCGTGTTGATGATTGATGTTCACATGCATTTCCCATTTGATCGCATCTTATTTAGTGCAGTTATTGATGTTAAAGGATGATTATTTTATTGCCTCACGATCTATCGTTATAAGGATAGTGGTGCGGTTAATAACATGATGATGTTTAAATTCCTATACTAATTACATAAATGACACTTTAATACAAACTATGAAAACCAACTCACTTCTATGATTGGAACTTAGAATTAAATCTTGGGATTACTTTGAGGTTGTAAGGCCATATATGTTGAGTCAAGGAAATGGAAAACGCAAATTAAGAACACAGGAAAAGAAAAAATGCTCTAATGAGTCCCAAAGTTACAAATAATTTAATTGAACATGCAGTAAATAAAGGGAATGTATTCGTTCATGAGCAAGTGCTGTACATGTTTTAAAAGAAGATAAGATTTCAAATATCACTTAGTAGATGCATGATGTTTGCTGGAGGTATTTCGAGGTGTTTTATTTTTCTTATGTTCCCATTAGATTTTGATAGCTATTCAAAGGACATAAGTAGCCACGGAATAAGATCTTGCTCCTGTTGAATATGGGGAAAATTAACTTGTTATGATTGACAAAACTGGTGGCGTCTTTTAAAGAAAAATCATATCTTATTCAAAGGGCAATTTTCAAGTGGAAGAATGGCTTTAGGATAAGGTACAATGTGAAAGAGATGGAGGAGGTTCAGAGAATAAAAAAAAACTCAACATTTTAGGTATTAATGCATATTTTAACTTACGAGTCTTTCACACTCTTTAATTTGATCTGCTCACATGCTAATTTTTAGTAAAGCACACTACCCACCTTTTCAGCATTTTCTTTGAGTTGTGCGGCGACCTGACATCAGAGGTTTGATTTATCATTGCAGAGTGTAAGGTTTGAAGTTAATATTCTTTTTGTTCTAAACTTGGGTAAGTCTCAGTACCAAAGGTCTAATCAGTTGAAGGATACCACATAATAGTCAAGAAGTCAGTAACTAATAATATTTAACTTTATTCTTTCTTCTATTTTTGTGTATATCTGTAGCATACACGAGGATACAAGAAAATAAAGTATGTTTCAGAATATTACTTGAAGTCATCGAGTTTTAATACATGGACTGTTAACTACATCAGAAGGCACTATATATTGAGGCTACAAAAGAGTATCTATGATCTTATTGAGGCAGTAAAAAAAGAAAGATGAACTAAAGGTAGTTCGTGAGAAAATCTAAAAGAAAGTCTAAAAGGAAGAAATAAATTCATCCAAAGTCATTTGAGCACGATAAAGAATCATCATTTGAATGTATACTTTATTGAAGATCAAGACAATAGAAATAATAAGGGAATACCTCTTCCATCCATGGAAGAACACATTCTGGTAATGTTGTGCACTTGGTTTGTTGCGTACCTTATGACACTAAAGATGCTTCAGTTGGTGTCCTTTGTTTAGATACTACAGGAAACAAAATACTGTGATTGTGTTCAAGTACCTAGCTTCTCAAACTTGACACCAATAGTATCCCATCATCTGATATCGATTATGTGTTTGAGATATATATGAATTTCGACATATAAAGAGTATAAAAATGATCATGTCTTGACCACTAATAAGGATAAATTGTGAAACTATGTTCTGAGGTTGAGGTATGTAAAATATCTATTGAACAAGTGAACTTTTCAGCGAATAAAAAAGTGTTTTCATCCTCTGAATATTGGACAATAGAAGTAGTTTGTCATAAGCAAATATCTCTCTTAGTTGAAGTATCATATGGTCTGATGACAGTGAATATTGTGTTATTGAAAATGTAACTTTGGAAGAGAACCTATCAAGGTCAGCACTAGAAAACATCAGTGTCACTGGCATTTACATTGACCAGAGAAAAAGTTTGAAACAATCGAACGCCTATAGGCCTTATTCTTCACACAAAGCTAGACAAAGATTCCATTTTGTACCAACTTTTATTGTTCACACAAAGCTAGAGAAACATTCCATTTTGTACCAACGAGTTAGTACAACATTGGCTAATAGTTGTATGAACTTTGGCACTATTAAGAAGGAATCCGAAGGGAAATCAAGTCTGGGACTGTGATCTCTTCTAGGGGTGTTTTATTTCATCCTTTTCTAGACTTCTTAAGAGACTCTTATAGATTTGAAACAAAGGTATTGTAGGGCTAGGCATCTAGGTTGTGGTCTTTGGATATATATATATATCATGAATTTTCTTGCATCATGGAAGAATTGGGAATTACATGGTTTGATTGACAGTATACAATAGCGTAAGAACCATTTATATGATCACTTCATGAATCCCATCACCCAGCTCATATTGATGTATATATTGGTTACCAAACCATGGTAAGGACTTAGATATATATATATATATATATCATGAATTTTCTTACATCATGGAAGAATTGGGAATTACATGGTTTGATTGACAGTATACAATAGCGTAAGAACCATTTATATGATCACTTCATGAATCCCATCACCCAGCTCATATTGATGTATATATTGGTTACCAAACCATGGTAAGGACTTAGACCTTCAAATGAACATCACAACACTGCGCAAATTGCATGCAATGCTGCTAGTAATATTCAAAACTTAATTTCCTTCCAAACTCTTGAAGTAATTATATAGAAGTTCTGGGGAAATTCGAGACTGAATTTTGTATGAGGATATTTCCATAGCTAATTCATCCAAAGAGAAATGCAATCAAGAGAAATAGGAACATAAATGGCAGCTTCCCACTCCAAAAATTCCTCATGGAGGACTATAGACAATACAAGAAAATTATTGTTGAATCAGAGGGACTATCTCAAGAAAATATTGAACACACCAATGGAAATCAATGCTCACGATTTATCAGAAATTGAGATCCCATATGTTTAGCTGGAATCATTTCGAAAGGCATGTCTCTTAAATTTTTTCTTACAATAATACAACGAGTGACATTGAAGCTGGGCAATAGGCAACAAACCATCCATATCCTCTTGGGGATCCACAGTCAACCACGAGAGATGGGAGTTCCTTTTCTAAAGGGATAATACTCTTCTTATCCTACTCAAGTAGAGTTATCTTGTCCTTTCATGGAGAATACTCGAAAAAACAAATTTTAGTAAAACAAGGTGATCACACCACCGATATTCTTTTTTTTAATACAATAATTTGGATTGGTGGAAATCTATAACATTCACAGATGTTGGTATGGTGCTTATATTTCACATGGAATTTGGTTGTTCTAATAGTTTATTAACCCAAAACATGTAGTCTTGTCATATGATTCTCACCATAGCACTTTTATTTTACCACAAGGATTACAAAGAAATAAATTATAATATTGTCTACAAATGACCAAAATTGATCATCAAGTAGAAAATCATTAACTGAAAAATGGGATGCCAAAACAGCTAAAGAGTATAATTCAAATAATATCCAATGTAATAAAGTATGTACATACTTTAACAAACATATATACTATGATATGGTAAATGCCACATGTCCAATTCCAAAATACAAAAGACCCCAAGGAATGATAGGTGCCTCCATCAAATGAGGGAACAATGCAAGAAAAGATCCAACCCTAGCCTCCAGATCCTCTCCAAAGGGAATGTTCCAACAAGAATATGAACACATAGTAACAAAACCTTTAACTTCCATGGCAGAACTCTAATAAAGGTGGTTCACAAGGTAATGAAGAAACCTATAACCTAGGCCTTTAACCCAATATTTCCTATAAAATGTAAAACAAGTGTATAGCTTCATCAATCAAGTGGTCCAAGCCTTATATCTACCTTCTTGGTACTTTCCAAAACCTTTCTAGTAGGAGGAACCTTCTAGATACTTCCTAGAGAAGGAATCTTCTAGTAGGTGGAACATTCTAGGGAGCCTTCTTACAAATTATTGTTTTTCATACAACATCTACTTTATGGACCTTCTTTAATAGATATGGCCATAATACATGGCATCCTATCTATCTACTTAAGGGGTTAAGGTAGGACCCTAACATATTTCGCTTCCAATGAAGCAAAGGATTGAAAAATTCACAAAGTCTACTTCATATATGAAAGTTTAAATTTGCTACATTAAGAAACATTAGAGTTTCAGAAATTGTCTTTCACCTATAGCCATGCCCTTCCAAACATGAAATCCAAAACAAAGAAACCAGTGAAGAAAATAAGAGAAAGTGTAAAAGAAGTGATTCCAACAACCAACAAGAGAGAAAATGCATCCGTGCGCTTGACGCAATAAACAGTAATAGTGTAAAATGTTTTCACTGAGATTTAACATGATTTCAGTGATTATTGATATTAAAATTCCTATGCATTGTCTAATAAACCTCCTACTTGTTAATACCCAGTAGTAACCACTACGGGTAAATGGGATTGTAAAAATAGTACATAAATAACAAAAATGAAAAGAAAAGAAAAGGAGCTTTTATTTCATAACTTCTCTCTAGAACCAACATACAAGATAGGTATTAGGATCCCTTAGTGGTGAGTTCACCTATGTTCACAATGCAAACAAAGAACATTTTTCCATTTCTACTAATTTCAAGTTAACAATTTTAAAAGTGCATTGTCAAATGGGGAGGAAAAAAGAGAATCTCTAAATTCCTTGAGTTTGATTTATGTTATTATTTTAGTTCAATAATTTCATAAGCGCATTTGTACTGCAAAATGCAATATAACAGACAACATGTAAAATAATACTATAATAAACTATTCAACCTATAAATTACATACTAGTATGCTTATGAAAATTTATTAAAGAAAATGAGTGCTAAGATGAGGAACCACACAATGATGCACTGTTTCTGCCATCATATAAAGTTACAATAATATTTTGAACCATGCAGTGGAAACTAAGTTTCTAAAATGCAGATATTTATATTATTGTCCCACATTTGCCTTGAAAAAGATTTTGTTAGTACCTGAACTTGATGCCACTTTGTATTGAGTGTAATACAATGCTCATATGTGTTTTTGGGTGTCGACTGAACCAATATGATAATGATAAAAGTTAAATATAAAATAAGAATGGAAATTTAGATATAAAACATCAAAATACTTTAACCAACTTATTAAAGCACATTATTGAAATCTATAACATTTCCAAAAGCATATTACCAAAATTTCATGCAGAGTTAAAAATGCACAACAAAATACTTGATAAAATATCCTAAAACTTACAACGTGAACAATGGATCACAAAGTTGCATTTGATAAATGAACTGAAATCTGCATGAAATCTACATGGCTTGGAAAATTTGTATGCAATACAAATTTCTTGATTTTGTGTGGTTATAAGATGATTAGAAACTATATTAACATATAGCAATATATTCATTAATTAAATCCCAATGAAACTGTAATGACCCTCACTAATGTGAAATACTTGAGAATCAAATAATATATCTATTCCGCGAGTAAAATAATTATAGAAATAGTCCCCACATAACGTTATTCTTGGACTAGTATCTGAAGTATTGTGAATCACCATTTGGTATAGAAATAGTCCCCACATAACGTTATTCTTGGACTAGTATCTGAAGTATTGTGAATCACCATTTGGTCCACCTGGTTCAAAAAATGATCTGGATTAATATAGGCAAGCCAACCAATTTGAAACATAAACTTGTTTGTATGGAACATAAAATTTTGTAACACATTCATGTTTATGGTTGTGGGGAATCACATAAAAACATTAATAATTATCTTGTAACTAGATTAAATGGATAGAAACTCGAAGTAAAAACCAAATCACAACTCCTTACTATGAAATTGTATGAAATGATTACAGATGGATCCCAAAAATGGAGAAAAAAAGGAAAAAAATTCTTTAAATCTTGCATAGAAGATGTTGGAAAGGAACAACAGGGCAGTTGTTGTTGGATGAAATATTTGAAGGGATATGCACACTAAAAGAAAGTTAAGAATCCATCTATTGGAACTATGTTAAGGAAGGAATGCATGAAGTGACGGAGAGGAGAGTAGAACACAAGAAAATGAAGCAGGGATGTAATTCAGTCTAAGAGGGTATAAAATTGGCATGAAATGGTGACAACAAAGGGAGTAGTATGTGTATTTAAGTTAAAGAAATGTATAGATTCGTTAAGGATATGCAAACCAATATAATTGACCTTATTTAACAATGGACCAAACCGATGCCCAAAGGCTACAACAAGAGACATTAATAGCCAAAATCAATGA